>JANUYF010000003.1:70453050-71030550 GCA_026167975.1 Phrynosoma blainvillii | reverse complement strand
GCAGTGGCTTCCTTTATTTAATCAATCCATCTAGAATGGGGTCTTCCTTTTTTCCTACTGCTTTCTACTTACATATCAGAACATTTTAATATGTGGCACACCCATTTCTTTAAGAGCAATCCATAGATTATCATAACCCACACAAAAGATTTGCTGTAATCTATAAAGCACAGGATGGTTTTCTTCTGAAATATGTTGGTGTGCTGCATTGGCTAATGAATGTTTCCAATATAATCCCTAGTGCCTCTTCCTTTTCTAAACCCTGCTTGGACATGTGGCATTTATTTGTTGTAAGATCTTGAGCATCCATTTGTTTACATGGGAGATTAATGTAATAGACCAATAGTTACTTCAATTTCTTCTGTCTCTGCAGTTTGGAGTATAAACTTTGATTATAAATGAATTGATGGGTTTTCCCTGAAGTCTAATTGATATGATTCCATCAGACTTTGTATTATATCCTTTGACTACTTTTGCTACATCTTTTCTCACTATTAATGCCACCCCATTTCTTCTTAGATTTTAATTTCCTGAGTTAAACATTGTGTAATTATCTGATTCAAAATGTCTCATTCCTATCCACTTTAGCTCGCTTACCCCAAGTATTGCAATATTTATACATTCCATTTCATTTTTTTTTTTACTTTGTCTAGCTTTCCTGTATTAATGCTTCTCACATTCCATGTTCCTATAATATGTGTTGCGCAGCTTTGGACATTTTTGTGACTGAATGTCCTATCAGCTTGAGTCCAGTTGCATCATTAGCTACAGCGTTATCATAGTTGTCTTGTGCTTTAACCCAGTAGCTTGTTGAGTGCTATCTGACCTGGGAGTCTCATTTTCTGGTACTATCTCTTGTTTCATTTTGGATTGTCTCATCATAGGATTTTTGTGGTAAATGACATTAAAAAGGGATTTACTGTGCTTCCTTCTGTGCAGTACTAATCAGTGTTAGCTATGGTACTACTGCTCTTGTCCCTGAGAGATCCTTGCATTCACACAATCTGTTGCTGCCCAATAGCTATTTGGCACATTTGGCTTCTCAGCAAAAGCCTGACATAGAAGACCCTACCAGTAGCACTGCTGCCATCAGCATAGCCTCTTGCCACACAGCTGCACACAACCCCATCACTGTGGAAAGGTAGTGTCACTGGTGGGAATCTACCAATTAGTATGGTCTTAATTCTCTTTATGCTGACTTCCTGCCTCTCAACCCTTCATTTTAAAAATAAGAGTTTGGAAAACTCATTTTTGGAGACAGTTCTCAGATACCCCACCTCATGGCCATTTTCTCTAGGGGATCCTGGGAGTTGTCCAAACTGGTAACTACACCAGCCCCTGTTTTGCCAATGGCCAAATAAAAGCATTGAGTAGCTACTGCAAGTAGTGCCCGGGAATGTATTAAGGCGCAAAGAACTGGCAGCCTCTCTGTCAGCAGCCTGAGAAAGGAACCCATTGCTGGTAGAAGGGCTCAGTCTTTTCGCCCCACTGTACCTTGTTTTTCAGTCTTGTATGCCCTTGCTTGTTTGGCTGTAACATAGACTGTAACATAGGTTGGAATAAGAGAGACTTTTGGAAAGTGTCTATTGAGCCCCACACAGCTGTCTCAGACACGTGCAAAAGACCAACGTGGAGGGAAGACAGGGGACTGGCAGCCATCTCCTGCATGCCAGGAAGGCAGAACGTAAGCAGATCCCTCAGGCAGAAATTCTTGCTGTTTGTCATCTTGGAAAGAAAGGATGCCTTCAAATTTATCTTGTCCTTTTAACCTCCAAAGGAGGCCTAACATGGCTTTTTTTGTCATGTTTCTCAGTGACAATATTTTGTCCACAGACAGACTTACCCACTCTATATGGAGCCCTCAAGAGGCCCCTAGAACAAATGATGTTAGGGGGGTTGCAGACTGCCAGATATAGTGCAAATTGAGTCCACTTTTAAGGTTAGGGTTAGTGCTAGGGAATCATGGGAATTGTTTTTTTCTGAGACATTGAGCCTTCTCTGTCAGAGAGCTCTGGTGCCACAATAAAATACAGTTCCCATGATTCCCTAACCCTAACCCTAACCCTAACCCTAACCCTAAAAGTGGACTCAATTTGCACTATTTCTGGCAGTCTGCAACCCCCCTAAATTATCAGTAAAAATTGTACAAGGGTTTCTTGTGCTGCAGATTCAGCCTCTTGAATTATATTAGATTATTGGATAATTTTGTTAATTCAATAAATAAATAAATAAATACTTCAGAATAATTCAGTTTCCCAGTGTGTAGCTCTGGGCAGAGTTATCCTTAAATGGTTTTTCTCAAAGGACTGGATACATATTTTGTACAAGCCTCTTTTGCACCAATGTGTGTGTGTGTGTGTGTGTGTGAGAGAGAGAGAGAGTAGAGGCCCCATGAAAATTAATGTCATGCAGCACACAGAGAACTCATTGTTCTCATGATCTTATGAACGCTAAAATTTCAAAATTAGATTGATTTCAATAATGGGTCCTTGTACATGTCAGTGGAAAACCACTGGCTGGAATGAAGCTACTAGGATAGGAATTGACGAAGGTGTGTGTGAGGGAGGGAGGGAGGGACAGAAAGACAGTCACCAAGTGAAAAAATCACCTTGTTAACTTCAGACATAAAAGTTCATGAATTTTAGGGGTAATAGCAGATACTGTCCATGATCAGTCACTGGGAGTCAGGTACTATGGTAAGCATTGCTTTCTCTTGCTAAAAGCTTGTTTGCAGCAAATCATCAGTCCAAGTGTAGTGTAGAAAGTGTAACTTTTTAATGGATGACTGTTCCATATTGCCCATAATTCAGGTCTTCTATCCTCGATAAGTCTTTTCCCTTTTTTAGCGTATCACCCTTGAGACTAACTGAAATAAAAAAGTTGGCAGCATGAGCTTTTGTAGACTTCAGTCTGCTTCCTCAGATGCATTTAGGGGGGATGCAAACAGGCGGCCATGGGCTGCCCTGGGAAGCAGCGGATCGGGGCCGAGGCTGCCCCATGCCTCGGCCCCGATCCTCCCTTTTGCCGCCTGGGAAAGGAGTGCTAAAATAGTGCTCCTTCCACAAGCTGCGAAAGGGGTGCCCAAAGAGCTGCCATGCGGCTCTTCTGTGCCTCTTCTGGCTCAGCGTGTCTGGACACTGAGCCAGAAGGACGTAATCGGGGCGCCAGCGTGTGGAAGGGCTGGCGCTCTGATTACGTCCTCAGGAAGGGGTTGGGGCGCCCAGCGTGAGGCTGACCCTTTGCCTCCAAGATGGCGCAAAGCGCCGTCTGCAAAGGGGGGTAGTTAGTCTCAAAAGTGCTACAAGATCTCTCTACATACTCATTCTATAGACTAACACAGCTATATCTTTGAATTCTCCCTTTTTTACTATAATTTGGCTTGGTTTTCAAGTTGAATACTGATGTAAGCAGGTCTGCTTTGGGTTCAGGCCAGTAGTTCTCCTGTGCTGAAGGAAGTCTGATAAATTCTTAAAGGAATTATATTTGCTCAAAGCGACTGGCCTGAACAGTGCCTCTGGACATTTTAAAGAAAGCTGGGCTGTTCTGGTCAGGAGGGAATGGGAATCTCCTTGATCAAGGACATCTTTCCACACAGAGGACGTTTTCACACAAAAACGTCCAAAGCCGCCTGGAGCCATTCCGGAACGGATCCTTCCACTCATTCCGGAATGGCTCTGGCGGCGGCAACCTAATTCCTTTTTTAAAAAGGAATTACAACTCCGGCGCTGATGCCGGAGTTAGAGCTAAAAGGGGCAGGGCTTGCTGCGACGTCATGTGAACACGCGCAGCAAGACCCGGACTGACGCCGGCTAGCGCCGGGGATGGCGCTGGATGAGGCGGGGCTTGCTGCGACGTCGTGTGAAAAATTTGTCAATGGAGCCGGAGTGGGGCCGGACGGAGGTAGGATTGCGTCCTCCTAAAGCCCCGTGTGAAAATGCCCTGATTCAGGCTCTGAACTGCAGTCCACATACACTTGGGGTGGTTGTGGTGGGAACTGATATCTTAGTTCTCCCCCCTACTTATTTTGTGAAAAAATGCTTTGTGCTTTTTAATTTTATGTATACCATTTATATTCTGTTTCATGTTTAGAAAGGCTCTCAGAATTATTTACATCTCTTGAAACCAGACCAGATTCCCTACTCTCAAGATTATAATGTAAGTGGGACACAAAAGGGAAAGGGAATGAGGAAGTGAAAGGTAAACGTAAAAATGTAGGCACAATTTCTTAATATGCCTCAGCCTGGATAACAGCTAGGGAGAGGTGTGCCCCTGGGCACTGGCTTGTCAGGAGACATTTTGAGTGTCCTTTGCCTTTCTTCTTTGCCTCTTTTCAGGCCTGGCGGATGGAAGTAACTTTAAACTCAGCAGGTTCTTTTTCCACTGTCTTAGGCCAGAAACTTGGGAAGAAATAAGACCCCTGCTTTTCAGAAAATGAAAAGCTGATTCGAGTTGTGATACCCAGATAATAGCAATGTGGAGCTCACTTGCACCATTTTTATGTAGTGAAATGGGCCAGGACATGGGCTAGTCATTATTACCTGAATTTGCAGAGTGACTACTTTGCTTTTCTACACACAAAAGTAAGGTTAAGTGCACTTTGGATCATGGCACCTCCAAGATGATCATGTTTTATTTGGCATGAAGTTTCACATCCCATTTCATCAGATGCACAAAGTGTTACCTCAGTTGGCAGATTTGTTGCACAAATTATCTAGAAACTCCATGGATTGAACAAATTGCACTGTAGTACATAAATGCTTCTGTCAAATAAAATTTGTTCATTGCCAAACTGTCACGAGGCCTCCCCCTCCTTTTTTTTAAAAAAATAATAATAATGATTTGGACAGGGCAGAGTTTGGTTGGCTCAAGTACCAGAGTTTCCCAGAGTGGCTGAGGAAATGGATGCTAAAGATGTCTTTTACAAAGTTTCTCAGCTGGGATTGCAGGGGTGTGGAGGAGAGATGGAGTGAGCTTTCAGAAGACGGGAAGAAAGAGAGAACCACCCAGAGAAGAGGAGGGGCAAAGGGGGAACAGGGAGAGGCAGGCCAGGGAAACTGAGAGGCCCTGGTGCAGGAAAGACCGTTAAGCTGCAGATGTTTGGCAGCTGCAGGGAGAGGAAGTGCCTCAGGAGGTGGGGTGAGGTTTGCTCGGCTGCAGAAGGCATACCAACTGGACAGGAGCAACTGGAGGCCCTGGGGTTACAGCATGCCTCTTCCACCACCCCCTTCTTCACCGCCACCTCCTTGCCCAGCATCTCGAGACTCTCTGAGTTGCAACAGGGACTTTCTGCGAAGTCTTTTGGGAGGGCTGCGCATAGCACAGCTGCTGTCGGGTGCTGTCTGCTGGGTGACATTAGCAGCACACAAATATGAAGGCGCAACCTACTTTGCAGTCTTTGCGGCCGTTCTGGTGTGGTTGCTAACCTTGGCACTCTTTGGGCTCAGCCTCTTGGGCCGCTGGTCTCTCGTGCCGGTGCTGGGAACCCGGTGGCTCTTGACAAACATCGTGCATGACCTGTTGCTTGGAGTCATTCTCTTTGCTGCTGCTGCAGGCATTATGAGCCACAAGACCCAGAGTGTCAGCTACTGCAACCTGCCAGGCTATAGCCAGCCCTGCAGTTATAGTGCCTACTTGACCGCTGCTGTCTTTGCAGGCATTGCTGCCTCCTTATACCTGGTCTCAGGATTCTACTGCCTGGTACGGCGTTCCCAGGGACATCAAGATATAGTCTAAGAGATGAGAAAGAAAGATGGAAAGAGATGGATAGACCTTTCTTCAGCCAGACAGACAAGCTTCACACACATTATTCCACATAGACTGTTCATTGCTCCAGACTCATCATTGTCTTCCTGATAGAGAAACAAAACATCTCCTCGTCTCTCTTGCACTGATGGATGCTCTTGCCCATAAACAGTCTGGCCCTCTTAATCAGCAGATGAATACTTTCTTCCAGCAAACAGAAGCTATGAATGGTCTATCCTTGGGTCTTCTCTATCTTTCTTTTTTCTTCATTTCACAGGTGGGTCACTGGGCGTTTGGAAATATTTGGCCTGGCCTGTAATTCCAGTAAATGTGAATGCCATAGGAAGTTTATAGCGATTCAATGTTATTGACAGCCCTTACAGGATCAGATTTAACTTAGGGCCTTTACAGACTGCTAGAAATAATGCAGCTTGAGGCCACTTTAACTGCCCTGGCTCAGTGCTAGGGAATCCTGGGAATTGTATTTTTTTCTGAGACATTGAGCCTTCTCTGTCAGAGAGCTCTGTTGCCACAGTAAACTACAGTTCCCATGATTCCTTAGCACTGAGCCAGAAGAGTTAAAGTGGCCTCAAGCTGCATTATTTCTGGCAGTCTGTAAAGGCCCTTAGCTTGTAGTCCTTGCTCATATGTTTTTGCAGCATATACATAGGGTCTCATGCTGAATTAATGTTGAGAAGCCTTTAACATTCACACTTTAGGATGCCCCATTTACTTTATTATTAATATTTAGAACTTGAAAGGTTACTTTTTGGATAACAGTGTCTATAATCCTCAACAAGCATGGTGTGATGGCTCGGGATTCTAGAAACTATAGTCCAAAGTATTGTTTCCAAAGGCTGTTAATATTATTTCATTTTATTTTAGGATTTACAAACAAAAGCTTAAAGGTTATTCCCAAAGACTTGTTACTTTATTTTTATTTTGCCCAGTGGTAGTCTTTTCTTGATCAGATATTTATAACTAATTGTTACTTTTTAAACTTAAAGAATGTATATAAACCTGTTATGGACATTACAGCTTTTATAGCATAGCATTACTCTAGTAACCAGTTCTTTATTTCTACAAATAGAGGTATGAAGACTCATGCCTATTGGGGATCTCTACCCTCTAATGTGGAAGCTCTGATTTTTCATCCCATATGTAGGCCATAGTTTATAATTGTTAAAATAAGGGGAATATGCACTGTGCTTATGTTCAGAAATTGCCTTTTTTATTACTATTTAGTATGTCCTAAAGTAAAAACTGGAACCAAAGCTGTGCTCCAGAGCACACTAGAGTTAATAGGTTTGTCTTTTGAGCCCAGCAAACTATACCTGGCCTTTGAACTTAAATGTTGACCTCATTACACTATTCATTAACTAATGCATCACTTTAATGAAATTTGACTGGTCAGTTGTTTCATATAAGAGTAAGCCAGTCCACTAAATAGTAGGAAATACTGGAGACCTCTGGAGGACTGGTGGGACAAAGAAGATTGACCAGGGACTGTTCATAGAAATGGAAAGGATGGACCAATTATCGGCTGAAATGAGACCAGGAATAGGAATCAGCATGGATTACTAGATGAGGATCCATGTGGCTGGTGCCGTATAATCTTGAATCCAACCCTGGTGTTGGCTGTCTTTGGGAAACAGATATTTGAAGTTTAAGGGTCTTGGAATTCACACCCTCTAAGGCAGGGGTAGGCAACCTTTCCCCTTTAAGGGCCGAGGGACCTCAGCTCCCAGAAGCCTCAGCCATGTTGGCCAATAGTCCCATGTTGGCCAATAGCTCCTGGGATTCTGGGAGCTGAAGTCCCTCGGCCCTTAAAGGGGAAAGGTTGCCTACCCCTGCTCTAAGGCATCTAGTATTTACAGACTTCCTAAACATATTCAAGATCAGGTTCCCAATTAAAATATATTATAGAACTATATTTCAGACTCTAGATTGTGGTTAGCACTTGCATGGCCATACATCTTTCTGATGTCATTGTAGAGGCATCCCTTCAAGAGATGCCCACACAATTTCTTTCTGAGTGAAATAAATCCTATCCTGGGTGGAAAAAAGCATAAAGTTTTGTGGCTCCAGAGCAGTAGGGAAGAAAAGCTGAAGGCAAAAAAGAGCAAGCAGTTGCTAGGCCACCACTTGAGGAAATGTAATACTATAACTTAAAAAGCTGGCATTTGGCCTGAAAAGAGGTGGGGGTGGTCCTTCCCTTAGCAATAATGAAAAGAAAGTTACAGTCTAGGGAATCTAACAGGGTCAGGGTCTAGGGCAGCTGAATTCCCATTTTAGTAGTTGGGAAACAGGATTGAATGGTATCTGTAGGGTCACCTGGAGACATTTTGCTGCCCAAAGTGAAGAACAAAATGACACCCTCATTCCATGTACAGAAATTGAATGGACTGGTAGATGATTACTGTTACAGTAATGTTGTCAGCACTTGTGTCCGAGATCAGCAAGTCAGTTTAGAGGTTCAGGAAAAGCTTACCAGTAAGAGAACATGGGTGACCAGGTGAGCTGATCCTTGCCATCCAGCCTTACTCTGCCTAATTGTTGGCCAAGTCCTAACTGTGATACCACAGCAGCATGTTTTGTGACTAGATCTCACAGTATCTAGAATGTGATACCTATTGCCATTCAAATCTTGGAGCCTGGATTGACCAGCACGACCAGTTCATACCACAAAAACTGAAGGCTTCATCACTGTGATGGATGGTCATGCATTGTATTTTCCACTGCCTGCACCTGAGGGTGAAAGTGCCTCTGAAATACAAATGTGTGTTGGGGAAGAGAGCCTCTGCCCTCTAAAAACTACCGTGTTTTACCTAATCATGGCAAACTTCTGAGCAAATACCATGGATTCTTTGGTGAAGATGCAACAACTGACTTTGATTGAGCCAATCATTTTCAAACAGGATGGGAGGAGAGTTGTTCTTGTTGGAGTTTGCCTTTCCCTTCAACAAGGAACCAGTTCCAACAATACTACATGGAAAGACTGCTTTCCTTGCCTTTTTCTCAAGACACCATGGATCAGAGTGGGCTGTGAAAGTTTCCAGACACCATCTCTGGACATCTGAGAGTTTTTATTTTATACATAAGCACAGCTCACAGCTGTTTTCATCTTCATTATTGTGCCACACTGAGGGAATTTGAGTAGTTCCAACTTGGGGTATAGAGGAACCTCTCTGTGCCAGAAACCCAATTTTCTTCTTGGACCAGCTGGAGTAGATCATTCAACCAGGACAAGTCACCTGTGCCTAGCAGAGTGTATGACACCATGTTAACCTGGAGGTGAGAACCTTTGTTATTTGAAATGGAGGAAGTACCTTTTAAATAATAGATTAGTGGGCAAATGGAAATTATGATAAATTCTTGGGAGGTAGCATACTCAGTTCTGGCATTGGCAGGGACAGTCTATAGCCCCTTCCATTGTGCCAAATGGGCAACTGGCACAAATCTATTGCTAAAACATCTCTGTGCAACCATGGAGCTTAGTAATTCAACGGAACAGCCCAAAAGCTAGGCAGCTGGGGAGGTGAAGTAAAGACAGAATGAGACATCATCCTTCATACAGAATACAGGCTAGTTAATATAATGCCTGTCAGAAGGTAGGAGCATGGCAGTTTGGGTCAGACATCAAACATAAAGGAAATTGCTTGTTTTGGATTACAACTCCCAGGTTGGGAAGATCTGGGAGTTGTAGTGCAAAGAAGTAGCTTTTCCAGCATAAGAGAAAGTATGTTGGAAGCGAGAATGGGATCTCATTAGTTGGAGGTTTTTAAGCTAAGGTTGAATGGCCACTTGTCAAAAATGCTATTAGCTGTGGCTTCCTGCCCTGGTTGGGTGTTGGATTAAATCCATGGGGTATAATTCTAAGGTCTGAGCAGGGAAGCCGACGGTAGTCTATCAGTAGTGTAAATGACTGTCTTTTCTCCCTTGTAGGCATTGAGGAAACTGTTCTGTTTGGAATCCTGAGGCTCCGACATCATGAATCCCCAAAACTGCTTGACTCTATATCAACAGCTCCATATCCATCAAACAGAGGAAGCGTCTGAGAAAAGAGGGCTACAGTACCATTCCTCCATGTCCCATCATTTTGTTTGGGAGACGGGTGGTTGTGTGTACATGTGTGGGTTGCAACTTCCTTCATAGCTGCTGCTTAGTATCAGGCAAATACAGTGTAAATTTAGAGAAGGACTGTAGCATCCATTCAGTTTTGAATATTTTGTGCTGCAGTATGCCATGTTGGAAAGGAAGTGAAGGTCAGGGCTTTTTTGATGGGAGGAGATAAACTAAGCCTTTTACCCTCTAGATGTTTTAAATTTCATTTTCCAGGAGCCCCAGCTAGCCAGGGATTCTGGGGAGATGAACTCTATAATATTTGGAGAACCAAAGAACAAATGCAGTGAGTCCTACAACGAATGAGGCCTTCCAGATTATTCTCACTAAATTTGTCCCATTTTTATCCTAATCTCCACTCCTCAGTTCCTGTACCAGAATCTAATTTGGGTATAAATCTTCCCCAGTGATGATGTTCCAGAACCTTCCTTATATTTTGAAACCAATTCATCTTAATAAAGTTGTGTGTGGAGCATAGTCTGTTATCTGTCAAAATGTGTTTGTAACAGTCCACTTCTTCCAAAATTTAAGAGTAGGTCTCCTGTCTAGTGCCTCTGTGCCATTCTGGACACATGCTCATTTTTTTAAAAAAGCATAGCCTATAGACAGGAAAACAGTATCACATGTGGAAAGGAGTAGTTAACTATGACTGGCAAATGTCAGATAAGAAGCAGAATTTGGAAATTCTATTTTTTGGAATACAACTTGTCAGTGGTCATGTTGCTTGGGGAAATTCCAGGAGCTCAAGCTAAAAAAAGGAAAAATTCCAAAACTCTAGCAAATAATCTGTTATGCTGCGTTAGGCTGACAATTGATCTACCCCAAAGCAGCCAAATGAATACTCCACCAGCTATTGTGTGTATTACTGTTGTTGGATCCTCCTTTAAGCCTCAAAATAGAAAGGCTCACCCTTGACTCTTACTCAGATTTCTCTAGTGACCACAGGCTACATGTCTAGGCTGAGGAAAGTGTGGCTCAAGAGTTGTGCACAACCTGTGGCTTGATTGTATGTGGCCTCAGTATAATCTATTTTGCCAGATGCTGTAGGTCAGCTCTTGCTTTCTGGACCGACCCTTCGGGAATAATTTCCTTTTCTATTTTGTATGCAAGACAGGGGTGGGTAACTGAGTAGAGGAGGGATGAGGTGGTCTGGGGAGAGAAAGAGTTCTGCAAACTTTAAATGCTGTAAATTCTATTTGATTTATGTGCTGACTCTGCTTACCATCATGTGCAGCCTCTGGTTGAATTTGCTCATGGGTCAGTGGTCCCACATACCAAAAAGGTGCCCTACACCTGTTGTAGGGTTTCAACCATGGCGAGACCCTTTGAACTTCTTCATATCCATTACCCTTTGTACCTAGCAGAGCAGATCTCACATGCCTTGCCTCTGCCTGGTATCATAAGATGTCAAGATAGAAATTAGTGTTGGAGATTGTATGAAAGTGGCCTATCATACTCTCATGAGAGTTTCCTGCCAGTTCTTTTATCATATGCAGATTGTTTTGACTGCCATCAGGTGGCAAACCAAACATTTTAAACTTTCCTCCCTGTAGGTTAGTACTTCCTCATCATCTGTTGTTAGAAGGCAATACTAGACACACACACCCTACTCACAGTTCCCACCTCTGCACTAAAGTCTAGATTTATTTATTATCTCAGCTAGAATGAACCAATTAATCAATGGGAATCTGGAAAGTCAACACTCAATCAACAAGTTTCATTGTTGCAATAGGTCTATTCTAGTTGTTAGTTTTAACTGGATTTGGGCTTTGGTAAAAAGATGAAAATTGTGCTTACAGGTGGTGGCACACTAATGGAGAATGAATTGGTTAATTAATGACAGAATAATACTCTACATTACCTTTCCTCATTACCTTTCCTCATTCTGGTGCCCTCCAGACTTGTTGGACTACAACACCTATGATCCCACAGCTTGCACAGCTGTTGTAGTTCAATACATCTGGAAGGCAACAGGCTGAGGGAGCCTGCTCTATGCACACATTTTGTCCTGTTAATAAAACATGTCTCACAAAGATCAGATATAGGTGGAGTTCAACATATTGCTCCCAACTCATGCAGTAAGATCTCATCAAATAAGAGTCTCACTGACATTAACCCACTGGTTGTTTAAAATACACATGCAGACAGATCTGGAGATAGAACACAGTGTATTTCACAACCCTCATGTTATTAATTTACTTAGAAATATTGATTTTCTTCCTATTTCTGTTACTCTGCTGATGCTGGATTGCTATCGTCATCCTCTATAAAGATGACGTGTGAGACTTTTTGTGTCTTAAATTACCACAGAAAACAAGTCATCGGGAGACTTTTGCAAGCGTTAGCTGAAGGCCAGTCATGAAGGTGATATGTACTGAAAATTTTCAGACATTATACAATTTCTCTGTATTGGTTAAAACTTAAGGACATCCCTTTCCCTCTTAAAAAGCAGGGGGGCATTACAGCAGTAGGGATCATACTGTAAACATACATTGGATTCCAGAAGAAAATCTACATGTACTTTATTGACTACAGCAAAGCCTTTGACAGCTTAGATCATGGAAAGTTATGGCTTGTGCTAAGAGCAATGGGAGTGCCACAACATCTGAGAGTCCTGATATTCAAGACAAGAACTCTTTAGCTAGGAATTCCAACTTCCCTTCCCTAAATTGCAAATCGCATGATTCCATAGGAAGTTGCCATGGCAGTTAACACAGAATCATAGTGATGTAATTGTGTTGTTTGAAAGGAGCTCATGACCAGGGCCTGACCAAAGACATTTTAGTGCTGCAGGTGAAACAGAAACACCTTCTTCCCTGCTACCTAAAGGTTGGTGTACTGAATTTCTGATTAGAAGATTGTACAGGAAAATCTCACAAGACATTCTCTTCCTCCCCAAGAGTAAAATGCTATGAGAACAAATTAAATTAAAATATTCTACCCTTTTGTGACACCAAAAATATGTTGCCTCAGATAGCCAATTCACTCTGCTTAAAGTTAGGGCTACAGTACCAAATTCTATATGATCTTTTGCTGGAAAAGAATGGGATTTTAGCTAATCTACTGTAGCTGCGTGTGCCAGTCTTCAGGAGGCAAGTTAAACAGCAGCTGCCACCAGAATCCACTTGTGCATGTGGATTTGCATTCAAGTCACCTGTTGACTTATGGTGATCCCATGAATTTAATAGTTTTCTTGAGCAAGTAAATATTCAGAGGTGGTTTTGCCAGTTCCTTACTCTGAAATATAGTCCACAGCACCTGGGCTGGCCATCTCCCGTCCATGGTGCCTTTAGGGCATTTAGGCCTGTACCTTACTTAGCACATGTTAACAGCAGTACAGAGAGAATATTGGATTGCAGATAAGTCTGCTTCACCAGCTGACCTCAACATATTTTTAAAAAGCATAGATTTATACATTTGGCCACTAAAATTAAAATCTTAAGAAAAGTGGAGACTGGTAAAAGGCAAAGAACTGAATAACTATCCCTGCATACATTTTGGAAGAAGATTTCAAGTATTCTTTGGAAGGTTCAACATGTTTTTCTTTACTTATGCAAGGCTTACCTGACCTAGTTGTTTCATCTCATGTGCATCTTGTTAGTTTTGGATTTTATTTTATTGTTTGCTGAAACCTGTCATACTGCTCTTATTTTATGTGGTGCAGAAACCTAGTCCTTCTTTCTCCCTGTGATTTCTGATTCTGGTACCAAATTTTCTCTTAAAGAAGTAATGCCCAAGAATACATCTACTTTGTTAACTGAGATTTACCATATTGAGATTCCATAGTATAAATCTCTGTATGAAGACTTACATGATGATTGTACTGTTCAACCTTTGAGCAGAATGTCAATGTTGTACAACTGAATGCATCCCCCAATGTGCAAGCAAATGTGCATGAGCATCCATGTGTACTCATGCACATGTATATCTGAATTGTATGCACAATGACACTACGGGGGGTTGCAGACTGCCAGAAATAGTGCAAATTGAGTCCACTTTTAGGGTTAGGGTTAGTGCTAGGGAATCATGGGAATTGTTTTTTTTTCCTGAGACATTGAGCCTTCTCTGTCAGAGAGCTCTGGTGCCACAATAAAATACAGTTCCCATGATTCCTTAGCACTAACCCTAACCCTAAAAGTGGACTCAATTTGCACTATTTCTGGCAGTCTGCAACCCCCCTACATGGCCAATTGTGTTTCCACAACCTTGAAATGGATATGAACTTTCCTCACTGGACAGAAATATCCTACTGCTTCTGTAAGGTCATAACCCTATGCACTCTTCATAGCAAAATAAAGACCAAAATAATGCAAGTATAAACAATGAAACATAGTGTCAGGTGGGATAGTATCAACTTGCATCTGAGGAAGAAGACTTAAGTGTACAAAAGCTTATGCTACAACTTCTTTTGCACAGTTAGTCTCGAAGGTGCTACAAGATCCCTTTGCAGACTGATATTCCAGATTCACATGGCTGTGACTCTGAACAGTATCAACTAACACAATAATACCTTTAATGACAACCCTCAATGTACAGTGATGAGACTGCTGTATTGCTCATGAATAATAGGCCCCAATCAACACTCAGTAATGGCAATATAACATTGTAATATATTTCTAGCTATTGTATCAGTGGTGGCTAAAATCTAACCAGCAGGGCTGCATGAAGTCCACCAGGGCCATTTTTGTGGTCCCCAGGTTCAAAAATATCTCTGGTGATGTAGAAGTCATTTCCAGCACATTTGGAACCCCACTGGACCATTTGGGGTCAAAATGAAATTTTGCAAAATTAAAAAAGGGCCTCAAAATTGTCCTCTAGAGGTTCAAGGAGGCCCCAAAACATGTACCGGTGTCCTATACAGGGCATTTGAAGCGGGAATTTTGATTTTTTTTCAGGAGCAGGTGGGACTCTCCAAGGTTTCCTGAAGGGATAATGCACCCCCCTAGTCTTTCACAGTTGCCAACTGCTGCACTATATATACACAGTTAGAAAGCACAGTCAATCAAAAGATTGTGCATGGGGAAGCACAGATACACACTCTGAGCAACCACAATTATGTCATCTACTGCAATGCCAGGATCTTGCTTGCTCTGGCTAGAAAATAAGATGATAACGAGTCTTTATTTTTTTACCATTATTTTTCAGAGACTGGAATATAGGAAGTCAACAGAATGAGGAAAATAATCAAGCACAGTCTGGATGCTTCATTTTTCTTTGATGGGGTTCTTAGTACATACTGCCAGATTAAATGGTAGTGCTTTTTTTCCTAGACCTTTTATGTTTCTAATTACAAGAAGAAGAATGCTTTTCAGTTGGTTATCAATCTGTTGTTAGAACCTAATACTTTGTAATAAATTGAACTAATTTCAGCTAGAAGTAAGCACCACTGAATTCTCTAAAATGAACTTGCACATGTGCATAGAATTGTAATAATGCTGATTCATAGACACACACACATAAATATAAGTATATCATAAATATACTGGTGGAGTGTGTGAATGAATGAACACCCACATAACAGATACACCATGATGACTAGTTTATGTACATTGAGAGGGCAGCATCAGACTCATGTAGCCACAGTCTCCAAAGTTCCCTTCAGAGAGGAATTTCAATTCTGCAGCAGCCTCTTCACAACTAGTATTTTGCCAGCTAGATGAACAGACAGGCCCAGACAGAGAAGGAAGGATTGGCATTCCTTTCTCAACAGTCAGATCCCCAGTCCTGTCAACAGGAAGCATGCCTTGAGAGCCAGCGGCTCTCTAAGAGTTTTCAAATTGTACAGATGGGACCCTGATCCCTCATAGACAATTATCAACACTCTCTGAGCAACCCAGTTGGAAAAAAGGCAGCTTTTTCTTTTCTTCCAAAGGAAGAAAAAATAGTGCCAGTAGGAAACCATTTCAGTAGCTAAGTAGGAAAGAATAGGGCAATGTTCTTTCCTCCTGTGAATCAGTATAGGAAGATGTTGAAGCGACCATTGCAAAGCCTGTCACAGTACTAAGTAATGTGCTAGTCATTTCACATTAATTTTTTTACAAGAAATAACTTATATATTCCATTTATTATGAATGTTTCACTATCAATATTGGTTTATTTTATTTTTAATGACAAAACCTAAAAATGACCAAAACTGGCCCAACCCCTGGTAATGTTTTCATAATAATCAGTATGTAAAATCATAATGGTCTGAATTCTCTTAGATCCAGCACACATGTGTGTGTACATGCTTTCAGGTTGTCTACAAAATCCTCAGTTGTTCATTCATACTGAAGTAACAGCCATAAATAAAAGTCTTAAATATATCAAAAGTATGTGTATGTGCCTTCACATCTCTTGTGGATTTATGGCAACCCCATTAATTTTGTAGGATTTTCTTAGGCAAGGAGTACTCAGAGGTGGTTTTACTAGTTCCTTCCTCTGAAATATACCCTACAGCACCTGGTATTAATTGGCAGTTTCCCATCCAAGTACTAGCCAGAGCTGTTTAGCTTTCAGGATCAGATGGGGTCTGGTGCCTTTTGGGTATTTAGGGGGCCAGCAAGAATACATGCATGGAATCAATTGCTGAATGGTGAGTTAACACTCAGGCAAACCTCACTGATTCAATAGACTTACTTTAGCTGGGAACTACTAATAAGATTCAAACCAATGCCTCCAAGCATTCCTGTTCAAGTGCTGAAAATTATCAATGTCCCCCTTGTTACTTAAAAATCAATAACTTCTGTGTTACAAGTGCTTTTAATGCAGTACTTCCAAGCTCTGGGGCCCACTGCAAGGAATACTTCACTTTCTGGGTGTTCTGCCAGCGAGAATGATGTCAGATACAAACATGAGAGCCCACACATTCAGCAGAGCAACCCACTAACAAGTGCTTGTAATGAGGGCCAGTACACAACATGCCTCATCCATCATTCTTGTATGTCAGCGTGTAAGCAGTTTGAAATGGGGCTGTAGCCCAGGTGTTAAAACAGAATAGATTACAGATACAGACAATTCTCTGGATACGGTCGTTCAATATGCACAAAGGCAATACTTGCCACACATTATATTGCATTTGATTGCTATTATCTTGGGGGGGGGGGTTGTTTCCTTTCCATATTCTGATATTAGACTGTGAGAGAGAAATGCTTGGTGGAATAAATGGAGAGTACTTAGTATTAACAAACCAAATGGAGAGTACTTAGTATTAACAAATCAAAGTGTCTTTGTTCTCCTTTGCCTTCACCAATGCATGGCTGAAGATGGCTAAGAAGATCTTGCATCATATGTCTCCCAGTGATCCCCTCCCAAACTCTGATCCCCTGACAACATTGAAATAGCCATGTTGGGGGCTGTTCAATTTGAAATGTGGTGCTGGAGGAGTTCTGAGAATACTGTGGACTGCTAAAAATACAAATAAATGGGTCCTAGAGTAAATCAAGTCTGAACTCTCCCAAGAAGCCAAGATGACTAAACTGTGGCTGTTGTACTTTGGACATATCATGAAAAGATATGATTTACTAGAAAAGTTGATAATGCCTGATAAGGTAGAAAGCAGTAGGAAAAGAGGAAGATTGCATTATGGTTGACTAGACTCAAACAAGGAAGCCACAGCTCTGAGTCTGCCAAACTTGAGCAGGACTGATGATGACAGGGTGACTTGGAGGTCTTTCATTCTTAGGGTTGCCATAAGTCAAACTCAAGCTAACAGCATTTAACAAATAATAAAATAAAAAAAATTGTAAGACTGTTTGTTGTTTTATGCAAATGCTCCCTGTCACTTGCTTTCCTACCATCAAAGTGCCCAGTTGTGTTTTGAGTTTTCTCTACATTAAGAGGTGACATGATAACCATGTTTAGATATTTGATGGGATGTCATATTGAGGATGAAGCAAGCTTGTTTTCTGCTGAACCAGAGACTATGGAGCAGTGGATTCAAACTACAGGAAAAGTGATACCACTGAAACATTAGGAAGAACTTTTTGATGCTAATAGCTGTTTGACATTGGAACACACTGCCTTGGAGTGTGGTGAAGTCTCCTTCTTTGGAGATTTTTAAACAGAGTCTGGATGGCCATCTGTCAGAGTACTTTGAATGTGTATTCTTCCATGGAGGAGACTGAACTGGATAAACTTTGTGGTCTCTTCTGATTCTAGGCCATATAACCTAGCACCACGTGCCTTGATGTATAAAATCAGTCTTTTTCCTGCCTAGAGCTTATATACCACCAGTAGGTAATGTGCAGTGATTGACTGCAGGGGTAGCCAGAATCCCATCCCCTTTTGTGGAGAAAGGGTGGGAAGAAAGGTAGGGTCTCCCCATAGACTTTAATCACCCTATTCCTCAGTGGCAACAAGAATACTTTCACTATCTCTTTTGCAGGTGTCATCGTACTGCATTGTCACTGGGAAAAGTGCTGGCTCATGAGTGACCATAGCATTCCACTTACAGCTTACTCCTCCCTGTTTTGGCCATTTCTTTTTTGTGTGACATTAATGTTCTAGTTGTGCCAGTTCAAAGTGGCACAACCCTGTGCAAGACTGACATAAATTCACTAATGCAGGTGTGGTTTTGTGGTCTGGTGGTGCAGGAAGGCTCAATAGCAATCTAAGCCACATTCGTTCCATAATTTTATTTATATCCTTCCCTTTCCCCAAAGTAGGCATTAACCCAAGGACAGAATTACATTGTTGGCCTGTTGTTCTTCATCAGATTTAATAAACTGGTGACATCTTCACCAATTTGCACATGAACATAACACGTTTGAAAGAAGCATATTTTACTATTAGATGATATAAAGAGATGCTGGAACAGAAACTTTCTGGAAGAAGTACCTCCCCCCATATGTGACATGAGGAAAGCCTCTAAGATGGTGCTTACCATCATGTTTTTGAAAGTAACTTTGGTATCTACAAATATGGTTCTTTTTATTTGCTACTCAAGTGACTGGAAGCCTCCCCTCTTTGATTTAAATTAGTCACAATCATTGGACTGAATCAGTGTCTCTCCTGAGTATCGCAGCTTGATTTGCAATATAGCATGGTCTCCTTTTGGTGGCAAGTTGCCCACTGTCCCCCCAAATAGGTACATGGCTGCTCTGCATGCTTTGGTGTCATATCCCTAATTCATTCTGGCCGTGGGATTGTGGAAGTAGTAGTTCAAAAAAGTAGTATTTCAAGCTCATGTCTATGGTTGTGCTATTGGAAGAACCCCCAGGTCAACTTCATCTTCCAAACATTTTAGATTATGTGTCATATACTGATCAGCACATGTTACTAGGCAACCAAAATATTTCCCAAACAAAAGAACAAGTTATGCCAAATCGCTAGTTTATTTCGAATCATTAACAGCACTTTAGTCCATGCATGGAAAATAAATTATTATTCACACTGTAAATGGAACCTGTTTAAAACCAGTCTCTTCCAAGAAGCATCTCTTCTTCAGAAACTCAGAGCTGTTAACAGCAAAATGTCTGGGCAAGAAGGCGCTCTTGTAAAGAGATGATCTGAGGGGAAACATTTTTTTCCGTCTTGCATGTGTGGTTTTTGCTGCTCTCATCTCAAAGTCATAGATAATTTCAGAAACATAAAACTGTGTGCACAATTTCATAGAATCATAGAATTATAAGAGTTGGAAGAGACCACAAGGGCCATCCAGTCCAACCCCCTGCCATGCAGGAACTCCCAATCAAAGCATCCTAGACAGATGGCCATCCAGCCTCCGTTTAAAGACCTCCAAAGACCTCCGAGGGAGTGTGTTCTACTGTCGAACAGCTCTTATTGTCAGGAAGTTCCTCCTAATGTTGAGGTGGAATCTCTTTTCCTGGAGCTTGCATCCATTGTTCCGGGTCCTAGTCTCTGGAGCAGCAGAAAACAAGCTTGTTCCCTCCTCAATATGACATCCCTTCAAATATTTAAACAAGGCTATCATATCACCTCTTAACCTTCTCTTCTCCAGGCTAAACATCCCCAGCTCCCTAAGTCGTTCCTCATAGGGCTTGATTTCCAGATCGTTCACCATTTTAGTTGCCCTCCTTTGGACATGCTCCAGTTTCTCCACATCCTTTTTGAATTGTGATGCCCAGAACTGGACGCAGTATTCCAGGTGAAGCCTGACCAAAGCAGAATACAGTGGCACTATTTGTGACATTTCCATTGTTCCCAGTAAAAATGCTACCCTGACTGGATTTCAAAATATTTCAGAAACAAATCTTTTCAGGAGTGCACAATGCCTACTTTATATTCCTCCTGCTCTATTCTAGATCCCTTTGGCAATAATAGATTTCCTGTTCTGGGCAGCCACCGTGTGGTTTCCATGTGAAAATGCAGCCTCCATCCATCATCAGAAGCATTATTTTGGGTTCCTAGCCAGTGTCCTGTAATGGTTTGAGTACTGGGCTAGGACTCCTGGAGACCAGAGTTCGAATCCCCACTCAGCCAAGGAAATCCACTGAGTGACCTCTCTCAGCCAAAGAGGCAAACCTGCTCTGTATAAATCTTGCTAAGAAAATCCTAAAACAGGGTTGCTGTACGTTGGAGTAGACTCTAAAGGCATGGAACAACGACATCCCTATTCATGTCACTATACATGTTCAGTGTAATGTGTGCATGAGGCAATGTACGCCAATGTTTAACACTTGGGTTTGTACACAACAGTAAAAAGCTTAGAGCAACATGAAGAATTTGTTGGCAAGATTTTTGTTGCAATGTTAATTCTTTTAAGGTATGCTTCCTATTTCATCTTGCAAATTGATGGAAAATATTTTCAAAGTGTTTTTGCAGTAGCTTCATGAAGACTTTAATTTAGTTTTCTTTATGCTTGTTAGTAATTGCAACCACTGTCCCCTGGATAGCTTTGATAACAAGTCACATTCTACCTATACCTTACCATTTCCTAGTGCTGCATTTGAAAAGCCTTTCACACTACATAAATATAGCACTATGACTTCACTTTAACTGCCATGGTTCCATCCTATGGCATCCTGGGATTTGTAGTTCAAGGAAGGGTATTTAAACTTATCAGCTAAAGAGCTGTGGTTGAACAACAAAACCCACAATTCCACAGGTGATGAAAGAATTCAACGTGGATTTTGGAATTAGTTAAAACAGCTTATTGATTTTGCTAAGTTTGTCAGAACTGAACAAACAGGCCTTTGCTTTAGTTAGGCTCTTAAAATTTCAGCTTTTTCCTGTCACGTTTTGGCACCCTCATAGATGTCTCCTCTACCAAAGAGTGCTGGTGCCTCACCAAACTACCAATCCCAGGATTCTGTAGGATAGAGCTCCAGCAGTTAAAGCGGTGTCAAACGGCATTATTTCTACAGTGTAGATGCACTCTCTGAGTCCTAGTCCAACACCCAAACTTTGGTCTTCTAGATGTTTTGGACTTCAACTCCCAGAAGCCCTAACTACTTTGGCTAACAGTCAGGAATTCTGGGAGCTGAAGTCAGAAAAAACATCAGGAGGAGCAGAGTTTGGAAACATGATTCCCAAACTCAACTCCTCCAGGTTTTGGGAACCTCAGTATCCAGAAGTCTCAGTTATCTTGGCCTATGGTCTGGGATTCTGGGAGCTGAAGTCCAAAACACCTGGAAGAGTTTGGGAATTACTACTGGCATAATGGTTTGAGCATTGGACTAGGATTATGGGGACCAGGATAAGAATCCTTGCTTGGTCATGGAAACCCATTGGGTGACCTTGGGCAAGTCACACTCTCTCAGCCTCAGAAGATGGACGTGGCAAAAAAACCCAAACCAACCCTCTGAACAAAAGTTGCCAAGAAAACCCCATGGTAGGTTCACCTTAGAAATGAGGAAATAAGGATGATGGTTTAAGGAGATGAACAGGGAGAGAAGGAAGAAGTGGAGAAAGGAAGGAGGTTGAGGAAGGAAGAAAGTAAGGGGAAAGTAAGTGAGAAAGAATGAAGAATTAGAGGTGCAAAGAATAGGTTTAAGTAAAGTGAATAGGTAAAGTGTGATGGTGCGAAGTAGATTTATTAACAATGATTTAGTAAGATAGAATATGGTAAGAGTAATATGTGAATGATTGTAAGTTTATTCACATGAGAGTTATATGTGAATGTGAATGATTATAATGAATATTGAAGTTGTTAAATATATTAGAGTGTATTTGTATGTGGCTATGTAGTTGTATGTATGTACTTTTTTCTCTTATTTGTTTAAAATTAAATAAAACATATTTTAAACGACTTGAAGGCACACAATAACAACAAAAATAGGAGTGTGATGAGGCAAAGTTAATATAGAAAGTAGAATTCGTTTATTTGGAGAAAGGGTTGAGTGTTTATCAGTTTTACCAAGCAGGCTTTAAAAATTAGGTTTATGCATGATAAGTATGGTATGTCTGTTTTAGGATGTTTGAGAATGTTGTGATTGATTCGTATTATGTATTTTATATATACTGAATTATAATAAAGAATAATTTAAAATAATAATAACAACAATAAACCGGGCTGGCTCTCAAAGGCCAAGGAAAGAACTAAAAACACTCTCCCTCTCCCCTCCCCTCGTCTTAAAAAATGGAACCAACCGTTTTCTCCCACTCAAAAAGTCGGCCTCTGATAGGCTATCGTCACGCGCATCTTGACCAATAGTAAGCGGACTTTTGCGAGGCAGATCGAACGCCGCGGCGGCCATTTTGTCGGCGTTTTCATTGGCCGGCTGCTGCCTCAGGTAGACGAGTCGCTCCGTTGCCCGCCTCCCTTTTCCAAAGCGTGAGCTGCGCAGTGGACTTCTGCGCAGGCGGGTCGTCATCTGTCAGTAGAGGCCGGTTTCTCTAGGGGGAGAGGTCTAGTTTGTCAGTGGGGAGCTTCCTCCTCGTCTTCCGGAACCCTTGCCTGCCCCATAAAGGGACCTCCTGCCCCATGGGGATCTCAGGGCTCCTCTACGCTTAAACTCTTGAATCATTGTTGTTTTTCTTCCAGCAGGTGAATAGTTTCCTGGTATGGTGGAGGGGAACCGGCGCGAGAAGCTTTGTTGTTGTTGTTGGGTGCCTCCAGGTTGGGCGCCCATTGGGTTTTCTTGGTTAGGTTTCTTCAGAGAGGTTTTTTTTTTTGCCATGGCCATGTCCTGAGGCTGAGAGAGTGTGACTTTGCCCAGGGTGGGGTTTTATACTCGAGCAGGGATTTGAAACTTGGGCTTCATCCACACTGCAGAAATAACCCAGTTTGGCAACAGTTTAACTGCCCTGGCTCAGTGCTGTGGGATTCTGGGATTTGTAGTTTTGTGAGACGTTTAGACTTCTTTGTCAGAGACTGCTGGTGCCACAACAAACTACCATTCCCAGAATTGTAGGTTTTTCTTAGGCTGGGAATTTTAGTTTTGTGAGACGTTTAGACTTATCTGTCAGAGAGCTCTGGTGCTCAACAAACTATAGTAACCACTTTTCTATCGCCTTGAGCCATAACTGTTAGAAATGGGATCAAACATGATTATATATCTCCAGTGCAGATGCATCCCAAGTCATTTATGATTTATGGCCACTCTGATGCAAACCAATCATAGGGTTTTCTTGATAAATTTCTTCAGAAGGGGTTTGCCATGGCCATCCTCTGAGACAGAGAGTGTGACTTTGCCCAAGGTCACCCATTGGGTTTTTATACTCGAGTGGGGATTTGAAACCTGGGCTGTATCTGCACTGCAGAAATAATCCAGTTTGGCACCATTTTAACTGCCATGCTCAGTGCTGTGGGATTCTGGGATTTGTAGTTTGTGATACATTGAGCCTTTTCTGTCAGAGAGCTCTGGTGCCACAACAAACTACAATTCCCAGGATTCTATCATTTTCAGCTGTTGCTATTAGAAGTGGCGTCAAACTGGATTATATCTCCAGTGCAGATGCAGCCCAAGTAATTTATGATTTATGGCCACCCTAAGGAGAACCTATTGTAGGGGTTTACTTGGTAGGTGTCTTCAGAGGGGATTTGTCATTGATGTCCTCTGAGGCTGAAAGAGTGTGACTTGCCCAAGGTTACCCAGTGGGTTTTTATACTCAAGTGGGGATTTGAACCCTGGTCTCTAGAGCTGTAGTCTGACATGCAAACCACTACACCATGCTGGCTCTCATGCAAGAAGCTTTATCTGCTGGATTTCTTTGGGGCTGGCAGACAGGCTTAGGAGCCCTAAGAGGGGTGGGCATCTCTGCTGCATTCTTCTTTTTATTCCTGCATAAATTTGTTGGTCAGGAGTGCATCATTCGTGGTTGGCTTTCTCTGTCTTGGTTCATCCTGAGTGATTCAGGACTGAGATGCAGAATATGATCTAGTCACCCTCCTAGTCTTTCTGCCGCAGGTGCCCCCTGCATCTTTTGATAATGCTTGCTGGGGATCATCTGGGGTGGGCTGGTTATCATAATAGTTGAGCAGGATAAGCAGAACTTGATTTACATGCAAGTTTAATAAACCACAAGTTAAAGGGGCCTCTCAGAATTTTTTTTTTTAAAAATCAAGTTTTATATAATTGTTAGAATGGTACATGCATTGGGGCCACTTAAATTTGGTATAGCTCAGGGCCTCAGCACATCTTAATCTGGCCCTGTATATGAGGATGGATTATTTGCCATGCCATCCTTCAGTATGGCTGCATTCTAATTGCGGAAATAATCCAGTTTGACACCACTTTAACTGTCATGGCTCAATAAGGTGGAATTCTGGAATTTGTAGTTTTGTGAGACATGTAGCCTTCTCTGTCAGAGAGCTCTGTGCCACAACAAACTACACATTCCATAGGCTAGAGCCATTAATGTTAAAGTGGTGTCAAACTGCATTAATTCCACAGCGCAGATGCAGCCTACAATGTTTATGGGGGGAGAATCAAATGTGCTTGTGATTGCATGTATAAAGAATCAGTAGTGATGATTGTGATTAATTGGCCACAGAATATAAGAGTTTTATTTGATGTATGCTGCTGCATCAGATTTGTAGGCAGCATCCTTCCTCCCACTCCTGAGTCCTTTGTGCAGCCTTCCCATTGCTCTGCAGTCTATGGGACACATGGAGATTGATACTTTGATTGTCATGCAGTTTAGGGACCTCCTGGGGTGTTAGGTAAACAGGTAAACCTGTTGTATATATCTTTGTTTTTATGACTTGTCCAGTTGTAGTGAAGGCAGTTGCTGTGCTGGGAGCAGTATGAGCACTGGGTTTCTTGAAATGTTGTGACTGATTGTTTACTTTGGACTGGGGCAGGTATAGAAATAATTGTTTTATTATTTTAAAATTATTTTTCTTTGCCTCCACTGATGTTCACATTTACAGTATGCAGGTGTTGGAGCATGAAGGTGGGACAGCCACAGGCAATGGGCTAGACAGCCCCACGGCATCTGATGTTAAGCCAGTTTCTCCTTTACCCACCAAGCCCCCTCCCTTGGACCTCTTCAATCTAGTTGTGTCATATAAACGGCTGGAGCTGTACTTGGAACCACTGCAGGATGTTGCCGAAGGGGTGTGGTTCCTCCTCAGGTAGGTGCCCCGGGCAGGGGTGATATGGTAGCTCTGTTGGCTCCTGACATCCTTTTGGGGGAAGGGAAGTGTAGATCCTTTTTAAGTACTTATGCTGATGGACAAAGGAAGAAGGGAGGTTTGTCTGATCTATTCATTAGTCTAGAAATTGCATGCCTTCACTAGTGCCAAGAGATTGTAGGTAGGCTATATTGGTACCTCTGTGAGAGACTGGGTATAAGTAAGGACAGCTAAGGTATTTGTTACTTGGTCAGTGGCCAAAAGTACAATGTTTGTGGCTGGATAGGTTGCAGTGAATATGTTTGGCCTTTCCTTTGGCACATAATTTTTGTGTTTAAAGGCCATTACTTTATTATTTTTTGCACCTTGGTATGGCCCTAATGTTAGCCTGTCTCCTCTTTCTCCATCACCCTTAAGTTCATGCCCCCATGAACTGCTACAGCACTTCATTATGTCTGTTCCACAGCTGGCAGATGCCTCTCTGTTCCCTCCTAACTTGCCTGGGGCTCAACTTTCTGCTGCTGACCCTGAGTGAAGGTGAGAAATGTTGGGTGTCTGCTGGGGATTAGAGAGGACAATACACTTTCTTCCAGCATGGTGGGAATTAGAGGCAGTGGAGCTGATGAGTGGTGAATGGAATATCATTTCATGTAGATTGGCCAAAGGATGTGCTGTGAAAAAGTGAGGGAATAGTGGGCCTGACTGGCAGAGTTTGATTAGGTAGCTTGAGCAGGAGATGGTGGTAAAATTTGACAAGAAGTTTAGTGACCTAATACATTCTGTTTCCATTCCACCTTCCAATCTAGCTGCTTGGTATGGGTTGTTTCTCCTACTGATCGTGGTGCCTGCCATGCTGGGCTACCTACAGGAAACATGCCGCATCCACCTGAGTGAAGAAGAGCTGGCACGCCGTAGGTACCACAGTGTGCGACGTGAAGATGTGAGAAAAGTTCAACTTACTCGGAATGAGGCTGTGGCCGAAGTGAAGGGCTTGTAAGTGTGTTGGGAAACAGAGAAATGGAGACAAGGGGTGGGCTTTCAGAGCCTGCTTGGAGTATGTGATTGGGGATGCTGTTTGATAATATGTAGGAGCTTTGTGTACATCTAAGGAGTCTTGTAAGCAAAGCCCACGTTGGACTTTTCCCCATTTCCTGTTATTTTGTGACAATTTTTCTGTTTCTGTATGAATATTTTCAGGGTGGAGAAGTGTTGTGCTACACTTTTCACTGAATGCTTTAAATTTTTTATTTCACAGAATGGCTGTGACAACCTTTCTGTGCTACTTTCATTTATGATGTCAGCTTTTGTCATTTCCTGTGCTTTGCCTTCTGTGATCTTACGTGCTTCATCTTTGATATCCATTCCACTTTTTTTGACCAGCCATTTTTTCCCCTTGAGTTATTATTTCTTATGATATATTGTTAGGGATATTTCAAGTATACATCTATAACACTGGCACATAATTGTGCATACTGAAAGGATTCCCATCACAGCCATGAACATGTGTAGAGGCAAAAGTGTGTATAACCGCATGTTCATCTTCTCATTTTATGCTTTACATGACTGACATAAAGAGCCATGGAGCACTAGCACAGTTTGAAGTGTGTTGCAGGGGGATTTTTAATGGGAGTTGGGAAGCAAGTGGAGTCTTTGTTCTCAAACTGCCCTGTATGCACTCATTGATGTATACCACAACATTCCTCCCTCCAAAAATAGCAGAGCACAAATATACACAAGCAAGCACAGAAGTATGGCAGGTAGGTATCTATCAAATCTGATGCTTAGGATACTATATGTCATTATAGGTGCGAGTTAATTTGCCATATCTCCACAGTGTGCGACGTGAAGATGTAAGATGTTCAGCATTGCAGTATGGAGAAGAATTGTGCATTGTCTGTGGAGAATATAGGTCTACATGGCACATAATGATAATTTTGCTTTTGAGAACTGTCTCAGTAGTGCAAGGAACCACACATATTTATGCCTCATAGGTTAGCTGATCTTTAAGATGCAGTGTTGTTGTTGTGTGCCTTCAAGTCAATTCTGACTTATGGTGACCCCAAGGTAACTTATAATGGGGCTTTCTTGACAGGTTTCTTTAGAGGGGGTTTACCATTGTTGTCCTGTGAGGATGAGAGAGAGTGACTTGCCCAATATTACTTCAGTTCATTCATGGGAGGGGGCATCAAACTTTGCAAAATGTAGATAAGACTCTTACACTGGAAGGAGAATTACTAAGCATGTGTATTTTCCAAAGTGGTATCTGTGCTTGTTGCAACAAAGCCCACAAAAAAACTGTTTGTGTCTTAGAGAACTTTAATGAACTTTAATGAAATACAGTGGTACCTCTACTTACGAAATTAATTCGTTCCGACAGCCATTTCGTAAGTAGAAAATTTCGTAAGTAGAAGCAAATTTAACATTGAAATGCCCTAATCCGTTCCAGGCCCCCAGATTCAAGCTACAACTCAATACAAATGTATAATACAGGGTTATTTCGCCAAAAATACAATCCTGGAGATCAAAAGCCAAAAATATCACAAGCCAAAAATACAGTCCTGGAGATCAAAAGCCAAAAATATCAGAAGCCAAAATACAGTCCTAGAGATCAGAAGCCACAAATATCATAAGCCAAAAATACAGTCCTGGAGATCAAAAGCCAAAAATATCAGAAGCCAAAAATACAGTCCTGGAGATCAGAAGCCACAAATATCACAAGCCAAAAATACAGTCCTGGAGTTCAAAAGCCACAAGTCCTACCTTCCTGGATCTCAGAAGCCACCAATTTCGCTAGCCACACTTCCTCTCCTCTTTCGCAAGCCCAAACAGTGCTGCCTAGCTGAATTTCGCTAGGCAAACACTTCCTCTTTCGCTAGCCAATACAGTGCTGCTTTGCTAGATTTCGCTAACCAATGGCATGCCACGAAATTCAGAGAGCAGCTCGTTCGCGCCAATTTTGTAAGTTGGAACACTTTCTTAAGTTGAAGCACATTTTTTCGGGAGGCGCGTTTCGTAAGTCGAATTTTTCAGTAGAAGAAGCATTCGTAAGTAGAGGTACCACTGTATTGTCTACTTCGTTGGATGCATTAATTGTTATCAAGAATTTTAGGAGTGTGTATATGTATTTGTATTTATATGTACAGGCTGTCCAAAATTGTGTTTACAATTTCAATTCTATACAAGAATGAAATTGTGAAGATAACTTTTGGACCTCTTGCATATAATGCAAGATTGAGGATGGAATCTTAAACGAAGAGGTCAGGAAAATTAAATGCAGAAAGTAATAGTGTGAACTGTATATATATTTGTAATTCTGGATAGTGGTGTATCTGATGAGGTCAGCTGTAGTCCATTAATATAGTTCATGCTATATTAAATTTGTTAATCTTTAAGGTGCAACAGGACCCTTTATTGTTTAAGCATCTGCATGGCTATGCTTCTCACGTTTCAAAAGTGTGCATCCTCATTCTAAAACAGTGGATCGATTTCAATCACCAAGCAAGAAACCTCATTTTTAAATCATTGATTTTAATCAGCTTTCCCATTTCTATAGTTATTTTTTCCAAAGAAAGTTGTGTTTTTGCTGCTCGACAAAGCTATTAAAACATATTGATTCACAACTAAATGTACCGTAATCATTTCTCCAGATTTAGAACATCTATTAACTACTTATGAGTAGGACATGACATTGGTACATGCATTTTAAAACAGTTTTAAATACCACAAAGGCACCAGATCTTGTCTGATCTTGGAAATTAAACAGGATCACCTTTGGCTAGTACTTGGATGGGAGACCGCCAGTGACACCAGGTCCTGTAGGCTGTGGGATCATCACACTTACTTTTTTGAATGAAGAGATTTGCATTTCTGTGTCGATGCAGAACCGATTCAGAATCGGTTTGGTGTTCCCATTCCTTTTACAGAGATCGAATCTCTCAATGCCCTTTTAACCCTGTTGCCATTCACATTTGCCACTGTATCAATTTAAAATGGAGGCACCTCCATTTCTGGGAACGATGCAGCGCGATCCAAATTGATTCAGTAGTGTCACACTACCGAACATGCAGATCATTGTGGCTCTTAAAAAAAGAATAGCTAAGGGGTCCAGTGCCAAATGCACAATGTAAGTGGGCTTTTTGGTCATTCCCCCGCAAACTGCACCAGTGCAGTTGCGGCAGTTGTGAACTTCACGGAAATAAATCAGTTCTATACCAGTTTATTTCCGTAGTGTGAATGGGGTCAAAATTTCAGAGGAAGGAACTAGCAAAGCCAACTTTGAATATTCCTTGCCTAAGAAAACCCTATGAAATTCATGGGGTTGCCATAAATTGACAGATGACGTGAAGACTCTCTCTCTCAGTATATTTAAGGTTTTATGGGTGTTACTTTAGTATGAATATACAACTGAGGATTTTGTCAGTTTCGTCCGGGACAAATTTAAACTATTCTCAGTCAGGGAGGATTATTACTGTTCAGATCAGTATTTGATCAGTACACATGTTTTGTTGGATGAAGGTGGGTTTAGAATCATTGAAGGCCAGCTAGTCCAACCCTCTGCCATGCAGGAATATACAATAAAGCATTCCCAACAAATGGCCATGCAGCCTCTTTTTAAAAACGTCCAAAGAAGGAGACTCCACCACTCTCTGAGGCAGTATGTTCCACTGTCAACAGCTCTTACTGTTAGGAAGTTCTTCCTAATATTTAGGTGGAACCACTTTTCCTGTAGTTTCTATCCATTGTTCTGTGTCCTAGTCTCTGGAGCAGCAGAAAACGAACTTGCTCTATCCTCAGTATGACATCCCTTCAAATATTTAAACATGGCTGTCATGCCACCTCTTAATCTGTTCTCCAGGCTAATCATATGCAGCTCCTTAAGCCACTCTCATAGGGCATGGTTTCCAGAATTTTAACCATTTTGGCTGTCCTCTGGACACGCTCCACCTTGTCAAAATCCTTCTTGAATTGTTGTGACCAGATTTGCACAGGTAAGGTCTGATCAAAGTAGAATACAGCAGCTGTATTACTTCCCTTGGTCTAGACATTATACTCCAATTGATGCAGCCTAGAATTGCATTGTCTTTTTTAGCTGCCACGTCACATTACAGACTCATGTTCAGCCTGTGGTCCACTAAGACTACTAGATTCCTTTCATATGTACTGCCATCAAGCCAGGTATCACCCATCCTCGATGTGTGTGTTTCATTTTTACTGCTCGAGTGTAGTATCCTACATTTCTCCTTATTGTAATTCATTTTGTTTGTTTTGGCCCAGCTTTCTTATCTGTTATGGTCAATTTGAATTCTGATCCTGCCCTCTGGGATATTAGCTACCCCTCCTAATTTAGTGTCATCTGTAAATTTGATAACTGTGCCCTCTATTCCATCATGCAAGTTATTGATAAAGTTGCTGAATAGTACTGAACCCAGGACAAAACTTCGTGGCACCTGCTACTCACTTCTCTCCAGGATGAAGAGGAGCTGTTGTTGAGTGCCTCTTTGGTTTGATTGGTCAACCAATCAGAGCTCTTACTGAAGTCAAGATATGCTATATCCACAGCATTCCCTTCATCTACCAAACTTGTGACTCTAGAAAAGAAAAGAAAAGAAAAGAAAAGAAAAGAAAAGAAAAGAAAGGGGTAAAATTAGTTTGGCATGACTTGTTTTTGAAAAACCAATGCTGACTTTTAATAATCACAGCATTTCTTTTGAAGTGCCTAGCCCTAGAGACTGTCTGTTTCATGATCTACTCTAGAATCTTTCCTGGTATTGATGTCAGACTGACTGGGCTATGATTATTTTGTCCAGAGAATCTTTTTGTTTTCATTCTACGTGTCTGTTGTCTCACAGATGTCTGCGCTAAGCCTTGTCTGACTTTTGTTCCAGTATGAAATTTGGTCACTTAATTATTAATCTGCAGAAAGACTGTTAGTCTCATCTGTAAGCTTACATATTTTTTACTGGTTTGATAGACAGGAAGGCCTCTCAGATCCGGGAGTAATTTAGTCCAGCTGCTATGACTATCTCCTTGGCAGTTAAAATTGTGTATGTGTTGTGGAGTCAGTATAAATATGATTTCATAATATTTTGCATGTAATATTTGATTTTTATTTCTGCCTTCTTCAAAATAAAAACAAACCTTGTTGCAGTCTTTTTTTTTAAAGGCTTTGGTTAATAAATGTTATGGCTTTCATTAAACTAACATCTCACTTAGGCTGCAATCATGTACACACTTACCTGAGAGCGAGGCTGCTGCCACACTGCAAAATTAATGTAGTTTGGCACCACTTTAACTATCATGGCACCATTCTGTGGAATCCTGGGGGTTGTATTTTGTTGTGGCACCAGATTTTTCTGACAGAGAAGGCTAAATATTTCTTCAAATCCCAGAATTCTACAGCATTGAGCCATGGCAGTTAAAGCAGTGTCAAACTGCACTAATTCTGCACTGTAGATTCGCTGAGCTCAGTGGGACTTATTTCTGAGTAGAGATGCACTGGTAGCCTCACAACACCAGTGTGAAATTTGTTGTTAGTTTGGGGCTATGGCAGAGACTTGCCCAAGTCTGCATAATGTGATTCTTGTGGCTTAGCAGGAATTTAAACCCAGGTCTCCTGTATTCAAGGCTCTGCTTGATCATGCTGGTTCTCATCCTGCTTGGAAAAGCTATACAGTTGTTTACTACATTCAACTCTGCCTGCCTCTACTTAGCTTGGAGAGGAAGCCAGGTCCAGGCAGGCTCACTGGAAGTAGTAATGGATCAAATGACTTCACCATTATTTGTAATTTGCAAGTAATTTATGAATCCATACAGACAAAAGTTCTCCATTAGGAGTTCTCAAATTATCTTTATCTGTGTACACAAGCCACTAGAGCAGGGGTAGGCAACCTTTCCCCCTTAAGGGCCGAGGGACTTCAGCTCCCAGAAGCCTCAGCCATGTTGGCCAATAGTCCCATGTTGGCCAATAGCTCCTGGGATTCTGGGAGCTGAAGTCCCTCGGACCTTAAAGGGGAAAGGTTGCCTACCCCTGCACTATGGGAATGTGAATGTGTATGTGTAATATATTCTTTTCCATCCTGTGTGTTATAACATAAAGCAGGAACAGACAACATTTTTCACCCTGTACCTCCTCTGAAAAGCTGCACTTATGCACCTGATACAACCAGAAGCGATGTCCTATCATTCCAGCTTTTTAGCTGATTTGATTTGGGTGTGTGTGTGGGGGGGACTTGGGGAGGGTCCAAAACTGTTTTGCAGCAGTGTTGACCCATTTCGAGTGTATTTGGGGCAAAACAAAATATCACTTGATAATGCTTTTTCAGATCTTGGGGGCAGTATCTGGAAGCTTTGGGGAGCTTCAGGAGCTGCCCTTTGGGGCCCAACAGGACTCATATGACCCTTGGGCCACAGTTGGCTCATCCCAACTTAAAAAGATGTTGTGATGTATCCTTCTAGGATTGGCTGTACTTTCTTTACAGTGGTCAACATTTAAGTACATTCAAAGATGGCAGCATTTGGATAGTTAGTTGTGCAGGAAATACACATTAACAAAAAAAAAAAAGTATAAATTCACTTATCCCAGTTGAATTAGAACAATATTGTTTGAATGAAATCCAGACTTCTTATACATTCAGAAATTCAAAGTGTCCCAGAGTTGATTAATTTTGAGATTTGACAGCTTCATGAATTCTAACCATACTGTTGTTCAGATGAAGGAATGTGTTCAACTGAAATCATTCTTGACCTTTGCCCCTCTTTGTGGATGTCTTGGAATAAATGAAGTGCTGGGTAAGGGAGGATAAAAGTTCTCCATTTCTGAAGCATCAGGCTGTTGCATTGGCTTTGGAGGAAGTGACTATTGTGGAGATACAAGGAAAATGTGTAATGATACTGTTATCTCTCTTCAGCTTGATCCAGTTAGAGGCCCTCCTGAGCCGGCTATGTGGCAGCTGTGAGGCAGCCTACCATGTCCTTTACTGGAAGAACCCTTCTCTCTCTTCACAGTAAGTGTTGTTTTATGATAGAATACAATAACATCTAAAATCTACAAAACAGTGATACCTTTCTAGGGCCAACTAAAATTCACAATATATATGTTTCAAGCTTTTGAAGCTCCACTGAGTTCTTCATCAGGCAAAGGTGTTAAAAATCATGCAGGAGAAAAGAAATGATGATGTTAGCCATAGGCCTACATTTTGTCAAGATATTGTGGTGGTTCTCAATTTATTCATGCAGGCATGCCCCTCCTTCTTCTGGCCATGTGGGTACTGAGAGATTCTTAAAGTCCAGGAAATAAAATTTAAATTCCATTAGCAAGATAAAAAGATATTCCCTTTGAGATCCAGTTCGTCGCCATCCTTTGTGAGGCTACTTTGAAAGCTTGCAACATGTATATTGTGCATTTTGGTTGGCCCAATAAAGATATCACTGTTTTGTGGATTTTGGATGTTACTGTACTGGCCTGGATATGTTTCACAACAGGAGTAGTTCAGGGAGCCTATTTTTTGTCTTTGTGGACTACACCAGAACCCCACCCCCAACTAGACTGATAATGACCCAAGGCCAATCCTGTTTTTTTGGGTAGGGGTAGTGGAAAAAACAAGACAAAGGAGGGTTCTGTCTCTTGTTTTAAACAAGAATCACTGTTCCTGTGATCTTCTAGAACTAGCAATTCTCAATATTGGGATGATTTTTTTCTTTCTTGACAGGATGTATATGCGTGCCCTTTGGGTAGGCTGGGACCCACAGAAACAGTCCTGGAGACCACATGATACCTGCCTCTGCTTTGGTTGGTCTTAATGAAAGCTGGACCAGTTGCCTGTTTTGGGAGTAGAAGTGACAGCCAAGGCCTTGCTGCTTCAGGGACTGAGAACTGTGCTTCTGCTCTGATCACAGTGGTGCTGGTTCCTTGCTTTTCTGTCTGATTTTTGGCAGGTATCTGTACCCTGCTATAGTGGCCGGCATTCACACTGTCTGGACTCATAAGGACAGGGAGCAGCCATTGGTTTGTCCAAAGTAAGGGCAGTGTATTAGCTAGAAGATCTCTCTGTAAAAGGGACGTGATGTCAGCATTTATTATACAAGAGGGAGGGGCACAGGCTGGCCCTGGGAACCTGGCTGTCAATCTGATGTCCATGCATGTTATCCCCTATCTACTCTTTTTCTACCTCTGCCCAGGTTTTATGGAACACTGATGGGTTTCCTTTGTGCCCTCTACCTGCTACCCTTGTGTTGGGTCTTTGTTCTTCTCAATAATGCCCTTTTCTTGGGCAATATGGCATTTTATCGAGGTAAGAAAGCTAATCTGTCCCTTTGGAATTTGGGGGGGAAAGGTAGAACAACTGGGTAGAAACTGAGTGTCCAGATGTGTGATAGATGGTAGTTGAGGCAAGGAATCAGACTTACCCATTCCTGCGGCTGCCTCATATTTCAAATGGAGTACAGCTCTATGTTTTTGTATTTTGTTGCGGGAAGAAGAGTTGTGTCTCTGCAAAACTCTTGTGTTTTCACAAGATCTATATAGTGACTTCAGTAACTCACTACTGTTAATTTCTTTTTATGCAAGATGTTCCAGTGGGGAAGCAAATCTTTGCATGTGAGTGAGGCCGACTAACATTTACGTTGCAGAGCTCTGTTTTTGTTTTTTGCGATGGTATAAAGAAATGGTATAAAGAAACACTTAATGCTGAAATGGACATGGGGTGATTTCTGTATATTTTGGTGTCACCATGAAATGAATTTATCTTACGGTAATTTTTGATTGTGGAGAAGAACCACAAGCAGAAATTATTCTGTTCAAAGCTCAGCTTTGTCTGTGCAACCTATCTGGGTGAATGTACTTCTTGTATTCACTCTAAATTGGCTTTCTCAAGATGCTAGTGCAACATCTATGGGTGTTAATGTTTGACCAAGCTTTTCAGCCAACTTCTCTTTTTGTTACTGTTGGAGGGGGAAGTGTGATAATGGAACATACATACACTGAACATTTGTGTAGGTAAGAAGGAGTGCTAATTCCCACAAAGTTGTAAGATTTGTAATATGAGGAATATGCCTTACCGTTTAGCGCCTCTACAGACGGTGCTTTGCGCCGTCTTGGAGGCAGGGAAGGGGAGGGGCAGCCGGACATCCCAACCCTTTCCCGAGGACGTCATCGGAGTGCCCACTGTTGCACATGGCGAGCACTCCGATGACTTCCTTCTGTCGCAGTGTCTGGACACGCTGCGACGGAAGAAGCATGCACCACCTCTTACGGCGCCCTTTCCGCCTTGAGGAAGGAGCGCTATTTTAGTGCTCCTTCCTGGGCTGGCAGAAGAGTGGATTGGGGCCAAGGCACGGGGCAGCCTCAGCCCCAATCCACCGCTTCTCAGGGTGGCCCACGGCCACCCATCTGCATCCCCCCTTAGTCAGTGGTGGAAGCGGGGTAGGGGCTGTATTTCACATTAAAGAAAAAATCTCACACAGTCAGTTGTACAGCAAACAGCAGCTGCCTCTACAGTTGTACTGACTGACTGTTGTACTGATTGGGAAGCTCTTTCTGCAATGTTTCCCTTCTATTTTGATCATGAAAGAAAATGGAGCAGTGGTGGAATCAGGCAAGACTATTGATTCTCTGGGTCAGCCTAGCCCAACTTGTGCTCTGACAGTATGTTGGATGATAGTTCCCATTGGCTCCAGGAAGCATAGTCATGTTGGCTGGAGATGATGGGAGTTGTAGTCCAGTACATTGAGCATGTCAAGTTGGGCAAGGTTATTTTAGATACAGGCATAACTCAGTTAACAGAACAGATGTGTTCCTGGACATTACTTCGTTAACAGAATTATTGGCACCAGGGGCACAAATAACTTGAAAAGAATATGGATAGGTTCCTGTGCCACAAAAAAGAAGAACAGTTCAACATGTTTCAGCAAACTTTTATTCAAAACTAACAATATGCACATGTGAAATGAAACAACCAGGTCAGATAAACCAGCTTAAATAAATAAATAAATAAATAAATGGAATCTTCTTGAGAGCAATTGAAGGCTTCTTCCAGGGATCATTTTTTTCCCTTCACCAGCTTCCATTTTTCTTATTATATCTGTTTTTGTGGCCAAATGTACAGGTCTGTGCTTTTTTTTTTTAACATGCTGGGGGTACATGGTGAGGCAGACTGATCTCCCTTTTTCTTTCTGTTTTGCTGTTTACATACACTCAGTAAGGGATTCTGGAAGCAGCTGCTGTTTACCTTACCTATTGTAAGCAGGACATACAAAGCTATGCTGTAGGATTGGCTAAAGTAAAATCCCATTCTTTCTCAGCTCAAGCTTTACTGTGCTGATTACTGCAGAGACACTGTAACAACTTTGAAATTCTGTTTGTCCAGCCCTCCTTTACCATCTTTCCTTTGCAACAATTGCTAAATTGTCCAGCTAAATAGAAGAGTGAGATATAAAGTTGGAGACCTTGGCAGGTATAAAAAGACTAAGAGCCTTTACAGACTGCCAGGAATAGTGCAAATTGAGGCCACTTTAATTGTCCTGGCTCAGTGCTAAGGAATCATGGGAACTGTAGTTTATTGTGGCACCAGAGCTCTCTGACAGAAGGCTCAATGTCCCAGAAAAAAATACAATTCCCATGATTCCCTAGCACTGAGCCAGGACAGTTAAAATGGCCTCAATTTGCACTATTTCTGGCAGTCTGTAAAGGCCCTTAGTTAAAAGGAGCTTCTTTGTCAGAGGCATTGTTAATAGAGGTATGACTATACTGTAAATAAACTTGGGCAATATCCTGCTGCTGCTGTGCTGGTATCAACTTCCTGGGCATTTGTGTTGGAGGTTAGCTTGAATGGTATGCCACTCTTCTACTGCTGAAAGCTTGGTCTGTCTTCATGGATGTCTAGCCATTGCTATTTAGCAATTGCCCTTCCTCTCTCTTCAGTGATGCTGGAACTGAAATCAACTGTAGAGCAACGCTTGGGCCTCAAGCCGACTGTGAAGACTCCAGCGCCTGTAGAACTGGATGCTGGAGAAGTGGGCACTGGACCTCTTCCAGATCGGACACCTACACCCACTAGTGTTGAGGTAAGGCAGAGAGAGGGAAGTTAAAAAAAAAGGAGAAATGAAGACTGTGTAGTCCATGTGTAATATATAGGTGTATGGAATATTTTTTTTTTCCTCTTGCAAATGCATGAGTTTGTAACTCATCATAACCTGCATAAAAGTGTATCAGCCAGTGGTTTTGCAGTTGGGTATAGAATTGGAAAGTTTTGGGAAATGAGTCTCAGACTGCTACTGGAAACAAGTTTTCATCTCACTTCTACTTGACATGGTTTCTTTTGCCCATTACATACAGTGATGCTTTAAGCTAGCCTTCCCTAGGCTGGAGCACTCCAGATGTGTTAGACTACAGTCCTCATCAACCAACATGGCCAGCGCCGGCTGCTTTATAAAATATTTGCATTTTGCTTGTAATTTTATATAAACATCTAGTCTCATGTGTAGTTGCATTTTGGAAAATAACTTCACAAATAAGCCACTGGAGGGTTGTAGGAGCTGTAATCCTAAAAAGGAACATTTCCAATCTCTTGTTAAAGATTGTATTTTTAGGCAGCCAATTGGTTATCGCACATATTCTGTCTCTTTTCAATTTCTGTGTGTTGCTGATTAGAAGCACAATACCTTTTCCAGCTTAACATTTTTTATTTATCACTTGTCCATGCCCATTTAAAAAAGAGAAAAGAGAGTACTCAAATTTCCCATCACTCACCTTCTTTTTCCCATCATTCAGCATTTCTAGCCATCTTCACTGCCTTTTCCTGCAAGGGTTCCCCTGTTCCTTTCTGCTGCTTATAGAGATGTCTCAGGATCTGCGTCCTACATTTCCTCTGTGCTGTTTGGGCCATGCATAGAAGTTGCCATGGTATTAATTGTTTAGGCAGGATTGGGGAGTATGTTATTCAGAGTAGCCTTACATCTCCATGCTCTTGGATCTGAGAACCTGTACTGGAGTCATTGCCATTCTTTTAGGGACTGCTAAATCTTGTTCTTTTAATCTAGTAACACCTATTGTTTCCTTTCTTTGCAGGACCTGACCCCTGGCAGTGTAGAGGAAGCAGAGGAGGCAGAGCCTGATGATGAATTCAAAGATGCTATTGAGGTCTGTGCCCAGAGAGGCTGTCAGTGTTGGAGTAAGGTGATACTGGTAGAAATGCTGTCTTTGATTCTCTTCACTGGGGGCAGTGAGATAGAGTCTGTGCCTATTGTGCAGGAAACATCCCAGTGTGGGGATGAGATAGGAATAAGTGGAGTTAGACCCTGTGCTTAGGGTGCATCCTAAAAGGTGGGGTTGATTTGAGGTGGGGTTTGCTGCTTTCTGTCTTCTTGCTTTTATTTCTTGTCTTTTCTCCTTGCTGCGGGAGTAGGAGACCCAGCTGTTAGTAGTAATGGTGAGTGTCAGAGCCAGGTTCCTTTGTTCTATGTCAGCAGCTGCTCTTGCTTGTGCAAAGTTGATGTCTTGAGACATAGTCTTTACTGTGGTGTTTAGTACGCTGATGACACCCAAATCTATTTCTCCATATCTCGTTCGTCGGTCACGAATTCCAATGGCATCTCTTCTCTCAATGAATGTCTTGGGGCGGTAATGGGCTGGATGAGGAAAAACAGATTGAAGCTGAACCCAGACAAGATGGAGGTGCTCACGGTAGCGGCCCCGAAACCAGGAATTGGGTTGCAACCTCCAGTCCTGGATGGGGTCACGCTCTCCTCCAGCGACTGTGTTTGCAGCTTGGGGGTGCTCCTTGACTCGTCGCTCCAGATGACGAACCAGGTCAACGCGACGGTCAGGAGCGCCTGTTATCAGCTTCGGCTGATACGCCAGCTGCGCCCTTTTCTGGAAGTAGGGGACCTTGAGACCGTTGTGCACGCGTTGGTAACCTCACGCCTTGACTTCTGTAATGCGCTCTACATGGGGCTACCCTCGTGCTTGGTTCGGAAACTGCAATTGGTCCAAAATATGGCAGCCAGATTAATATCCAGTACATCTAGGGGGGACCATATTACCCCGGTATTAAGGTCCCTCCACTGGCTGCCTGTTAGTTTCCGAGCCCAGTACAAGGTGTTGGTTATTACCTTTAAAGCCCTAAATGGCTTGGGTCCAGGCTATCTTAAGGACCGCCTCCTCCCATACAATCCTCCCCGCACCCTCCGGTCCTCTGGGAGGAATGTGTTACAGTCTCAAAAAATGAGACTGGTGACTACCTCCCAGAGGGCCTTCTCTGTTGTTGCCCCCAAACTGTGGAATGGCCTGCCGGAGGAGATCCGTCAATTGACATCACTTGACAGCTTCAAGAAGGCTGTCAAGACAGATCTCTTCCGGCAGGCCTTCCCGGAATAACCACCAGCTCAGGCTCCGGTCCCTTTGAAGATCCTCCTCCTCCTTCTTCTATGGCCTTTTATGACCTTCTAAGACCTCTATGATTAGGTCTTTTTAGGAGCCATACTTACTCCCGCCTGTACTCTTTTCTTGTAATGGTTTTTATGTGATTTTATGGTGGAACTTACCTCCTTATAATTTGTTTTAATTGTAATTGGTTTAATATTTTCTTAAGGGGGGGGGAATTGTTCTTAAATTGTTGTGATGATTTTTATGATGTAAGCCGCCCCGATTGCTCTCAGAGGGGCGGGGTATTAAATAAAATTATTATTATTATTATTATTATTATTATTATTATTATTATTTACCTGGATCATGCCCCATTTTCTTGCTCATTCTCTCAATAGGGAAATTTAACTATGTTCCTACCACTGTCTCAGAATCTTGCCCCCATCCACTGTTTCTCATCGCTGGCCTAGTCTCTTCTGAACTTCAGAGCTATGTTTTTGAATGGTGCCTTCTAGTCTGCCAGTGAGTCTTAAACCTTCTGAGATCATGGACCCATTCGAGAATCTGGTGAAAGCTTTGGAACATCCCCCTTCCTGCACACAGTTGTATGCAGAGAGATCTTGTTGCACATTTGAGACTAACTGAAATAAAGAGGTTAGCAGTATGAGCTTTCCTAGACTGCAGTCTACTTCCTTAGATGCCTATTTGAGGAAGTAGACTGAAGTCTACGAAAGCTCATAGTGCCAACTTCTTTATTTCAGTTAGTCTCAAAGTTTCTACAAGACATCTCTACATACTGATTCTACAGACTAACAGGGCTATATCTTTGAATTCTACCACAATTGCATGCAGTTGATGTTACAGTATTGGAAATGTATTTGTTCCACATAGGGCCTTTACAGACTGCCAGAAATAATGCAGCTTAAGTCCACTTTAACTGCCCTGGCTCAGTGGTAGGGAATCATGGGAACTGTAGTTTATTGTGGCACCAGAGCTCTCTGGCAGAGAAGGCTCAATTTCTCAGAAAAAAACTACAGTTCCCATGATTCCCTAGCACTGAGCCAGGGCAGTTAAAGTGGACTCAAGCTGCATTATTTCTGGTAGTCTGTAAAGGCCCATAGTCTAGTTTGGAATGAAAGAAATTATGAACCATTGAAAAAAGCAAATCTTTACTTTAAAATTCACTCTGAAAGGAAAACAATCAATGGTAATGGACAGACATCTTTTTTTAAAAAAAATATATCATTTTTTGCAAACAGGTTGGGAACCTCCTGAAGCCCATCCATGGATCCCTGGTTAACAGCCCCTGCAACAGGCTCATTCTGACAGCTATAAAGCAGTGCTTCTTAAGCTATCTCATATGGAGGACTGGCATTTTTCTTCCCACTGTGCCAGGAACTGGACCACCTTGATCCCATCCTGGGAGAGAAGTGGAGTATAAATCCAATGAATGAATAACTAAATAAAATAACATATTTGTAATCATTGGCTAAATCCCCCCTCCCGAAACCACCACTTTGAGTACCATTGCTCTAGGGCATAAAAATATACACAGTGTGCATTTCCTTCTTTTTGACAAGCCTTTCTCTCCATCTACCCTCCTACCCAGGAAGATGATGATATTTCTCAGTGCTCTGGAGAATTTGAGCTGGGCCTTCCTGAAAACCCATTAATGAGCAAAAATGAGGCGATCCGCAAGAGGGTGTCACAGCTGAGAGAGCGTCTGCGCAAGCGCTACCCAAGTAACAACCTCAGTGCTGGACTGGGAGGTAGGATGGAAAGAATGGAAGAGGGGATCATGCTGTGGAGCAAAGACTGTTGGAAGTGAAGCAGGATAGTATAGAGCAGGAATGGGCAGTGTTGAGGGGAGGTTGTACTACCCATTTTTCAAAACCAGAAGTGCCCAGAAGGTCATCTGTGGTTTTGAAGAAAGGCTATAATGGCCTCTAAATAGTGTACCCACCCAAAAAAGATTTACAATTAACAATCACATCTACTAGAGCAGGGGTAGGCAACCTAAGGCCCAGGGGCCGGATGCGGCCCCCCGAGGCCTTTGGACTGGCCCTAGGCCAGTCTTGCCGCCGCCGCCGCCGCCGCCGCCTGCCATGATGATATTGATTATTGTTGTTATTACTTGTTCTTGGGGTTTTCTTGGCAAAATCTCCACAGGGGGTTTTGCCATGGCTTTTCTGGGGCTGAGAGAGAATTAAATATTTTTTATTTAATTTTTTAATTTAAAAAAAATATTTATTTATTTATTTATTTATTTTTGGTGCTTCGGCCCCCCAATTGTCTGAGGGACAGCAACCCGGCCCCCGGCTCAAAAAGGTTGCCTACCCCTGTACTAGAGGCTTCTAGGGGTGCAATCCTCCATTATATGGCAATTTTATAGGGTAATGGGGGATCTGGGAGGGTTCAAGAGACCATGGAAGCAGCATTGAGGAGTGTCTGAATGCACCTGAAGGCCTTGATGGCCCACATGTGGTTCGTGGGCCATATATTTTTAACATAGAGGATTGGTAGAAGTGAAGGGGTAAGTTTAGCCCAGTAGCTATGTAAAAGGAAGCTAGGGCTGGCTAATGTTGCATGAGTCTTATGTTGGAAAAATGCTATACTGTGTATGGTGCTTTAAAAGTATCTGTGCCAGGAAAAAAAACCCTACAACTTCTCATTCTGTAATATTACAAGGGAACATTGTGAGAGTTGAGGGGGTGAGCATCTTGCTGGCTCTTTCTTACAATCACTTTCTCCATCCCTCCATTTCCATATGTTAGGCAAACACACACCAGCCAAAGTAACATGTAGTTCTACCCTGAGAGAGAGTGACTTGCCCATGGCCACCCAGAGGCTGAGTAGAATTTGTATTATGTCATCCCATGGTCCAAGCCTTAACATTTAATCCCTTATTATGTGACTAGTTTGTCCTGAAATTTTTCAGAGGGTGGAATTTTCCAGCGAATGCCAAATACAATGTTTATATGGAGTGGGCACACCTCTTTATTCCTGGCAGAAGCTTCTGAGCAGAAGACTGGTATCTTTTCAAGAGGTGCAGTATTCAGGATGTTGGCTGCCTTGTACAAATTTGCTTGTCTCCTGGTTCTTGCAGAGAGCTCTTGTCGTAGCACTTGGGTGGGTCTCCAGTTGGGAAGTAGTAGAGAACTCTCTATCATAGAATGGTGTTGGTAGGGAGGAATGGTAATCAAGGGGCAGGAGGACTAGTGCCGAGAAAGACTGTAATTTGCTGGAAGATGGAAAAAGAGACCTATGTTGTGATGTGTCCTTTCTGATTTTTTTTAAAACAGGGAGCTGTGCAAGCTGTTCAGCCACCTTTTCTGTACTAAAGAAGAGGGTGAGTCTGTCTGGTCCAGTAAAACTCTGGCTCTGCCTCTTGCCACTTTCTGGTGCCCCTGTCTTGTGGATTATTGGCTATCACTACATTTCTGTGGTTCACATTCTAGAATCCTTACATAAGCCCTTTCTTTGGAGGGGGTGGGGTGGGGGACTGGCATACCAGGAGGGAAGAAAATAGCAATGCCTGTTTGAAAAGCTTTTAATAGCTTGCTGTGTAGTATTGTATCTCTTTTCCTTTTTGTTGTAATGCTGGTGTCAGGTAAAGAGATTGCATTCCAGCTTGAATTCTGGGCTGGAAGATTAGATCTCCGAACATGTAAAAGTCCCTAGCCCTAGTTAGGTCTGCAGGATGTGGGTTCTTCCTACTCCATTTCTGTAGTGCCAAAATGACATTCCTAGGGGTGAGACATGATTGGAGAGGTCTGTGATTGAAATTAAAATTTAAAAAATGCATTAACAATATCTGTACGACTTCCTTCTAAGGAAGAAATGTGCAAGTATCCTCTGAGTGTCTATACAGTTTCTCCTGGCAAAGCAAGCACCATTCTTGGATGATAGGTGGTGTGGTGGGGAAGATACAGCTCCCTCCTCAGCACTACAGTGTTGGCCCATTTAGAAGCCTGGCAGCTGTGCTTAACTTAAAAACAAAACACAATAGTAGCAAATATTAATCACTGATAATCTTCTTTCAAGTTTAGTTGCATATGTAGAGAGACGGTGGTGGTCCGGCCACCAAAGGCACGCTGCCTTCCTTGAACCTTGTTTCTAGAAATCTTTCTCCTTTTTCCTCCCTTCAGCGAAGCTGCAGTAATTGTGGAAACATTTTTTGCTCCCGGTGTTGCTCCTTCAAAGTCCCCAAGAGCTGCATGGGGGCTACAGGTAAAGGGGGGGGAGCAATGTGGAATTTGTGGCAGAGTGGTGGTGGGGGAAGAAGGGCAAGGAGAGTGAGAGTGAGAATGTGAATGTACTGGTCTGTTGGAGAAGTGGGAACTGCTGTCATTTTGACACTGCTATAGTGGAGAGATAGTGGAGAATGGTGGTTTTGTGTTTCAGGCTAGGTGTATGAGGGCAAAAGTAGTTCTTGTGGGTGGAAAGTTGTATCATACTTGGTGGGGCCCAGGTATCTGATTAGTGTTCTCTGTTGCAGCTCCTGACGCCCAACGAGAGACTGTCTTTGTGTGTGGGCACTGTAACCAAGCACTCATCAAATGAGAAGGCAACTTGGAGGCCTGCCCTCTGCTGAATCTACTGCACATCTTACTGTATATTCATTTTTGTGGGTAGTGGAGCTACAGCGCATTGCACAGTCCTGCTTGTCTCTATTCTTAGAACAGAAGAGGGCTTGCACCTTCTAAGTATGCTGTGTACCTTCACTTCCTCTCTTGTGAGCAGCTATGGAGATATCCTGCAGTCATGGTTTAACTGTGTAGAAAGCTCTTTATGCTCTAGACTACTGTAAACTTTCCTCCCTGCTGGCCTGCATTCCAGTTGCAGAGCAAAAGGTTCTTTGCTTGCCTGTAGCTTTGAATTCTGTCTGGTCATTTTCAACAGAAGTTCACCATCCTCTTTTGTAGAGGGCACTTTTGGCCTCAGAACTGCCTGGTATCTTGAAATGTCTGTTTTGCTGCTGAGTGAAATGATAGTTCTGTCTATTGTTCCAAAGAGGAGGCTGGGTCTTCCTTTAGACAGCGCTGTAGTTGTCTCTGTCATGAGCAGGCTCTGCTGTATAACGAAGGCAAAATCAGGCTATCCAACCTGGAAATGAGAGCATTGTGCAGCTGGACCTGCTTTTTCTTCCCACTGTCAGGTTTGGATGGCATTATTGCTATTTTCTCCATCTCTATGCTGTTGCCACTCCTTTCTAGATAGTTACTAGCCTGAGCTCTTTAGTCTGCTCTCTGTGGGAACTGAAACTCTTACTTTCTTTGTGCCTCCAGCATTGGAGGTTATAGGGTGTACTATTGGCAACCAAAAGTGGTTTTAATCTGAGTTTGGTAGGAAGTGTGAAATAAGTGTCTCTGGAAGTGGTGGATCCCTTCTACAGGACTGGAGTGCCTTTGGACTGCTGCCACCTTCTTAACAGAGTAAACTCTTCCTCTCAACAATAAACTGTTCTAGGAGAGTGGAGAACTTCCAGTGTCTACATTAGCTTTCACCATGGTGAGTGGGAATGGGATGAAGAGGCCTAACTATGCATGAAGACCAGAGTTTTGCAAATTTACTTTCTGGGACTACAGTTCCAAGAATCTCCTAGCTAGCATGGCCACTAGCTGTGCTGGCTGGAGAATTCCTGGAGCTGTAATCCCAAACAGTAACTTCTCCAAGATCTGATCAAGACTGTTGGAGAAGATTCTCAAAACATGCTGCCCTGAGATGGATAATAAAAACTGATGTGCAAGAAAGTGAATAAGAACACTGATGTAGTGGTGCATTTTGAAATGCAGGTGCTTATCATGAAACTCCCCTAAGCCACACACTCAAGGAGAGTCCAAAAATGCAAATAATTGAAATGATCCATATCTAAATGTGTATACATATATGTCAAAACAATATGTTGTGGCTGGGAAAATCCAGTCCCTCCCCCTCACTGCTACTGCTTCTGGGAGGTTTGCAGCTAGAACATGGGAGCCTTGAATGGGAGATGATATCGTTGTTGTTGCTAATCAAAAAGTCCTGATGTTTCACCCCTGCAAGGCCTGGTTCCATTGGATAAAAGAAAGACAGCAGAGGGAAGCAGTCAAAAGGCCATTGATACATAGAGGATGTGAAGACCTCAGCAAAACAAAGTGTGTAGCAAAATACATATGGGCTCTAGTGTACTAAAGGCATATGAATTGCAGAGGAGACATGGGCTTTGACATGGAGGAAACTATCCTCTGAGCAACTTCCCATGCAGTCTGTGAAACTGGGAGCTCATGCTGTAAATTGGGATGCAGTGATATAGTGGGAGAATATGCTGGCTGTACCGTTGGGAGATATATTGGGAGAGCATGGTGATGCATTTCTCACCTCATCAGGAACACAGGGTTGTTTAGGCAAGAATTGGGAGGAGTGGGCAGGTGAAACAGGAGCAGAAAGACATGCAGATAACAATATCCAATTGGAAATGTGTTCAGGAAAGCAAAAGGGAGTGCAGGTATGTGTTTGCACATAATATAAAGTGGAATTATTTTCTACAAGATGTGATGGGGCTGCTAGTTCACATGGCTTGAAAAGTGGACTAGACAAATTAATGGTGAATGCTTCTGTGGGTATTGATTTTGACAGGCAAAGGAATCTCAATGTTCTGTATAGTGCAACTAAATGGAATGGATAACCACAGATTTTTTTTTTGCTTCACTTAAGATGTGCCAGAAATGAAATGGTGGGCTGGACTAATTTATATTATGTGATTATATATATAAAATAATATTCACAGGGATGTTAATTCTATTAGAACAACATGTATAAATGAGGCTCACAAGAACTAAGATTTTAAAAATCTGGTTATAACTTTCTTTTTACTTCCTGCCATTAAAAATGATAACTGAGTTATTTTGAGTCTTAGAAGTAACATATTTTTATAGCAATCCTACTTGTAATACTTTCAGTAAGTGTCTTGTAAATTCATAAAGATGAATAGACTTCTTTCATATTTCACTTACATAAACATTTAAAAAACCATCCTACAAAAAAATATAGTTGGCCTTTAAAAGGGCTGATTAATAGGTTTTACTTCTCTGATGAAGACATGAAGACTTTCAAGTAAGATGGCTAAAGACTTGCTCAAGCGTTTGCCTTTTGTATAGCTACATTTTTCCTCTTGCTTACTAAAGATCACATGTTTTGGTTCTAGAGCACATAAAGTTTAAATGTGTTTTGTGATGATAATTGAATCTTTACAGGAGGCTAATAGGAAAACTGCACCTAGATTTGCTGTGCACAAAAAAGGAATAGGAGAAGGCTAATATCCTTGGCATTGGTACAGTTATATAATGTTAGATTTGCCTTAATAGTTGGGAGGAAGCATCTATAGAGGATAATATAAATTCCTTCACTTCCTTCAAAATTAGTATACTAGCCCAGCTGCATTTGAGGTCCCTCTGCCCTGACCTTTCATCCTGGCTTTTATAAATAATTATTAGGGAATAAATATAAATATAAATATAAATATAAATAATTATTAGGGAACCAGCTTTTAGGTGTAGACCAAAGAATGGGCACAATGGGAGAATCTCACAATTTTGTTTAAGATTATTTGGTCTGGAGTATTCTCTTTTGCCTCAGCAATTGTGGAGTATTCTAGTAATTTCTGGTTTTCATGACCAAGGAGACCCACAAATAACTTGCAGCACTTCTCTTCAGTGGGGCTGGCAGGTCGTAATAGATAGCAGGGTCCTATGTTGTGAATTCTGTTACTTCATGAATAGTCAGGGTGAGGGCACACTAAAGTAAATATAGAGCAGAGAGGGGGAGCCTGCTGTTGCTTTAATCAAATGAGTGTTTTAAAATGGTTCATAAAGGAATATTATGACCACATTCTCTTGTGAGTGCTTTTGAATATTGAACTGTGGTGCATACCCTGTTTTCCCTTAAGGGAGTGCTCTCTAGTCTCAGCTATAAAGGAAAAATGCTACCTTAGTCTAATCAGGAAAGTGCACTGGCAGACTCATCAATATCATGTCATGGCTTGCTTGTGCTTGAATCTTGGATTGAAATGTCACTAATGATTCATTTTGATTCTGGTATAAAACAATCCATCCTTGGCAAATGAACAGAGTCACAGGGCTAGGAAATAAACTTTGGGGAAAGATCAGGTTCCATCACATGCTGGTGGGTATGAGAAGTGAACTGCAGAAAGAAATAATAAAGCAACCTTGCTGGTTAAAGTTCACATAATGTTGAATGTGTTTTGAATCTCATCCCTCTTGAATCTCGTCTGGTACTTACAGCAAGTCTTGAGGTTTTACAACTAATTCCAGTCAGATTCTCAGCTGGACCTTGCTTGGATGCCTCGTGGAGTGAAATGTTTTGTAAAATTTTCATTTATGTATGATGGAAAATTGTAGACTTGCTGGAAAATTATGACAATCACATGGACAGCAGTTTATATATAGTATCTGGTTATGGAAAAGGTTTTTGTGTGTGCCTTCTTCCCCTTTCTTTTCATGTGATTGCACATGTGAAAAGTGATAAGCTTCACTCAACTTCATGGCAGGATACTACATATCTTGCATCTGTTATCAGTGTCCAAAACTAAGGAGACAGAGGAATTAGAAATCCAAACCTTCCCTCCTGTTGGTGAGGACTTCTGAACAGGACAAATCCTCAGTATTGCTGCTTAGCAGGAGTTGAGTTCTGCTAGAGCTGGCGCATTGTGCCAATTGCTATTTCCAACCAAGGCTAGTTTAAGCAGGAGCCCAAAATAGCAACAGAGCTCAATCAATACCCAAAGTAATCACATTAAGGTCTCTGGCTTGCTAATTAGATCTCTCCAGGAACAGGCTCTTTGAAGACAGCAGCCTGTGGAGGGACAAACTAGCACTCAATCTGTATGCCACGCAAGCTTTTGTATAGATGACAAATATCATCACATAATTGCCTTTGTCATTGGTGCAGTGACATTTTAAACTTGACCAAATGACCATTTTCTTACAGAATTGTGCATATCATAACAATGCTTCAGGGATGGATCAATATGCAGTTTCCTGTAGATGGTCTGTTCTTGCCAGATTCTCCCACAAGGATAACCCAAAGCTTTTATTGCTGCTATTTATTCTAGTGTGATTGCAAATGTAAGGAAGTGCTGCTACTGCAGGCCAAGCTCAAGAGACAAACTGCTACTGTGGGGAAACTAATAATAGGAGCAGCTCCAGGATGGTGGTGGACTCTACTATTGCAAAGAAATAAGAGCATTGGGGTGCAATGGCTTCTGGAATGTTTCCTGTGTGTTATTATTGTGTTCCAAATTAATATCTGATGGATACTTTAAAAAAAATAGTTACCATGATAAACATAGTACTTACACTCCCCTTAACCCCAACATATCCATCATGTAATAGTAAGGGGAATCAGGAGTCAGTTTTCAATTTTTTTGCAAGAAAATTTCAATCATAAGAATTCTGAAACATGAACACCACAAGCATAGATGCACACATGGCTATCATCTGGGCTTAAAAGTGATTGATGGGAGGATATGACAGATATTGTTCACAGTACCATTTTTCCATTACAAGGATGATATTCACAATACTCTAGAAACAAATGTGATGGAATGATTTTCACTGTTAGTAGTGGGGAAGGTGGGTTGTTACAATCTCCTTGATTTTAGTGGAACCTAAAGGCAAGTTAAGGAACATGGTAGCTTAAGCAGTTAAGACGCTGAATGTTGATTGCAAGATCAGCAGGTTAGCAGTTCGAGACCCAGGTGCCATGTGATGGGGTGAGCTCCTGTCAGCTTCTGCCAACCTAGCAATTCAAAAGCATGCAAATGCAAGTAGATAACTAGGTACCACTTCGGTGGGAAGGTAAACATTCTGTGCAATCATGCTGGCCATATAATCACAGACTAGTCTCTGACAATGCTGGCTCTTTGGCTTAGTAATGGCGATAAGCACTGCCCTTTATGCTCAGACATGACCTGACAACTTTGTCAATGGGGAATACCTTTTCCTTTAAAGGCAAGTTATGTCTGGAATTCAAGCCAATAATTAGAACAGCGTCTTATCAATATTTGGTTAACAATGCAATCCTAAACCTATTTACTTAGAAGTAAATCCCATTAAGTCAAATGGGTCTTAATCCCAGGTATATGCAGGGTTGCTGAAAGCTGGCACTAGGTGCCCAGAACAAGATGCATGATTGGCACCCCTTCATTTACAACACACAAAACTGTCCTCTCTTCTGTTGAAATATCAAAATTTTATTTTATATCTTAGTTATCCCCTCACATCCAGGACCCAAGAGGTTCAGAGCTCCAGAAGTCCATGACCTGGGGATGCTGCTCCCCTTACTCCCCTATCTGCAGCCATATAAATATACACAGTTGGCCCTTTGTATCCATGGATTCTTTATCCACAGATTCAATCATCCATGGTTTGAAAATACTAATACTAATATAAATTCCAGAAAGCACACCTGGATATTGCTGTTTTGTCTAAGGGGCACCATTTTACTATACCACTGTATTAGTGAGACGTGAACATCCATGGATTTTGGTATCCACAGGGGGTCCTGGAACCAAACCCCAGCAGATATCAAGGGCCCACTGAGGTTGCATTCCAAGCAGGTATTGTCATGCAGTTGTTAAAATATTAGTGCTCTAGCTTCATTGCATGGAAGAAGCTATTGTAGGTAACATCACAGTGAGAGTGGGAGCTGGCGAAGTTAAGGAAGATAAGAAGCTGTCTTATATTTAATCAGTCCATTGGTTCATCTGGCTCAGTACTGTGTATCTCAGTGGATTCAGACGGGGTCATTCCCAGCCCTCCCTGGAGATGGCAGGCACTGAACCTGGGATTTAGACCTGTAAAGCAATTCCATGCATACATTCCCAAGATGATGAGCCACTGTGGAGCACTGCTTTGAGTATTGGATTTGGACATTGGGAGACCTCGGTTTGGATCACTCGGCCATAGAATCCCACTGGGTGACCTTAGTCAAGTCACTCTCTCCCAACTTCAGACGAAGGCAAGGACAAACCTCCTCAACACATTCTGCCAAGAAAACCCTGTGATAGGGTTGCCATAAGTCAGAAATGACTTGAAGACACACAACAACAACAATTTGCAAGATGAGGAAGTGGGCAAGGGTTTGAATAGCAGGTGAAGAAATACACCATTACTAGAAATGGGGGAAAAATGGGATGATCATGAACAGTACCAGGGTTGTAGGATTGTTTATTGGGCTAGATATTGGACATAGACTAGGTGAAGATCCTTTTCTTAAATTAAAAAATTGCACTAACTTTATTCTCTTATAACAGCATATTCAGAAAAGAAACAGAAATTGATCACAGATGGTGGCAACCCCTGACTTGAAATTTGTTTAAAAAATTAGGAATATTTGGCTCAATTAAGAAAGATCTGGTTGTTTCAGGTTACTGGGCACTGAGGATGAGTCCCATGTTTATGGTTATCAGAGAGCACTGTAACTAGGTAAGCATTTCCCCCTATATCCGTTTCCTACTGAGCAGCACAACATGCTTGGGCAAAAGCAAATACACAGTTAATCCATTTCTGTGGTCTCAGGCATGGAAGTAGGAAATGTTCTCACTACAAGACACAGAAGGGCTTCTGTATTTTTTCATGAAGCTGGGTTGGAAGTTGCCAGGTGCAATTGGAACATGAGAATAAAAATGGTGCCCAGGTAATATAAACTGAAATGTAAAAATTGTGGGGATGGCCCTGGAAAATTTACTTTTTTGGACTACAGTTCCCAGAAAACCCCAGCCAACATCACCACTGGGATTCTGGGTATTATAATCCAAATGAGTAACTTTCCCAGCCTCTGAATATAATATGCACATTTATGGGTAGAATAGGCTTGAAGTTATGAATTCTGTTGGGAGTGGGAAACTACGCTTCTTCCTGGGAGATAATTCAGGGCAGGGTAAGTAGTGTTTATATTGTGTTAGCCCTGGTGCAAAGCAAAAGGACTTGGTTTATAGAAATGGATCTGAGTTCTGGGCTAAAAGTATTTTTAAAAGGATGTTCTCAAGGACTGAGAACAAGTCCTGAGGGAAAGCTAGCATGGGATCTAGATGAGTGGAGGTCTACAGTACATGTGTTTTTGTGGCCTCATGGGGGCAGAGTTCATATGCTTGGAGTTTTCATAAGGACCGAAAAAACATGCTTGTGGTTTTTCAGAACAGATCTATGGGGAATAGGAGAAATTTAAAAAAACAACAACACAACAGGTTAAAGACGGATGCATCCAAGCTGTAAACTGCAGATTTTGGAAGAAAAAGATACCAGGATAGCATAATTAGCATGTTTCTGTGTTGCGCTAATTGTGAGAATATGATGGGAAAACATGTTTTGTCTCTTACTCAATGATCCACAGAATTCTTTTTTTTTTAAAATCATATTTAGATTACACCTGTGGGAAAATGCAAATACATCTGGAGTAATTGGGCATGGAGACTTAGAAACCAAAATCCATTAAGAGTTCCCTAACAGATAATACATCTTGATGAAATCCATTATAATGGATAAGCTGAACTGACTGATAGGCTATAGGCTTCAATCCAATTTTGCCAGATCATCAATTTCAATTATTAGCCTTGTAATCTCAACATTTTAATCTTTAGTTTTAAACTCTTGGAGAGGAGAAATGAAAATCCAACTATCTTCGGATGACTTCTGTAACTCTCTTTGTTCCTTTTAGCAGCTTTTCTTCTCAGGTAAGTGCACAGAAGGAAACAGGTTATAGCCACTAGGTGAGATTGGGTGGGGCAGTGAAATGAATTTACTGCCTCAAGAAAACCTTATGTTACTCCAATGTAATTTTCCTTCAGTCCCCAAATTTCTAGCATTGCAGAGAGAGAGAAAGACACTAGAACTCCTTCATACCTAGGTATAGGTAAATATATTCCCCACTGACAAGGTTGTCAAGTCGTGCCCGATTGTAGGGGATGGTGCTCATCTCTGTTACTAAGCCGAAGAGCCAGTGTTGTCAGAGACTACTCTGTGATCATGTGGCCAGCATGACTGCACCGAACTTTACCTTCCCACCAAAGTGGTACCTATTTATCTACTTGCATTTGCATGTTTTCAAACTGCTAGGTTGGCAGAAGCTGGGGCTAGCGACAGGAGCTCACCCCATCATGCAGCACAAGGACCTTGAACTGCCAACCCCGCGATCTTGCAATCAACAGAGTCAGCGTTTTAACCACTTGAACCACTGCATACCTTCACACCTAGAACCCTTATATTTGCTGTGTCCACACTCCCTTGGTAATTGTTCCTGCCACTTTGCTTTGGATGCCTAAATTGTGTTATTGCAATACTATATATTTTGGGGACTGAAGGCAAATTTCACTGGGGGGGGGGCAGGGACAGAATTCTTATTTGGGGGAGAAAATCCTATTTGTCCTCCAATGGCTAGCTAGACCCTTGAACAAACCTTTCATTAATGGTTTTTTTCCACCTCGGGTCTAATCTGCACTGCAGAAATAATGCAGTTTGACCCCACTTTAACTGTCATGGCTTCATCCTATGGAATCCTGGGATTTGTAGTTTGTTGTAGCACCAGAGCACTCTGACAGATAAGGCTAAATATCTCACAAAAACTACGAATCCCAGGATTCCATAGCATGGAGTCATGGCAGTTAAAGCGGTGTGAAACTGCATTAATTTTGCAGTTCAAATTAGACCTCAGTCAACAGCATTGCCAGATATATCTGATGCACCTCACATTTGAATGAATTCAGTTTAGACCTGAGATGAAAATTCTAAGTAGACCTTTTTCTGACAGGATTTCTAATTTTCTGAGACAATTTTACATGCATTTTTTTAAAGGCTAAAAAGCACAATTTTCTCCAAATATTCTTCACTCTTTTTCCTGTGGTGGCTGCCAATCCTGCCCACCATGAAATTATCTTTGAGGCACTGGGGAGGATGCAAAATTATGTCAAGCCTGCCATTGCAGTTGTTGCCCCTGCACTGGCCCAAGCAATCTAGCTGCCTGAGACAAAGAATGAAATGGCGGTCTACTCCCATTATTTGTATAGAAGCAAACTGATCAACAATCAAATCTTCCTTCAGACCTGGAAACCATCTACTGTCCCCAAGGGCATTAGGTTAGTTTGGGTGAGGGTCCAGGACAAGGCATACGGCAGACACAGCTCTATCTTTCACTATTGAGGAATGGTCAGGGGACTCAGGAGACATGGTGGTTGTAGTAGTCAGCCCCGCTGTTGCCTCCCAGCCATTTGCCACATGGGGTAGGTGCCTCACTGAACCTAAGTTGTATGGCTGGCCTTGAGTGATGCAAAAACAAACCTTACAGGGGGGAAAGAATGTTGTGGTATGGTCACCATTGACTGTGAGCCTGTGCAAAAATGTTGGACAATTTCTCTTCCTTCAGAAAATGTTTGTGAAATTATCCACTGCCCCCGTTTCTCTCTCCAGAAATAGGGATAGAATGTCAGGAAGTGATTTTCCCATAGATCTAATTCAAAGGGTTTCATCTTTTCCTTATGGAAGGAAAAATAGGTTTGCCTCCTTCTGCAGTCCCACTGCCAGGAAAAGATGGCCCTATTGTATGTGTCACTACAAACAGACAGAAAAGAGAGGAGAGGGATTCTTAGGAGCTTATTGCATTGGTTATTAAACCGCTTTACCTCTCCAGGCTTAAATTTTAAATTGGGTGGTATCCGGACCCTCTCGCAAGGATTTTGCTGCTGAATCTGCTGCCCAGGTCCATCCCCGGTCCATCCCTGCTTCCAGGAGTGCTCCAGCAGCCATTTTCTTAAGCCAGAAAACTCCTGGTTTCGAAAAGAGGTGCTCTGAGCACCCCGGGAGTGGGGATGGATCCGGGATGGACCCGGGTGGCAGATTTGGTAGCAAAATCTCTGCGATAGAGTCCAAATGCTGCTCAATTTAAATTTAAGCCCGGAGAAGTAAACCGATATAATAACCAATGCGATAAACTCCTTAATCCCAGCACTATGGTGCTATAGGCACTGCTGCCATGTAGAGAGTGTGGGGTGAGGAGCCCAAAAAGAACTCTTCTTTATAGAGGAAAGAATCCCTAGGAGTTTATCACACGGGAGGCAAAGTGCCCAAATCCTGTGCAGAAACGGGATTTAAAACCTAGGGAAAACCCACAAAAGCGGGTTGATTTTCAGACACATTGGGGTTAATAAGCATTAATGTGATATTAACCCAGACAGAAAGTTGACGAAACGCACTGCTTTTTACTTTTGGGATTTTCCAAAAGTAAAAAGCAGTGCGTTTTGTTGACTTTCTGTCTGGGTTAATGCCATGTTAATGCTCATTAACCCCGACGCCATCTGAAAATCAATCCACTTTTGCAGGATTTTTCCATTTTCTGTCCAGGTTAATCTCAGATGTCATTTGAAAATCAATCCACTTTTGCAGGATTTTTTCTAGTTTAAATCCCGTTTTTGCATGGGATCCCTTCTGTGTGATAAACTCCCTAGTTAGGGCAACATAATCAAATATAACCTGTATTTCATTTGGACATCGGCTGCATCTGCACTGCAGAAATAATCCAGTTTGACACCACTTTAACTGTCATGGCTCAATGCTATGGAATTTTGTGAAGTGTAGTTTGTTGTGGCACCAGAGTGCCACTTCTCAGAACTACACTCCCCAAAATTCCATAGCATCAAGTTATGGCAGTTAAAGTGGTGTCATACCAGATTACATCTGCAGTGCAGATGCAGTCATCTAGAACATTGTCCTACTGATATGCCTTTGTACACCAGTTATAGATCATGGTGTACTCTGTACACCATCATGGTGTTGCGGCTTGAGTGTTAGATTAGGACTACAGGGGACCAGAGCTCAAATTCCCACTCAGCCATGGAAGCTCACTGGGTGACCTTGGGCAAGTCACACTCTCTCAGCTTTAGAGGAAGGCAATGGCAAATCACTTCTGAATAATTCTTGCCAAGAAAAACCTTTGATAGGGTTCCATAAGTCAGAACTAAGTTGAAGGCACACAACAACACCCCTGTTACACTACTTACAGCTGTACCTGATTTCTTGCATGTTTGCATAGGAGTGTGCAACAGTTTTTCTTTTCAACTCTGTGTCTTGTTTGATCTTGATTCCTGTACGTATTTGAGAATTCATGTATTTCTGGCAACACTTGTTCTTTTTGACTGCCCTCTCTGTTGTTGAAAAAGCTATGCAGCTATGAAGGAAGTCCCTTGTTTAGTTAGATAGGGTATGACATCCTTTAGTGGCAGTGGGGCCCTGGCATAACCTTTAAAGTTGATCCCCCCTAAATTTTAAGTCATTTTTTATGCTTGGCTTATATGAATGTACAAGAGGAGGGTCTAATTTTGACTGAGTGCTTGGTAGGAAACAAACAAACAAACCCAGAGTAAATTCCAAGGGACCAAATAGATTTGAGCTATGGGAAACATTTCAGGAGCAGAAAAATCTGATAACTTTTTCTTAAGTATATAAGTTCTCTGTAAGAAAAAAAAACATTTTTGAAGAGATCTCAAGGTTCACCCCTCTTTTTTAATCCTATCTGTGGCTAGCTCCCCACTTTTTACTATTATTGTACAAATGATCATCTTTGCACCTATGATTATAATTTCACCCTGCTTAAGTGAATTTGGTTTAAAAGAATTGAAGCTTGGTATTATACAGGGGCAATTGAGTCATGATACGCAATTGCAGCCAAGGACCATGCATTCTGATCTCTGGCTGCAACAATACTTTCTGTACAGCATACTGTGCCAAGTAAAGAATACAGAACATCTGAGAATTAATACATTAATCATGGATTAATGAGTGAAAGAGATGTCCAAGATTCACTAAGGCAATCTCCTTGTTTTTTCCAGCACAATTTTGTTGGGAATGAGCTCCTGTGAAAAGTCAGGATCAATCCTTATAGCCTGCCTTGTGCTGGGCAGTCCCCCTGCTCTCACCCACACTACACCACTGGCAGTGTTGATGCTATAAATATTAATTCCAGGATAGTGTGCCAGCTGATCCCAGCACTCAGGAAGCTGGAAACATGCCAGATGGAAGGTCTCCCAGAAGACACATTCACACTGTGTTTGCCATCACTGGGCTCAGTTGGTGGTCTGGCATCCTGCATGGTGGATACAGCTACCAGGCAGGCCAAGTTGTTGGTTTGGCACCCTCGCTGCTACACACAAAGGATGAACTGATTCCTCTAGCATGGCTCTGCTAACACACTTGATGTAGTCATACTTCTGTAAGCTATAGGCTAGTAAATGAGGAGGTGATGATTGGAGTGTGGGGAGAGATGCAATTAACAATGGGTAATAGGCCCATTCAGTTAAATTCCTCATAAATTGGTTCATCTAGCAAAGTGGTTAGTGCCAACCCTCCCCAACTAACTCTCTTGAAGAATTAAGTATTTTGGTGTCTATTGGCTGGGAGGTGTGATGCATGCATCTGGACTAGCGTTTGCCTTGGGAGCAGTCCGAGTTGCAGCCTCACATCTTGTCTGATTTTATCCATAATGGTTAAGGGTGATACAGAATTCTGCCTTTAAAGATGCTTGCACAGTTTAATCCAGTGATGGTGACAGCAAGGAGACAGGTAGACAGCAAGAGTGTGAGAGTTATCATACGAATGGTTAAAGAACTGTTTCTCTTCCAACACAATCATGTAAGATAGGAACTGCCCAACCTGCACTTTACATTCCATATCATTAATGGGCAAATATTAAGCTTTTAGGGTCTAATTTGTTGGAGATCTTCTCCCCAGAACCTCAAGATCTCTCAGCCAATATATATATATACACACACACAATTTAAAATATTAATTATCATCTGGTCTCACAGTCCTTTTACAGAAAAAAAATACTCCTGATTATCTGTGGCATTAACTTTGCTTCAGTGCCTAGATTTAAGTGGAGGAAAAAAGTAATTTTGTTATTATTGTTGCTAAACAATTCGGCATTAGAAATTCTTGCCAACCTACTGCAAATCATCCAGACATATACCAGTAGATTAGGATCTACTTTCTGCCCACCTTTCTTCTACATAGCTTGGGAATAAGTGGAGAAGACAGCAGTAGGAAGTGCTACACTTGAAGCTTGTTAGTCCAATGAAATACTATTGGATATTGTGGTTCCTACAACAGAGCCAGGTTTTGCAGCTTAGACCTTCATGATGGGACTGGACATGTATAGTACATTCAACAGATTACAAACATTAATGACTGGATGAAGCAGAATTACCCAGCTCAAAATGTTCATAAATGTTAAGACACTTCATTTGTAGAAATGTAGAGACTGGTGGAGTTTTCTTTAAATGTTCCAGTTAATTATATGTTTCCTATAAAATTACTGGAAAGAGAATAGCTTGATGAGTTTCTGCTCAGACCTGGCAAAAGGGGTCTTATTTTCTAGTGAAGGTGTGTTGAGAATTTCTGCTGGTGGATATAAAACCCTTATGAAAATTTAGAACTAAATAGAGTATGTCCTATGAAAGAAGGATCCTTGCAATTCCAAAGGTATGTGGCTTTGTATAAACCTGCCCTTATAAAGAGGGGGTGTTCATGGACTAAGAATTAGGAACTGAAAGCATAATGTGTGCTCTGGAGAAGAGTGAGCAAGGATCTCAGAATAAGTGGAAAACTCAGTGGGGATCTGCCCCATAGAAGAAGGGGTAGTGCATGGAACAGGGGTAAGAAAACATGAATTTGACAGCAAATTTCATCTCTTTGTTCTTCTTCTCCCAGCGGTAGATGGCCAAGACCAGCAGTCTCCCACCCACCTTGCGACCCATCACCAGGAAACTGCCACTGAGGTCATCAAGCTGTGGGCAAGGACAGGCTCCCGCATTCTTCATATGCAGCACCAACTTCTTGGTATCTTTGCGTTTCAGTGGTCCCACCTTAAGCAGCTTTTTCTTCTTCTGAGCAGCTACCAGTCGCCTCTCCCCATTCTCCTTCTTGATCTCTTTGATGCGCATCTTCACCACTGTAAGGGAAGAATGAATAGTGGGTTGTATTAGTGGCTTACATAACACATAGTGGCTTACATAACACAGGGTGAAGTTAAGTGAAAGGAAAATGAGATGGGCTCACAAGGACAGGACCTTTGGGGCTGTCTTCTTTGCTTTTGAGAGCTTCATATTTGCTCTACTAACAGAGATGGAAAGGCAAAAGAAGAATGAGTAGTTACAACTTGCTTTGCCTCATCTCCCTATGACTAAATGGAGGAGTGATGTAGTTAATTCTCCTCAACTTCTCCTTAATTTCTATTGTTTACATGATGGATTGCATTTGCTACAAGTCCAAACTATGGGTTATTAAACTTTGGGCCAGTGGTTATTTATAAAATCCATCATAGTTGCATGAGAGAAAGCATTCTCTCTCTTTTTACAACAATATTTATTATTTCTGACATCCACATACATTCACCCAACATATAACAAACATGTAACACCACCATATACACTTTCTAATAAAAACATACACTTCCTATCAAACAATAGACAATGACTTCCTTTTCTGCATTACTGGCTTTCCATAATCATAAAATTTTCTTTCTTTTTCTCTTATTTTTGTTCAGTCTCTATTTCCTTTCTATATGACCCAACATTTATTTATTTATTAACATAAATTTGAGAAAATTACAGTGGCAGAATTTATAAAATCCATCATAGTTGCATGAGAGAAAGCATTCTCTCTCTTTTTACAATAATATTTATTATTTCTGACATCCACATACATTCACCCAACATATAACAAACATGTAACACCACCATATACACTTTCTAATAAAAACATACACTTCCTATCAAACAATAGACAATGACTTCCTTTTCTGCATTACTGGCTTTCCATAATCATAAAATTTTCTTTCTTTTTCTCTTATTTTTGTTCAGTCTCTATTTCCTTTCTATATGACCCAACATTTATTTATTTATTAACAAAAAATATTAATTTTCCAAGAATATAACGGCAGATTTTCCCCAGTTATCTTTCCAAAATTGTATTACCTCTACCCATCCTTCTTCTGGATTAAACATTTCCCCCTTTTTAATCATAACTGTTAATTTATCCAAGCTTACCATATCATACAGCTTTATCAACCAATCCTCTGTCCTAGGTATATCTTGATTTTTCCATTTTTGAGCATAAACTACATTAGCAGCAATAACCATATACAATAAAATCTTTGAATATTTTTTTCTATTTTGTATCAATCATATGTAGCATATTTAATAAACTAATTCAGGACTTAGTGGAATTTTTATAGTCAAATTTTAAAAGATGATATTAAAGATAAACAACCAAAAAGCTTTTGCTTTAGGGCATAACCACCACATATGATAAAAAGTGCCATTAATCTCTTCACATTTCCACCATTTAGGTTCTTATACATTTTGGCTAATTTTTCTGGGGTAAGATGCCACTGTGTAACATTTTGTAATAGTTTTCTTTTAAATCATATCTGAGTGTAAATTTAATGTTTTTCTTCCATGATTTCCCCCAGTATTCTAAATTTACAGGATGATCTAAATTCTGAGCCCAGATTATCATACCCTCTTTGATTACTTTCTGTTCTGTATTCCACTTTAATAACAATTTATAGAATTTTTAAATTTTATGAGTATCTTCTGCCACTGTAATTTTCTCAAATTCTGAGTTTCCCATATCAAACCCATATAATTTTTTGTCCATTTTATATCTTTCATACATTTGACTGTGAAGAAACCATTGTCATTTTACCCCTTCCTTCTCTAACTCATTCCTTGTTTTAAATTCTACATTGTTACCTGATTTCTTAATTAAATCTTTGTACATCAACCACTTTTCTTTTCGGTCTTTCCATCTTCCAAAGAAGCCCTTATTAAAGCTTTTCTTACATAGTGGTCATTAAATTCCTTGTCAATTTTATTTTTTTATTTTTTTCATACCACATATATGCATGAATCCCAAATCTCAGTTCTGCTCCTTCTAAATTTAGTAAATTTTCTTTCTTCAATTTTACCCAATCAGTTATACAATTCAGGGCACATGCCTCATAGTATAATTTCAAGTCTGGCAGATTTACACCCCCTCTAGCTCTATCATCCTGGAGGATCTCCATCTTATTCGCAGTTTACCCCCACTCCATATAAACTTAGATACAGTTTTATTCCATTCCTTAAAAGATTTGTCATTCAAAATTATGGGAATATTCTGAAATAAGAATATTAATTTTGGTAGAACCATCATCTTTATAGTAGATATTCTACCCAACAATGATAAATTCATAGACTCCCATTTTTCCAGATTATTTTTGATTTCTTTTCCGGTTCTTACATAGTTATTTTCAAAAGGTTCTGAATTCTTTTTAGTAATTGTTATACCCAAATATTTTATTTCCAATCTTAAAACCTGTTTTTAAATCCTGTTCTTCTTGATTTGTCATATTTTTAGTTAGCACTGTTGTTTTGTCCTTGTTGATTTTAAAACCTGCATAATTTCCAAATTCTTCCACCACTTCCACTATCTTAAATATACTTCTTAATGGATCTTCCAATAAATAAATAAACTAAATCATCTGCATAAGCTCTAACTTTATAACTTTGCCCTTTTATTTTCACCCCACGTATTCCTTTCATTTGCTGTATTTTTCTGTTTAATATCTCTATTATTATTAGAAAGAGTAGAGGTCATGGGGGCACCTTTGTCTTGTCCTCTTGTGTATATTTACTGGCTTTGTTTGTTTTCCTGATTAACAATTATTTGGGCAGTATGCTTGTCATAAATTCTTCCTATCCATGTCATATATATATATATATATATATTGCCAAAATTCATTTTGTTTAGAACTTCCATAAGAAACATCCAATTTACTCTGTCAAAAGCTTGAGAGAAAGCATTCTCAATAAGTACAAGCTGCCCAGGATTTCTTCTTGCTCTAAGAAGTTCAGGGAATAGGACTAAGATGTGGTCAAGCCTGCTTCTAGCCACATGAGGTGGTAGTGGTGTAGTGGTCATATGGAGAAATGTGAACTAGGGTAGTGGAGATCATTCCAGCTGGCAATGATTTCCTGGACAACAGCAGCATTTAAATCACTACACTTGTGTTTGTTTACCATCTGAGTCACTCTTAGATTTTCCATTCAAGCAGGATTGAAAGATGGCCCAGGACAGATCATTCATAGATGAAGCATCCCATGTAAACAGCTCTCAGCATCCCAAAAGTCAGATGAAAAATATTGATGAGTGAAAATAACTGATGCGATAGTTAGCTGTTTTGTGATGGAGTAACTTGATATCAACATAGCTCAAATAACCTAAAGATCTTGTCTGATCTTGGAAGCTAAGCATGGTTAGCACTGCTTAGTACTTGGGTGGGAACCCACCAATGAATACCAGGTGCCGTAGGCTATATTTCAGAGGAAGGATTTGGCAAAACCATCTTTGAGTATTCCTTGCCTAAGAAAATTCTGAGGTTGCCATAAACTGATAGATGACTTGAAAGCACCTACATACACACAGCCTGCTATCAACCAATATGCTTTAAGGTAGAAATAATGCTCAGGTGTTGATTTCTGATAAGGTGCTTCTTCTAGATATATTATTAGTACTGGCATAAATTGACCTACTGATAAAAAATTCTGGAAATGAAGTAAAATCTGAAATTAAAAAGAAGTCTGTGATCAGAAAAAGCCCAACACATTCTGCTGCTTGGGGAGCATCAGCAAATGGGTCTTATCTCCAAGGCCGCATTTCATCCAGGAGGCCAAACAAGTTTTTGGGGTTAGAATTAGAAAATCCTACAAGCATCTCTTTTCCTCACTGGTAGTAAAATGCATAATAATAATAATAATAATAATAATAATAATAATGCTTTCCTTTCATGATGGTTGTGGGATTCTGGAAGTTTTAATCTAAAAATATACAATAATGCTTTACCCTTTAGAAACTGTGCAGAATGGTTTCTTTAAGTCTCTGCCAGCTGCCCCCAAAGGTACACTTGTTTCCCTTTTAAGAGCTGAAACAGGGCTAATCTCTCATAAAGCTGGTGTGCATATGGCACTAGCTTCATATTTGCTGAAGCTGGTTAGCATTAGTGACACCTATCTCTCTATAAAAAATGCTTCCTAGAGCAACTACAATATCTCTTCTAAAGTTCTTGGACAAATTCATTCAGGATGATACTCTATCAGTATGGGATTAATATAGAAGCCCTTTCAAATTATTCTTCCAACAGAGTTAAACAACTGGTTAAGGAAAAAATTAATTTTACCTCCAAATGGTAGAACTCCAAATGGTATGCTTTCCCAAACAACATATTATTTATGGTTTGCTGTTGTTGCTGTGTGTCTTTGTCATTTCCAACTTATGGCAATCCTAAAGCGAACCTATCATGGGGGTTTCTTGGCAAAGTTCTCCAGAGGGGGTTTGCCATTGCCATCCTCTGAGGCTGAGAGTGTGTGACTTGCCCAAGGTCACCCAGTAAGCTTACATAGCCGAGCTGGGATTTGAACCCTGGTTTCCAGAGCCATAGTCAAACATACAAACCACTACACCATGCTAGCTTTCACATTCTTTATGGTACTTATTATATAAAACATCTTTTGGAATGGAGCAATATATTTTCAATCCTACCTTTCTCCCAGCTTTTGTATGCTGTTCACCTATCTGAAGGGAAGAAATAATAATACTCCTGTGCACCAAAGAATTTGCATTTGTAAGTCAGGGGAAGTGGAGGACATCCAGTACTGTCTTTTGCAATGTCTTCTCTATACTGCCCTTAGATAAAAATTTCTTAATTATATCCTCCACTCTCTTTCCAATCAACCTCCCCTTGAGGTCGTATCCTATTGTTGGATCCTGTTGGATCCTATTGGTTGGCAACAAATGCATATACCACTGTTATGGTCACAAAATTTGCCTCGGCCACAAGTAAATTAAGATCTAGGGATCAAAATCATGTATAAGATGAAGATATATGGTTTAACTTATAGGATTTTATATTTCTGTATTTGTATATTTTTGTATAATTTGCAAGAAACACTCACACAATATAAAAATATAACTTTTCCAGACTCAGCTTTCTCAACTTCCAAAATTGCCTTTGACTGAAGTGGATGTTTTTCTAACAGTAAGGCCAGCTTTGCTGATGTAAACTGTACTGCCTTGTTTTCATTTTTCAAAATCTGCATTTGATTCATTGAACCCTTTTGACATGGTTATCTGTGAGTGCCAGTTGAATACCACAGTTCCTTGAAGAGGAGGACATCCAGAAGGTCAGGCAGTAAGTGGCAATCTGACATCCTGTGTGCAAATAATCAGTTCCTTTCTTCATTGTTAATGTTTACCTGCAATGATCACTTAAGTATAAGTCTGATTTTGTTCTTTCTAAGGACGGTACATGCTTGGTCTTCATCATGATTATTTTATTATGATTTATTTAAAAATGTAAATCTTGGCTCTGCAGCATAAATAGTCTTCAAGGCAGCAAACTCCTTCTGCATTATCTTAATTGTAGCATTACAAAACCAATTAAAAATAGACATAAAATTAGGGGAAAATACAGTTTAAAACAGCACCAGCAATAATAATGAATAGTTTCAGATACAGATAATATTAACAAGCCAGACAAGGAATTTGGACTTAGTCCATTTGTTTCCATTTTTTGGTCTTTCTTTCCTTTAAGTATCTCAAGGCCAGGAATGTGATCTCCCCTATTTTACCATCTCAACAACCATCAAGAATGGTTAGGGTGAGAGGTCACTTCTAAGTAAAGGCATTGTCCATAGAGCTTCAGTTATTAGGCAGTACAGAAATAAATACGTTGTCTGTGGTCAGGTAGAAATCTGAACTTTCCCCAGTCCAGTACTAACACCGCAGATGTGACATGCAATAAATACACCTGATGTCTGAAGAAAATGCCAGGGCAGATTATTTCACTTCTAGGGTCTTGCCAGCAAAAATCTCAATTTTTGAACATTCCAGGGGATGAGTAGTCAGTGGACCTCATAAATAGTTCTCAAATGGTAGGAAGGTAGGTTCATCTAGCAGAAGGCAGTCCTCCTGAAACCAGCCTTTTAGCTGTGTAAGAAACTCCTTTATGCTGACCACATCTTTGGTCCATATAACTCAGTGTTGTCTACAGTGGTTTGGCCAGGTTTTGAACAAAGGTTTTCCCAATTTCAGAGCGGAGATATCTGGGACTGACAGTCTAGGAGCTTTTGAATGAAAAGTAAATACCTCAGTCACTGAGCTATGAATGGAGACCCCATAGGTCAAAACCAACACTTTGATTTGGGCCATGAAAAAACCCCTAGATGCTAGTGAAGATATGATGCAAGAGGTTGGCATTCAAGAGATGGGGAAATGGGAGTAACAGATATGTGCTACATTTCCAGTACAGTGTGGCATTCCCATTCATGTTTTGTCTTCCCCCCACACAGATGAGAAAAAATGTAGGAGCTGAAGCCCCTATTAGTCAATGAGTGGCAATGTGCACACACCACCATTGACTAATATGGGGTGTGGTGATCTGCAGAAGCTTTAATCCATGGATGGCCATCTACTGAAATGGCTGGTCCACTATAGTAGTTATACAAACAACTCATATATAGATTCCCAGATCCTGGTTTCTTTGAATCAGGCGTAGGAATCATGGACCTCCAGATGTTGTTGGATTGCAACTTCTAGCAGCCCAAACCAGTATAATTGTAAATTGTGATCTAGCAGCATTTGGAGGGCTGCATGATTCCCACCTTTGCTTTGAGTGTATGGCTTACCAAAGTCACTGGAACACATCTGCTCCATTATACCATCTGCTTTGTGCTCCATCTCACACTGGGTGCAGATCTTTGACACTGTGGTAGAAAAAGGAGAAAAGTTCATGAAATCACTGGAACATTTTAATATCTTTGTCCTGTAGCTTGTCACACTTTGGTCTGTAACATCTCCTGTTTAATCAACTTCTCCTGATCACAGTTATCCCCAATCTTAGTTTTTTTCTATTTTGTCATGAACTTGCCATGAAATATCCTAACTTGCCATGAAATATCCTAAACTAACAGAAAGTTTGGGAGTTTGGCTAAACAGGAGCCCTGTAATCCATGTTGAAAAGTCTTCTGAACAGTTAATGAGACTATGTTGTAGGGAAAATACTAATCTCTTGTGTGACTGAACCTGTTTCCACTTATCAATTACAAAAGAAGGTCAAGGAAGAAAGCACAAACACAGGATTACTGCTGAACATAAAGAAACAAAAATAATGACCCCGGAAGATCTATATAAGTTCAACCTAGATAATGAAGAAATTGAAATAGTTAAAGACTCCCCATGCCTTGGATCAAACACTGATCAGAGTGGTGACTGCAGTCAAGAAATAAGAAGACTAGGAATGGGTAGGGCAGCTATGGAAGAACTAGAAAAGATCCTGAAGAGTAATGATATTCAACTGAGCACAGTCAGAATCGTCCAGGCCATTGTATTCTCTATTGCCATGCAGGGATGTGAAAGTTGGACAATAAAGGAAGCAGACAAAAAGAAAATCAGTGCATTTGAGATGTGGTGCTGGAGAAGAGTGCCGAGGATACCATGGACAGCCAAAAAGACAAACAAGTGGGTTCTGGAACAGATCAACCTGAATCTGGAAACTGAGGCTGTTGTACTTTGGTACATGAGAAGACATGATTCACCAGAAAAGATAATAATGCCAGGGAATGTAGAGGGCAGCAGAAAGAGAAGAAGACTACACACCATCTGATTGATAGACTCAGTCAGCAAGGTCATGGACATGAATTTGGAGGACCTGAGCAGATCAGTGGAGGATTGGGGGGCTTGGAGATGTCTCATCCACAGGGTCACCATGAGTTTGGGCCGACGAGGGCAGTTAACAACAAAAAAGCATTAAAGAAGGAATACAAAAGAACATAGGGGGGTTGCAGACTGCCAGAAATAGTGCAAATTGAATCCACTTTTAGGGTTAGGGTTAGTGCTAGGGAATCATGGGAATTGTTTTTTTTTTCTGAGACATTGAGCCTTCTTTGTCAGAGAGCTCTGATGCCACAATAAAATACAGTTCCCATGATTCCCTAACCCTAACCCTAAAAGTGGACTCAATTTGCACTATTTCTGGCAGTCTGCAACCCCCCATACTTACTCGAAGCTATATATGGTAAAACACCATTAAAACAAACTATATAATCTGTGCTTAATAGAGATGGTGGTTACAATTATGATGTACTGGGGGAAATGGGAATCTCCCCATTTTGGGATCTTTTGCTGTTTTAGCTTTTACAAACAAACTAGGGTTGGGCTTTTAATGCTATGCTGTTCTGTTTTAAGGTTGGTATATAGTCTTTTAATGCATTTTAATATTTTCAATGTTTGGTGTCTTAAATTCATAAATTGCTTAATTGTTATTTCAAATCTTATATTTATCTTTTATTAATGTTTTATTTGTTTTTAATCTGTATTGTTTTAAATATGGTCTTAGCTGCTTTGAGTCCAATTATCAAGAGAAAGGCGGGTTAAAAATGAAATGAAATGAATAAAATAAAATACTAATCCAAGCACTGGCAACTTCCCATTAGATTACTGTAATACATTCTGTGTGGGATTTCCTTTAAAGATAAAAGATATGTAAATGCCTTTAATAAAAATCTTTATATAGAAAATTTTACAAAAAACAGTGCAACAAAAATGCTTAATGGGATGTGGTATTGGACTTATCATTGCTCTTGAATTTATGTGTGTAATAACATTTCACAAGCTGTAGCTAATACAAAATGCAGAAGTTAGACTGCTGACAGGAACACCATACAGAACCATATAATACCAGTTCTGAAGGAATTACACTGATTCTGGTCCAAACAAGGCGACAGTTATAACATTTAAATGGTTTGGTCTCTTGATACCTGAAGGGACACCTCTCCTTATATATTCAGAGGCATAGTCATGTTAGTCAGGAATATTAGTATGGAAAAGGATCTTGTAGCACCTTTGAGACTAACTGTGCGAAAGAACTTATAGCATAAGCTTTTGTGGACTTGATCTACTTCCTCAGACATGGACATTCTGGTGCAAAGTAAAAACATGGCTTTATATTAAAGATTGTGAAGTCTAACTGATTTCATCCAAATCATAACTTGTGCACCATTGTCTTAAATTATGTTAACTGGTTTAAAATTGTCTGGTTTTAATTTGTTAAATTGTTTAGTATGCTTTTATTCTGTTTAAATTTATCTTATTGTTTTAAATTGTTTAAACTGTCTGTATTGTACACTGAGATCCTTGGATATAGGGTGCGATATACCTATTTTAATAAAATAAATAATAAAATTTTGGGAAATAAACACATTTTCGTACATTATAAATCTTTGGTGTTCGCTCCTCCAAAAACCAAACAAATCCTGATCTTAGAAAGGGTGTCTTACATTTCTGAAAGCTAAATTGAATTTTTTTATTCCAACTAGAACAGAGCCCACTGTATCAATAGAACTTGTATACAGTCACTCCTCCATTCTCACGGATTTGAAGTCCGTGATTTTGCATATTCACGGAGAGGCGACCTCTGTTAAAATCAATGCACACCCCATTCAAGCCTATGGGGCTTGAATATTTGTGAATCTCCATTTTCGTGGGGGTGGATGGGTTCCGGAACGGATCCCCCGTGAAAACGGAGGGCCGACTGTAGATGATTACCCACCCATTGATGAGTGGGGCTGTTGTAGATGGGACTAACAATTGGATTTGGCTTCTAGGTTTTAGGGAACAGAATTATGTATTTGAGCTCCAAATGTTCAAGGGAAGCCTGATGCAAACCTATCCACTGCAGCAGGCACTCATCAAGGCCAGAACTGAATTCTTGAATATGTAATCAATTTTTGGGACACCTCCTCGGCCAGTGTGTGTAAAACAAGGTGCCCATACACTCAGAGGGGCACTGTGGGTTGGTTCCCTACTTTTGTTGGACTCCAACTCCCATATACTGGACAAAACTGGTAGGAATTGCAGTTCAGTGGTGTTCACTGGGTCACAGTTTCTCCACTCCCATCATAACTGTCAGCAAAATGTAGAGAAATATCTCAGTTCACTGAGTGGACCATCTCATTATTACTAGGAGGATGAAGTGATAAGCTAGGAATGTCTGGCTTCTATTTCCAGCTTTGTCAGTGTCTTGCTCTGTGCCCTGAATCTCTTTGAAATCCCTCTTTCATCTCTTTTGAACAAACACTGCCTCCACCTGGTTGCTGTGGCAAAATAAATAAATAAATAAATAAATAGCTAATGACGGCATATAGAAGGTGCGTGTGTGTATCTATGTATGTAAATATACACATACACACACATATGTATGAATATACATTCATGTGTCGGTCTCATACTCACTCTTTCCTATACCAATTAATAGTCTGATTATTCAAATTAGTGTCCTTGTTATACTTACAGATTTTATATCTTGGCTAGAGATTGAGCTCATAGTCCTAATAAAGGCTGTATACCTCAACAAAGAGCTTCAACTAGAAGCAAGAGAGGAGTTGTGGAAAAATTATGAAGAATGGGAAAACAGAACAAATATAGTCAGATTTGGAAACAGCTAAACTAAAGTCCACTCTATAATTTTCTAAGTGTGACAGATGGATTTCTTAATGTCCTATGACAAACTTTAGTAAAAGTTTGCTTGGTCCTGGGATATGACAAGACAGCAGAGATGATACTAAGCTGCAAATTCCTAAGTAGCTACCAATCTGGGAATGGTCTCAGATAAGCAGTGGGCACAGGATCAAATCCAAACCTGTACCAAGCTATGTGTGTCTTACTCTGGTACTTCTCCATCAGCTATTCATGGCTCAAGACTTTGAAAGCTCTAATACATTGTATTTGATAAAGTATCAGCACACCATCAAATGAAATTCTGAGCCAAGAGAAGAGGTGATGTCAGCCTATTTTGAGGCAGAGACTGGAAAACTTACTTTTTTGGAATTACTACTCCCAGAATTCCATGGCCAGAGACGATGATGCTTAGAAGATTCTGGGAATCACAGTAAAAAAGAAAAGTAATATTTCCAAGGTCTAGTCCGAAACATGTATGAGATTCTGGAAAGTCTAATAATGGAGAAATACTAGACCTTGGAAATGTTACTTTTTAATATAAGCTCTTTTTTTTTTTTATCCTCCTTCCCTCCCTCTTAAGCTCCCATGGCATTACCTGGTGGCTGAGTAGCCTGGCTGTTTCCAAACTGCACTGTGATGCACAAATCATTGTCAAAGGGAAACTTGTTGCAGCTGAGCATCTCAGGCCAGGGGAAGCCATAGGATTCCATGACAGGAGCACAGGAGTCACGCACTACTTCGCAGAGTGAGCGGCAGGGATAGATGGGCCGGTCAAGACAGACAGGTGCAAAGAGGGAGCAGAGGAAAACCTGTGTGTCCGAGTGGCACCGCTTGGCCAGCAGGGGCACCCAGCTGCTGGCTTGCTGCTTGACCTCAGGCATGGATTCGTGCTCCAGCAGGTTAGGTAGGCGCATACGCTTGTAGCCCACATTGTGGCAGAGCTGTAGGTCAGCTGGGATGTCCACACACTGTGGCTGCTTGGTATAAAAGCGTCCATGCTGGAAGTTGTCCGAGGGCCAGCTGTAGTAGTCATACTCCTGACTTACAGATTGTGACCAGCCCTGGACCAGCACCAGCAGCATTGCACCCAGGGCATTCCTCTGGCAAGGTGACATCACGGCTCAACAGACACTCCTCTCTGTGCTGCTTTAGTGACCGGCTGGGAGGGCGTAATGTGGGACAGGGTTGCCACAGGTGCCAATGGGAGCCAAACCGAATGGGCACTGCCCTGACCCCAACCAAGCCAAGCTGAGCGAAAGTCAACACCTGACTCTTGAAATGGGGTTGCCTCTGTCTAGGAAAGCAAGCCTGTTCTCCCCAGGGTTGAGTATTTGTATCCGCCACCATCGATGGGATGGAGTGAACTGAAGGTTAGATAAAAGTTTAGTCTCTACTCAGGGCTGCCTAGCACCACCTCCTGCAAGCTTCCAAAGCAGCCTCTTGTGGGGAGACGGCAGCCAATCTTCACCAGGCACACTCCCCCCCTCCAAGACTGAATTGGGAGCCAGCCATGAGGATGTCCACACCTCCTACTCTGGGCCATTCCTCTGGCCCTCCCTTTCTTCCTCTCCACCTCCTTTCCCGTTCTCTCCCTCTGTGGTCTGATTCTTTCTTTTGCCTTACTCTACTGGCTTGTGTGCACACAGAAGCATCAGGGCTCAACTGGCATTAGCTACTAAATACTGTGAAGCAATATACTTCACAGACAAAAGGTGCAGTTTTCCTGTTTTGAGATTTTATCTTTGGAGTACTGTTTAAAAAGTGCTCCTGTCTAGTGCACAGCCTGTCTCTGTGTGAAAGAGATTTATGATGCCTACTCTTCTCTCAGATGTGAAAGTATCTGTGCTCAGAAGGACCGATAAGCTCATTTGCAAAATCTATTCACTGAATTCAGTAGGGTTTCTAATGAGTGATGAACGTCTCACTTGTGAAATATTGAAATGATCAGCTATGGATTTTGACTTTTTGGTGCTCAGATTACAGACTAATAGGCAGAGGAAATATTCTCTGATGGTCTTCCACCCAAGTATAACCTGAGCTGACCCTGCTTAGCTCCCAAATTCAGAAGGGATCTGGTGCCTTTAGGGTATTTAGGTCTTAGCCACTTACATACCCTCCAACATTTCACAGATTAAAAGTGAGATATGTGTGGCCAGGCAACATCAGAGAGTGGTCAAGGTGACAAAAGTTATTAATGAGGGAGAGCAGACAAGCCAAGAGAGGCTGTAGCAGTTTGCTTTTGCTTGGGCCTCCAGGGAAGGGCAAGATTCCACCCCACTCTCCTCTCCCCTCCTGTTGAATTAATTGGGTGCAAACTACTTTTGCACATTGAACTCAGTTTGCTTTGCACTAATGGAGGTAAGCTGAGAACAAAGGGGGAAAGTGGGAGGATGAGAGAGAAGCTGAGAGAGAAGCTAGCCTGGGGCATTTTAAAAGGGGCTAAAAAGGTGGGCTGACAGAGGATTAATTGGGACTGCCCCTGCCAAGTTGGGACAGTTGGAGAGTATGTACCCAGCCATGCTTTTTTTTGGGGGGGGGGGGCTAAGCTGGGACACACAATTTTTTAAAATGCCTATTCGTCTGTTATCTGAGCACCAAAAAGTCAAAATCCATAGCTTAAAATGAGCAAAATGAGCTCCCATCAACATATCAACAATAACCCAAGAAAAGCTACAACCTCCACCACATCATCTGATACTATGGAAAGTTATTTTATGTGTTGATTCATCTGGGTCCTAATCAATGTAACATCTGCCTTTCATACATTATATAGCTTTCTTTGTATTTTTCTTCATAACCACAGCCATGTTTTATTGATCTGTTAATCTGCTGATGAATTTATTATTAATAGTTGTTACATGCTTTGTGTAGAACTTGTGTACTGATGAATTATACTATGTTTTGTTATTAAATCAATTTTCTTTTCTTTTTTTAAAAAAGGGGCAAATGTCAGGAAAGAAAAATCTGAACTAGCTGTTAGCAGTTGGTATACATTTAAATCATTTAGAATTGCTTTGGATCTAGACAAATCTTGACAAGGGTGAGAAAGATGTGTGGAGTATCACTGTAGAAAGAAAAATAGCTTTCCCCAACACCCTTTTCTTGTGGGAGTATCAGACAGGTAGACATACCCTGATTATTTTCCTAGACAAGCAGAAATAGGCTTAGTTCAAATATAGGTAATGGAGAGCAGAGTCCGACATGGTACAAAGATTAGAACATACAAATTCTGGGCATCAGATGTGTACTCTAAATGCTTCAAATGTATCTGATGAATTCTGGTAGTCATAAGAACTCAGAACAGGGCAAACACAGTGGGAACATGGGTGAAGTGAAGGCCTAAAAGCTTGATGTGAAAGGCACCATGATATTAGAGTTAAGAATGATGGGATGAAACTGAGTTTTTGGATAACTGAAGACTGTCTATGGAGTTTGGATAACTGAAGACTGTCTATGGAGAAACAGGATTTAAAAATCCAAAATAACCCACAAAAGCGGGTTATTTTTCAGATGTGTTTGTGTAAAGGAGAAATAATGCAACATTAACCCAAACAGAATATCACTAAAGCCCCTTCCTTTTTACTTTCGGAAGTTCCCAAAAGTACCGGTAAAAAGGAGCAGGTTTTGGCGACTTTCAGTTCGGATTAATAACGGATTATTTCTCCTTGACGACAACATCATGTCAAAAACAACTTGCTTTTGCAGGTTATTTCTACTTTCTGTTTGGGTTAACCCCTTACGTCATGTGAAAAACAATCCGCTTTTGTGGGTTGTTTTCACTATAAATCCAGGATCCATCCCATGTGATAAACTCAAGTGTATGATTAATGAAGAAAATGTGCTTTAAGATGCAGTTCATATATTGGCTGTACTAGGTCAATATATGTGGCAGAGCTTGGAAATGTTAAATTCCTAGAATCACATAACCAACATAGCTAAATATTCTCCAGATTCTCAGGGCCACTGAGTAGAGATTTGGGCTCCTGTAAACATTTTTTTCAGGACGTCCCACAGCTGTTTGCTAGTAACAGATCTGTTTGATGGGCAGGGAGACACTGTGAACTGCAAGTTGGCCAGATAAGCAGCTCTGGGTCAGGGTAGTGAGTTTGTGTCAAATGGAAAAAGGGTTCCTGGCTGTCTAGGAAGGAGATGGCTCTGAGAAAGGGGCTCCACTCTTTCCTTTCCTCCCTGATTTTCTGTGGGTTGGAAAGTGACTCTGGAGACCTGCTATCCATGGTGGGTGGTGAGGGTGAGCTCCTAGTGACTCTGTCCACAGAACTGCTAGGAAGGCAACTGGGCAGATCGTGGTGGGAGAAGAGTGAAGCCATCATTTGGTGGGCAGGTGGAGAAGGGAAGAAGGGGACGTCTTTGGAGCCTGTCTCAGGTGGATGCAAGAGGACTTTCCTTGTTGGCTCCTTTGGTCAAGTCACCCCACGGAAGTTTTTTCGGACCGTCTGTTTCAGGCCATAGTCTTTCGTTGTTGTTACATCTTTAATCAAACATGTTAACTTTTGTCAACAGTAATGGTTGGTGTCTTCCATGTCAGTGAGGTAATGAATTTGATCTGGATTTCAGATTGAACCTTAAAGCACTTGTCCAAGCTGCTAAATCTGATCCTCAAAATATCTTCAGGAACTTGGATAGTACATTTAAAATTTGGATTAAAACCTGAGCAGATTCACTGTCCCACTGAAATGGCAGCCACTGATATGGCACCATCAGCTTCCCTGATTTCCTGTTTTACTATCTCTTTAATAATAGTACTCCTAAGATTTGAGGTGAACAGTGAGAGGCCCCTCTCTGCTGGTCTCTCCAAGGTTTATTCTATGCCTTTGTTGCTACTGTACAAGAAGCCAAAGGGCTGGCACCAAGGAGACATTTATCTCCAGCCTGTCTGGCACCACCTGCTATTTTCTGTGGCTGTGTATAATGTGCTTATACTGTAGCCTCCAACCTCTGTAGCATCACTAGGGTTGGTGTCATCCCCCCATTGATCTCCTCCCATTACCACACCATGCAGAATACTTATGTTTCTGTACTCGTGTTACTCATAATTCCCAAATATCACTGAATCTAATGGCAATAGTTGTGACATAAACAACTAGCAAAATTAAAATTATAATGATTTTAATTATAATATCATACGCACAGCCTAAATGTATTTACGGTATGTATGTATAGTTTCATGTGGTTAAAGTGAAAATTTGGTAAGATGTGGTGTTTTTTAAAGAAAAATTTAAAATGATAATTTTGTTAAAAATTGTTTTAAAATTTAAATTTAAAAAACCTGGGGCCTCTCCTGTCTCCTCCCACTGAGCCTCACTCCACTCACATCATTTCTTCAGTGTTTTAAAGGGGCACAGACAGATGCCACAGCCCACGTCTGCCCAAAAGCAATGTCTGAGGAGTAGTCTTCCCTAACTTAGGATAGGAGCATCATCCCTACCTTAGGATGTCACCTGGTGTGGTCTTAACCCCCTCCTCACACACTCTAATGATGCCACTGTCCAGCCTGCCCACCTCTCCATGAAACAGGGGAAATAAAACCTTTTCTGATTGTAGGGCATTCATTGGAATCATTGATATCAGTAGCATATGTACAAAGGTGATTATGGTGATCACTTGTATGTCTCCTACCTTTAGAAATGTCCTGACTTCCCCTACATTGTGAGGGCACAGCCACACAAAATAATGTATGTTGCTGGACTGAGGGAAAAGGGATCCCCCAATCAGATCCGCATACTAGATCTTAAATCCTGTGAGCACTTTTTTTTTTTAATTGTAAAGAACTGGCTGGTGGGGGAGAGGAAAACTGTGAAAGAATTCAAAAGAATGACAGCCACTACACCACATTGAACCTCCCTTCCTTTAGAATAGCTGGAAACAAAATGACTCCCTTTTTAACTGATGAGCTGAGAAATATCTCTCCTCTAATTTTAACTCAAACTTGTGTATGGTATATTAGAATTAATAAGAGACAGCCTCACTAGGACATTGACTGAACATACACCTGAGGTGTGATGGCACTGTGTACTGAAACAGATTTAACAACATTTAGATAAAGGCAAAAGCCATGAACCAGTGTAGTGTAGGGATTTGAGTGTTGGACTAAACACCTGGAGAACAGAATTCAAATCCTTGCTCTGCCATGGAAACCTGCTGGGTGAACTTGGATAAGTCACATTTTCTCAACCTCAAACAAAGTTAAAGGCAAACCCCCTTTTAATAAAATTTGCCAAGAAGACCCCTTGACAGGTTTGTCTTAGGGTCACGATAAGTCAAAAATGACTTAAAGGCACACAATAACAAATGTAATTAAATCTGGTGATGAAAAGCATGACTTTTTAGATGCCAGTGAACCTGCAAATGCAGTAAACATGGAATACAAAAGGAGTGTTAGATGTAGCTGACAATGAATACATCAATACCATTGGATCCAAAGCAGATAGACATATCAACATGCACATCTTCCTTGGTTACAGGTGGAACAGTCATGAAACTGACCCCAATTTGTTTTTGTGTGTCTTGAAGTTTTTTCCAACTTATGATGACCCTAGGTGAACCTATCATGGGGTTTTCTGGAGCTGAGAGTGTGGACGTTTTCACATGCAAGTCTCTAGCAACTAGCATCATTCCGGAATGAACGAAAGCAGTATCATTCCGGTATGCTTCTGGTCGCGCAAATGTAATTCCCAATGAAACCGGCATGCAAAAGAACGGGGATGATGCCGCAATGGGACGGGGATGGGAGGGGGTTCTCTGTGACGTCGTGTGAACACAGGGGCAAAGGAACCGCAATGGGACGGGGATGGGATGGGGTTCTGTCTGCTTTAGACCCCGTGTGATAACGTCCTGTGTGACAAACCCAAGGTTTCCATGGCTGAGTGAACCTTGATCTCCAAAGTTGTATTCCAATGCTCAAATCACTACTCCATGCTGTTTCTCAGCTGGTCCCAATAATATACCATGAATTTAAAGTAATGAAGACTTTAATATACCAATTATTTCAAATTTCTATTTCTTTATCTTTTTGTCATCTATTTCTTTTAAGAAATAACCTTGTTTCTGATTAAAATTCATATTTGCAACCTATTTTCTACTGCATGTTTTGCTTTGCTACTGCACAATATGTTTGTAGCTGCATATTAGAATAATGCCTTGGTCTCCCTCTGTGCTAACCAGGAGAGGTCAAGGAAACTAACTATGGACTTTATCACACGGGGGCCAGTTTCGTCTTTAAAAAGATAATAGAGATCAAATAAACCATCCCAAAAATAAAGCGAAAATAGAGCTTGATCCCGCAAATTAATTTCACATGTAATTAGAATAAATGCGAAATAACGCGAAAAGCAATAAAAAGGAATTTTTACATTTCATACAGAAGTGAAAGAAATCTGTAAATGTACTAGAAATGGTATACTTGCACATGCGCAGAAAGAGAAAGCAGAGAGGCTCATGTCTGCCTGGCATGTTTGTTGCCCAAGCAAAACAGGAAGGAAAAGCAGCCCCACAGAACCATGGGAAAACCAGAAAAAAGAATTAAAGGAGGGTTATTGTGTGAATAAACTGAATTTGACTTTCACACTAGAGTAAATGTGCAATTACAGTAATATCGAAAATGCATTTTCACTAAAACCCCGAAAGTAAAAAGATCTGGGATAACACCACTTTCTGACCACATTAATAGCAGTTTTTGTGCGACATCGTGTGAAATCGATGCGTGTAATTACACTTTTCCCCCGGGATTTGTATGGGATAAACTATAGATTTCCCCCGTGTGATAAAGTCCTATGAGAAAAACAATTCTTACCTCCCTCTTTTCCTTGTACATTTTATCTGCTAGGGGCTATAGAGGCTGCCTTGCATGCCTTTGCAACCCTGGAAACATGTTCAGCTGTATTGAGTGCCCCTCCTCAGGACAAGCCCATTAGAAAGTGATTTTTCTCCAGGTTTTATCTGGGCTATCAAGTCACCCAACCCTTATGCGGAGATTCCTGTTGCTAATTCCTGAGATCAAGTACTAATTTCCTCTTGCTGTGGCCTTAGGTGCAATGGGAGGGAAATCTCTACCTGAGCTTAGAAGTGTTTTAGTTACACCTGCTTGGATTTAGAGGAGTGTATCCTTGCTCATAACTGACATACAACTGCAGCATGGCTCAGGCCTCCTCAGCATGGTTTAGGAGAGAGGAAGCACTGTGGCAGGGGTTCACTTTTATGAAGTAAGCTAAACTCTTATCTAGGATCTTCTGTCTACATAATGGTTGTGTATCTATAGCTGTAGTCCAGGGGCCCTCAGAAGACCAGCCAGAGGCAAACAAACCTTGTGCTAGTCACTGGGGTAGCATGGGTATGCCAGGGCCAACTAGGGCTGAAGCTACATGCTGCAACACCCTTTGTTTTCTTTATCTTAAAAAAGTAACAACGAGGGAAGCATATGCATAGTTGCAGCTGCACATTTTCTTATTTTACTTTAAAAACCTGTTTCTGAAACAAAATGGTGCTTATTCCCAAGTATTGTATATGTGCTTCGTAGCAGAAGCAAACTCTGTTTTATTCCTGCAATTCTAATATTGCTGCCACTGAAGTGAAATTGCAATATGAAATTGCATATGTTCAGAATATTTCTTGGCTTTTATTTGGATTTTAGATAGGTCTGAAAAGTAAGTTGGTTTGCTCTATTAGGAGTGTAGAAGGAACTGTAAAGCATGGAATAGCTGGGAGAAGGGGAGGGAAGAGAAATGTTAACTCTGGGTTTCACAATTGAAGTAATGCCCATCATGGTTGTCTAAAGCCCTCCACATTAATCCATATGACCATGAAGTCTATTTATAATTATTGGGTTGCAATGTTATGATGTGTTAGCACAATTAAAGGGAAGTGGAGTAAAAGTGATGTAGCACCAACTTTGAATTTGATTTACTACCTTTTCCTAGCAATACAATTTGGAGGTATTTTTGACAAAGCAAAAATATGGCAGGTACAGCTTTTCCCAGCATAGAGATCCTGTGGTGAGTTGTATGTGTATGTTCCTTCAAGTTGCCTGTTGACTCATGATACCATGAATTTTATAGGTTTTCTTAGGCAAGGAGTACTTAGAGGTGATTTGCCATCGCCTTCTTCTGAAATAAAGTTGAAAAACAAACAAAACAAGCCCCACAAGCATCATCCGACTTGGATGCTGGATCCTGAACAAAAAGGTTATTTCTGTTCCCAATCTTTCCAATGTTTGGGGCAAAGGCACACTTCTGCTGCTTTTAGTTGTCCAAAGTTAGATTCTTTTTCATTAGTTTTAATGAGCTATTTATCACAGCTCCTAATAAAGTGAAGTTTTCCTATTTTTATAGCCATGTACTCTGAGTTATAGGCTACCTAATATTTATTTAGCCAGTGATTTGAGCATTGGACTAAAACTCTGGAGACCAGGGTTTCAATCTTTGCTTGCCCATGGAAACCGACTGGGTGACATTGGGCATGTTACATTCTCTCAGACTCAGAAGAAGGCAAAGGCGAACCCCCTCTGAACAAATCTTGCCAAGAAAACCCCATGATAGGTTCTCCTTAGGGCAGGGTCGGCAACCTTTTTTGCTGGGGGACCGGGAGTGGGGGGAATGGCACTGGGCCCAGGTGGGCGTGCGTATGCTTGTGTGCGCGCATGTGCACAACACCCACCTTCAAGCACATATGCGTGTGCGCACACGTGGGGAGCTCCATTTTGGAACGCCCCCGTGCATGCGCTGTGTGAATTCACCAGCTGCATGGGCGGGGGGCCATGCTCACGATGCCGGCGCGTTGGGCATTCCAGAATGGCGCCTGCCGCCATGCGCATGCATGCACAAGCACAGGTGCCATTTTGGATGCAAAAATGGCGCCCGCATGCGGGGCGGTGGCAGCAGCCACGGGCCGGTCCAAAGGCTTCTGCAGGCTGCACCTGGCCCTCAGGCCGTAGGTTGCCGACCCCTGCCTTAGGGTCATTGTAAGTTAAAAGCAATTTGAAAGCATGCAACATCAACAACAAGCTTACATTTATATTTCACCTTTCATCCAGTGAGTTCAAGACAGTGCATATGGCTTACTTCCTCCCCACTTCAACTTCTCAACAATCCTGTGAGGCAGATCAGACTCAGAAAGTGTCATTGAATCAAGGTTACTCAGTGACTTCATTAGCGCCTAGAACCTGGATACTCCAAGTCCAACATTTAACAGCTACATCATACTGGCTCACTGTGTAGTACCCACTAATATTCCATTGGTCTCACTTTACAAGCAGAAGCCACAATTTATTGTTTGGCATATGGGAACTCTTTCACTGTGCTCAGTAACATATTGTCTTTCTCCCAAGTTTCATTTTCATTTCATTAATACCTGGCCTGATAAAAAACTTTGATAGAATTAAAGACCTGCTCAAATCTTTGTGTCGTTTTAGCTGACTTAAATAAAGGGAATGTGTGCCTATTATTTTGGATAATTGATGCTTTTCACTCTTTCCCCTAAAGAGCAATAGAGGATGAGATATTAAATTGTAATGAGAAAAGAGTTCACTTTGCTATAATATTGATCCACCTGAATTTCATAGAACTCAGATGCCCATAACGAACAAATGGGCTTAAATAGCAATTTAGTCTGTATTTCTTAGACGTGTTGGATGTCTGGTGTGGTGTGGGCTCATTTCTTGTATGAGATATACGCACCCTTGGGTGAGGCCAACCTGACAAAGATCCTGCTCATAGCGTGAAAAGGGTACTCCTTTGGACTACAACTTCCATAAACACCCAGATACTTTTCTAAGCTTTGATCCTATTGATGGAGAAGACTGGGAAACGTTCAGTTCTTGGAGCAAAAATACAGTGATGCAGTGGTGGACATAGCCAAGACATGGACTAGTAAACCTGCAGATATCGATGATTCCATCAGTTTTCCCCTCACTTCCTTTGTGTCATTAATCTAACCACTTTACCTTCAGCCAAAGGAATGAAATCAATTCTTCTGATTATTATTTTTTCCAATGCAAAAGAAAACAATAGGAAGAAATAAAATGGGCCTGTCATACTGATGGAAACCTTGCTAGTTTCCCATTTTAAAAATAATGTTCAAATTTCAAAAATCTTGCAAGAGGTCTGCAGCAGTGAAAAAAAGGCAATAAAGTATTACTGCAGAATAGAAACTGTAGCTAAAGACAGATCCCTTTACAAGACTATTTTGCTATTGCATTGTTTCAACACAATAAAATATACAAAATTATAGGAGAATCTTTTCCAAGAGTAAAATATAACTGGATTTAGTAAGGTGCATTATGAAAAGTTAAAAATTGATATTTTTTTGGCATAATACACGTGTATAAAAGAAATACATGTGCACCTGCTCCCTCCTTCCTTCACTTAAGTTTCAGTGTTCTAAAACAGTTTCATGACAGACAAAAATGCAACAGGAAACTCTTTTTGTTCTTTTTCTAAAGCAGGGATTCAGTGATAGCAATTCTACACCTGATCAAATTATCTTTACCATATACCTGTTAAAGGCACTGAATAATATTGTTCTACTTTAACCTCTTTCCTCACCTCTTCCCTCAAGTTACAATGCAAACAAGCGTTTTGACAGGGCACATTGCAGGCATTTTCTACCCAATGTCCAGATTAGATTGAAGTACAAAGAAAAGTTTTCCCTTAAATGATCAAAGACCATATATATATTTCTAAGCAATAGAAAGAGGACAGGTTTGACATCACATGGGACCATCTGTTCCTGGTTTGCGGCGAGTGACAAATAATGGAAACAGATTTTCATGTCATTTTGCCCTATCTGGCTGGGTAGCATTCAGATTCTCTGCATTCTATCCATGTGTCCACAAAAGTATGACTTATTGAGTACAATGGAGCTTATTGCCAGGCAGGTAAGTATAGATCTGTTGTTTGTTTTGGCTATCTTTTATGACTAGGAAATATCTATGATGTGCCTCTGAAGCTCCTATGATGCAGGTGTGTATTCTGCACTGCAGGTGAAGCTCCTTTGCCAGCATCACTGTTGTTAGGTATCTGCATGTAATGCATTCTCATCATTTGGCTCCTGTCACATGCAGTTCCTCACACATCTCTCTGAACACATTTCACTTGCATGGACATGCACTCTTAACTGGGACCCAGCCTTGGCATTCCTAGCTGTGCTAGAGTCACTCACTCTCAGTTCCATTAATCTGTGGCTGCCACAGGAGAGCTGAGATAAGATAACGTTATGGCTTTATCAAGCCCACTGACTGGAGTGAGGGGAGGTGGCCTGAGGCCCCTAGTTATCTCAGGTGGGAACAAGATAAGCTCAGCAGCCCCTGGGACTGACAGAAAATCACTGACTCTTGATGAATGTGCTGGGATGAATCTGGCAATAAGCAGTACTAGAAGGAGGGAGGGGGAAGGAAGTGGAGAATGTGAGAGTCATGAGGTGAGACCATTTATAAGAGTGTGAAGGTGGAAGCAAGTGTGTGTGAATCAGTATTTTTAGTGACTTCAAGATGGTCACCTTTAAAAAAAATATTATGTGCAAATATATTCCTGCTTGAAAGAGAAATCTGTCAGGTTGACAAGTATGTACATTTAGTTTGCTAGTTAGTGGTCTAGTCAGTGGTTGCACTGCTTGGCTACTTGGTAAAGCATAGAAAAAAGTATAGGTAAAGTTACTACACAATAGTTTTTGTGAGATGTTGGTTGTGTTTATATCTATTTGTGTGCACCCAGAGTGCCATGTGAGTGCAAGAGCACCTGCTACAGGATTTATTCCCTCTTGCCAACCAGCTAGCCTGCCTTCCTTTTGTTCCTTGTCAAGAAATAATCATTCCCAGATGCTGGAATGGTGGGAAGGGGAGAAAAGACCCAGTAAACTTGGGCCAAGGGTGAGGCAGAGAGGAGAGATCCAAGGACAAGCTGTCCTGCCAGATCTTTGGAACATATTTTATAGACATGTACCTCCAAGGTCTTCTTCTCTTTCTCCCCCTTCCCCAGATTTGTAAATACTTTTGTACAGGGATGAGTACATATTGATTTTGATTAAATACCTTTATGAACACTTCTCAATGTAAAAACCATGGAGAAGGGAGAGTTATTCTTCAAGTTATTTTTTTGAAAAGGAGTCTTTTCCATGACTCCGGGATATAAACATAATCCCTTTTATTGGTTTTCCCAAAATGAACCCTGGAGCCTGCTAGAGATGGAACAAATATTCCATATTATTCATTTCCCAATTGAAAAATGCATTTCCCAACAGTAAGGAAGCCCAGTTAGAAAGAAGAATAGATTAGTGAAATTTTTGCTTAATTTTTTATCCCAACATTAAAGTGTACCAAAATGTAAAAACAAAAAGTGTGTTTTTCCCCATAGGAAATGTATTTTATAGACACCCTGCCCCATGTGTTATTTATGTGTAGAAAAATTGTCCAAAACACTTTGGGATGCTCAAATACAAGAAGAATACTGCGCAAAAACATTTGTTTCTCTCCAAATGGGGAGAAAACTACAGTAATTATTCATCTTTGCATGCAAGGGCAAAATAATTGAAGATTTATATCACTAAAACCTACTGTGTTTTACCTACCTCCTTCCCCTTTCCAACTGGTACCTGGTAGAATTAGGGGATCATTGTGCCAGAACCAAATGGACAAAACCTGATGGGCATGAGATCATAGTGAATAGAAAATGCTCCACTCACACTAAGAAGAAAATGGTTTGCCTGCTGAATTCTGAACTTTCTTACCTTGAGATTTTACTTTTTTTGATGACCTTGAGAAAGAGACTCATAGGGGTTGCAGACTGTCAGAAATAGTGCAAATTGAGTCCACTTTTAGGGTTAGGGAATCATGGGAACTGTATTTTATTGTGGCACCAGAGATCTCTGACAGAGAAGGCTCAATGTCTCAGAAAAAACAAAACAGTTCCCATGATTCCCTAGCACTAACCCTAACCCTTAAAGTGGACTGAATTTGCACTATTTCTGGCAGTCTGCAACCCCCCTCAGACAATGGGTCTGAGCCCTGAGACTTAGGGGGGTTGCAGACTGCCAGAAATAGTGCAAATTGAGTCCACTTTTAGGGTTAGGGAATCATGGGAACTGTATTTTTTCTGAGACATTGAGCCTTCTCTGTCAGAGAGCTCTGGTGCCACAATAAAATACAGTTCCCATGATTCCCTAACCCTAAAAGTGGACTCAATTGCACTATTTCTGGCAGTTTGCAACCCCCCCTTGGTAACCCTATTTAGCACCATGTTTTGAATATATCCTAACTATGGTAAGATTGGTAAGAAGCTAAAGAAGATTTTCTGCAGCTATAATAGGTACGTAACAATGATAATTTTAGGAGGTATATTTTGTCATGCTGAAATGCCTTTTTCTAAACAACTAGCATATGTGCTCTTTTGCATCTAGTTAGCATGTCTAAAAACTTTCTTTTCTCACCTAGGAGGTAGAATAAAACCTGAGTTTTCTAGGTTCTGGCTTCCCCCCCCCCCCAATGGTTTGATGAAAACTGTTAGTAGTTAGTTTGTAATCACTCTCAGACTTATCTACAAGTACCACCTCTAGCTACTCCATACCTATCCTGTAGTAAACTGTGTGATCAGCTGCCCTAATTAATAAAGGGGAAAATTTGTGATTGGAAATGCAGGCAAAGTGATCTTACAGTCAGTTCATCTGTCAAGGCCAAGAAAAGAACATTTAATCATGAACTAAAAGAAAGAGGGCCATTTAATCTTCTCCAATGGCTAGTTAGTGGAAGCATAAGGGTTAATCCTTATTCTGGGAAGAAACAGCTAGCTATGGATCCATCCTGGCTGGGAGGGGCAAATCAATTTCCCTGTAGGGTCTTTATATTTGTTTTTTTTGCTGAGAGACATTTCTGTGAGACAAGATGACGCCTGCCTGGAAATGGGGAGTGGGGCCTTGGGGTATGGCTGGGGGGGGGGGGAGGAAATAGAGGGAAAATTGCATATAGAAAAAAGAGCTGGGTAAAATTGCAATCTGTTGTAGATCACCTTGCAAAGGGGAAATAAGAGCAGATTTCTGTGTGGAAGGGTTTGTGTGCAAGCTTGTCCTAGTACTGAACACACATTCCTGGGCTGAGCATATAGACATGTCAGAACCCACAATTCATGTTCACAGTCTTGAGCCAATCTTTTGCATCTAGCTGTGGTTGGTGAACTTTGGGGTTCAAGAAAGAAAAAGAGTAGTTTGACCATATCTAAATTATGGCATACCTATTTTGCAGAGAATATAATAATAATAATAATAATAATAATAATAATAATAATAATAAAATTTATTTGTATACCGCCCAATGGTTTCCCAATCCAGGCAGTTAACAGCATAAAATACAATACAAAATATAGCCCTCCCACCCTTAAAACAGTATTAAACAATTACAAATTAAAATCAATATATCAATTACATTAAAAATCAAATAATTACAATTTCAATAACCCCATGAGATGTTTTCGATTTTACACAATGGGGAGCCAGGTGCCACGTAATATCCTAGATGTAGAGACAGCCCGAGGCCGGATATTTAGTCTGGAAAGGCCTGCCGGAAGAGATCGGTCTTTACAGCTTTTTAAAAACTGTCCAAAGATGTTAACTGACGGATCTCGTCCAGCAGGTCGTTCCAGAGTCTGGGGGCAAATATAGAAAAGGCCCTCTGGGAGGTTGCAGATAACCTAGCTCTTCTCGGCTCCAAAAACGTCCTCCCAGAGGAACGGAGTGTGCGGGGGGGATTATACGGGAGGAGGCGGTCTCTAATATAACTTGGACCCAAGCCATTTAGGGCTTTAAAGGTAATAACCAACACCTTGTACTGGGCCCGGAAGCGAATAGGCAGCCAGTGGAGGGACCTCAAAACCGGAGTGATGTGGTCCCTCCTAGATGTTCCAGAAACAAGCCTGGCTGCCATATTTTGAACTAATTGTAGCTTCCAAACCTGGCACGAGGGTAGCCCCATGTAGAGCGCATTACAGAAGTCAAGGCGGGAGGTTACCAGTGCGTGCACAACAGTCTCGAGATCCCTTACTTCCAGAAAAGGGCGCAGCTGGCGTATCAGCCGAAGCTGATAACAGGCGCTCCTGATTGTCGCATTAACCTGATTAGTCATCAGGAGCGACGAATCAAGGAGCACCCCCAGACTGCGAACACAGTCACTGGAGGAGAGTGTGACCCCATCCAGGACTGGAGGTTGCAACCCAATTCTTGGTTTCCGGGCCACTACCGTGAGCACCTCCATCTTGTCTGGATTCAGCTTCAATTTGTTTTTCCTCATCCAGCCCATTACCGCCTGAAGACATTCATTGAGAGAGGAGATGCCACTGGAATTCGTGGCCGACGAACTAGACATGGAGAAATAGATTTGAGTGTCATCAGCGTACTGATAACACCCAGCACCATAACGCCGTATAATCTCACCCAGCGGCTTCATATAGATGTTAAATAATGTCGGGGACAAAATAGCTCCCTGAGGGACCCCACAAGTGAGTTCCCTCTTACTGGAGCTAAAGTCCCCGAGCAGCACCCTCTGGGACTTTCCCGAAAGGAAGGACCGGAACCACTGCAGAGCAGTGCCCCCGATACCTAACTCCCTCAGGCGGCCCAAGAGGATACCATGATCTATTGTATCAAAAGCCGCTGAGAGGTCTAAGAGCACCAACAGGGTTACACTACCCCTGTCGATGCTCAGACGCAGATTGTCGGTCAAGGCAACCATGACAGTCTCCACCCCAAAGCCTGTCCTGAAGCTGGTTTGAAATGGGTCTAGATAATTGGTTTCATCCAAGACCGCCTGGAGTTGAAGAGCAACTGCCCTCTCGATTACCTTGCTCAAAAATGGCAGCAATGACACCGGCCTGTAATTTCTCATATCCAGGGGGTCCAGGGAACGTTTTTTCAGAAGCAGCCTAACAGCCGCTTCTTTTAAACAGGATGGAACATATCCTTCCCTAAAGGATGCATCGATGATATCCACCAGGAATCTCTTCAATGTATCTCCCCCCTGGACGGCCAGCCATGATGGGCAAGGATCAAGAGGGCAGGTCGTCTTCCTCACCATACCAAGCAGCTTGTCCACGTCCTCGGTACTCACTGATTGAATCTGATCCAGTATAACTACATCGACGGAGTTACTGGACGCCTCGCCTATTGACTCTGATTCAAAAGTGGCATCCAAGTCGGCTCTTATCTGAGAGATTTTATCTGCAAAGTAGTTATTAAATGCGTCACAGCAGGCCGTCGTCGGGTTTAGTAAGGGATTCGGCGCAGAAGATATCTGCGTCGTCTCCCTCACCACCTTAAACAGCTCTGCTGGACGGGACTCTGCAGACGCAATCCGTGCAGAGAAGAAAGCTCTCTTCGCTGCAAGTATTGCCTCCCAATAGGAACGAAGAAAGTTCCTATGGCGAGTTCTGTCTGATAAGAGTCGAGTCTTCTGCCACCTGTGCTCTAGTCGTTGGCCAAACCGCTTCATTCTCCTAAGCTCCGGTGTATACCAGGGCTTTCGGTTTGAAGCGGGATGGCAAGGACGCTTGGGAGCGATTTTGTCGATAGCCCTGGTAAGATTGATGTTCCAGGTGTTAACCAGAGCATCGACAGAGTCACCAGCGTTCCTCACCATTTGACCCTCTAAGGCTCTCTGGAATCCAATTGGCTCCATTAGCCTTCAAGGGCGGACCATTTTAATAGGTCCATCACCCCCGGTGGGGCAGATGTAGGCCTTAAGTTCCATCTTGACCAGGAAATGATCCGTCCATGACAATGCGGAGGTACTTACAACCTCCGCCCACGGATATTCCTGATCCGTACTGAAGACCGCATCGAGTGTATGACCTGCACAATGTGTGGGTCCGTTGACCAATTGGGATAGGCCCGTGTTTGTCATGGTCTCCATGAACTCCCGAGCCGCACCTGTTAAACTGGTCTCGAGCGGGATGTTGAAGTCCCCCAGGACTAAAAGTCTGGGAGTCTCCAACAGCAGCTCAGAGACCAGTTGCGTCAGCTTTGTCAGGGAGTCTGCTAGACAACGGGGTGGCCGGTAGACTAGCAGAATCCCCAAACTATCCCTGGTCTTCAGGCTGAGGTACATACACTCGAAATGGACCGTGTTCCAGACAGGTATCCTGGTCAAGGTCAGGTGGCTTTTATGAACTAAGGCCACTCCGCCTCCCCGCCCACATCCCCTCACCTGCTCCCTAACAGAGTACCCAGCTGGGAGGGCCTGCGCCCAGATAGCCGCACTGCCCTCTCCCAGCCAGGTCTCTGTAAAGCAAGCCAGGTCGGCATCCTCATCCAGGAGAAGATCCTGGATGATTTGAATCTTATTTTTAACCGACCTGGCATTGCAGAGGAGCAGAGTGAGGTTCTGTGGAATGGTGGGTTTGCTCTCCAAGTCATTCCGAGAAACAGAAGGAACTGAAAGCGGGATAGCTACTAAACAGCGATCCCGTCTTCTTTTGTAACATATGTTCCTCCTGGTCCAGCCATACCTCCCATTCCACAACACAACTCCGATAGTTGTTCCCTTCACATTCCCTGCCTCAGATGAGGTCATAGATGTTAAACCCAGAGACAAAGGTATAATAATTAGGATGGAGGACAATCCCAAGTCCCATTCTCATCTCAGGTAAAGGATCCAGTAAAAGGGCTTAATTCCACTCATACGCCTCCTTGGCATGTAAATAATGTTGTTAAACCTCTGGTTCCACAGGGTTATAACGGCAACACAAATTTACTACAGTTCCTTATAGTATAAGGTCCAGAGGAGAGCTCAAAATGCCACCATTGCAATGTCTCAAGGTGCCACAGCTCCACCACACCACGCCGCCGGTTGCCGGGCTCAGAGAGCGTTGGGGCCCTTTGCAGGGTCAGGTGGAGCAGTTCTCTCTCCCCCGTGCTGTGCCGCCAAGGAGGTAAGGCTCAGTGGGGCCTTTTTGTTGGCCCAGATGGTCCCGCCTACCTCCGCCGCGCCACGCCGCCGGTTGCCGGGCTCGGAGAGCGTTAGGGCCCTTTGCAGGGCCAGGTGGAGCAGTTCTCTCTCCCGAGAGCTGAATGATAGTAATATCATTCATCTCCATGTTTTCAAAGTCAGCATTTTCTCTGCATGAGTGCCAATTCTGAGTCCCTATGTCCCTTGTATTAGTGTGCTCACAAGCAGTGACAGAATATATCTTCAGTAAAATGCTTTTCTACTGGGATTTTTAGGAGTCAGGTGGTTTTAATAGGCTTTCTGGAACAATGGAGAATCCATATATCTTTAGTGGTTTCTTTGGATACAATACACTGTTGTAAACATAGAGCAGATTGTCCTAAATCAGGGCTGGAGTAGTTGAGGTCCTGTAGATGTTGTTGATTTCCCTCCCAACTGTCTCAGCTATGGTACAATATAATGGGAGTTGGAGCTAAACGACAACTGGCAGGCCACAGTTTCCCAACCTCTAACCTAAATGGTTGATTTACATTGGTCCAAGTGTCCTGTCTGTGAAGTTGCTTGGAACACCTTAACTGATGGCAGATCTGAAGCTTATGTATTTTGTGATTCTGTTGCATATGCTGCTGTTGTTGCTCATTTCTCTAACAAATTTAATATTTTTTTCCAGTCCTGATTTTCTTCCTCCACTCATCCACATGAGGTCATTCTGCTTCTTTTTCTTATTTACCATAGGAAAATTAAGGCTATTATCCTTGCATTTAATGGGATGCTGATGGATCTCACTGAGCTGAGGAGTATTCACTTGTGAGTAAATGTGCTCCTTTGGGTGAAGACATGATATGCATGTAACAAACAAACAAATAGGACAGTGAAAGGGGCTGGCATGAACATGGTTGGGCGCTGCAGCAGCTACATATTGGCGGAATTGTTGCATGATAAGTATCACCAAAGCCACTTTTTTCCCAGGTGTAATTGCAATTTAAAAGCTGCATGTAGGAATCTCCTAAGAGGCAGTAAGTAACTGAAAGTCAGGCCAGATAATGTAGTCACAGACATGCAGTATAGATTGCAATAATTTTTCCAAGCTCTGGTCCAAGAAAGCAAGGGAGAGGTTAGACAGCTAGGCAACATCATCTTAGAAAGACAACAGTTACTCACAGTGAGAAACAGACTCTGAGAATAGAATAGGGATAGGAAACTCAGGTGGCTTGGAGTCAATTTTCTAAGAACCTCTGAGGACCACAAAAATGCCCAAACCCCCAAAACTGGAAGGCTTTTTCTAATGGGGTGGGTGGGGGATTCTAAAAATGTTAAATGTAAGGGTTCTCTGCAGCTTCTTTACGAAGTGAATTGCCTTTCTTGAAGGCTTACAGGAAAAGTTTGGGTATAAAAAAGGCAGTCTTAAGAGTCTGGAGGGACTGAGGTTTGCAAAACCAGCTTTAGGGACTGCATATGGCCTACAGGGTTGTACTGCACTTTGCTAGCCTCAAGGCTAGACTTTCATGTAATTATGTATACATATCATATAGCCTTCAATGTAAACATTTCTAAGGCATCTTACAAGAGAAGGTAAAAAAACCTCTGATAATATACTGCAGTAGATAAACATAGAAGGATAAAAGAAGCAGCAATAAAGCAATGTCCATTGCAAATTAAATATTAAAAGCATGTGGGGAAAAAGTCACAGCAGGTGCCAGGTAAACCTTTCAGGAAGAGTATTCCGTAAGTGAGATGTCATCATATAGAAGCCTCTCTCTGCAATCATCAGACCTCCTTGCTTGTTTTGTGGAGATGTCCAGAGAAGAGCCTGTGTACATTTGTGTATAGATAGCTCAAGATGGAGTACTCAAACTTTAGATGTTTGGACTGGTAATCCTATTATCCCAGGTGTTTATGGGAGTTGTAATACAAAAGAGCTGGATGGTACCAGGTCACCAGGTCTGAAGTCATTCATGGATTTAAAGTAATCCTCAGCATATATCCAAATTAACCTACTTTGAATTAATTGTATCTGATGCATCAACTTTAGCAGGTGGAAATCTGGGCTGAGATCTTCTAGGGAGGCCCTTCTCTCTGCTCTACCACCCTCACAGATATATTTGGGGGAAACATGTGAGAGGTTTGCTCCCCAGCTCTGGAGCTCCCTTCTGAGAGAGGCTAGACTGACAAACCCCACTCCAACTCTCATGTGTTGCTGTTTTTTTTAAATTTGTGTTTTTAACTGGTTTTAATTCAATGATGCTTTAATTTCTTTTTAACTTCTGCATGTTCCTCCCCCATTGTTGTTGTTGTGTGCATTCAAGTAGTTTCTGACTTATGACAACCCTAAGGTGAACCTATTACAGGTTTTTCTGGGGCTGAGAGGGTGTAACTCCCCCAAGGTTACCCAACTGGTTTCCAGGGCCAAGTGGGGAACTGAACCCTTTATCTCCAGGATCCTAGTTTTATGCTCAAATCACTATGCCACACCACCTCCCCCTTCTTCCTTAGAACATGATTTTAATGAGAAGCAAAGCAGAGTGTGGAAAAGTTACTTCTTCTGAGTACAATTCCCCACAAACCTCCCACCAGCACTACTCCTGTTTTGAAAGGGTGAACCAGAATGGGCCCTACCTAGAGCATCAGGTGATGGACTGCCTTGCTGAATAGAGGAAGCATAGAGCTCTCAGCAAGATTCATAACAGAATGCTATGAAAGATTTAAAGTTCAGCTGCTTGTCATGACAGTCCTACAAAGGCATCTTCAAGGAGAGTCCAAAAATGCAAGCAGTTGTGTTGATGACATCAACAATGCAGTTCTAGGTGTTTTAGCCCCATCAGGAGCAGTTCTTTTGTAAAGCTAGCAATCTTAATTTATTAGTTGCCATTCAAGACCAAGTAGTGGTAGATTAGATTAGTAGTGCTCATGCTAGTGAAAAAGGTGCTGATGTTCCAGTCTTCAATGCCCTGGATAGCAATAATGGCAGGGTGCTATAAACTCTGGGTTCCTGTGAAAAGTGTCTTGTGAAACATTGTGAAAATGAGTGATGCGTGACTAATATTCATGTTGCAAAGGGATCCTGTAGCACCTTTGAGACTAACTGAAAGAAAGAAGTTGGTAGCATGAGCTTTCATAGACTTAAGCCCGTTTCCTCAGATGCATGTTGTATACTTGGGTCTAGATTATAGTTGTTTTGTTTTTCACACAGAAACACACAGCTCCACGGAGACCAAAGATACCATCACAGAACAGCTAGTGTTATTCTGTGCTGCTTTAGCAAGCACACTGCATTAAAACAGAAGATCTGATTATTCCACCCCACTCAGCACCCCTCAGGCTCAGCCATGGCCTTCCCTTAATAAGGACACTCCTTGACAATCTGGAGAGAGTTCAGAGGAAAAGTGAGCAGAACAGAGGGTGATTGGCTTGGCAGGTGGGGCCTATGAGGTAAGACCAAAGAACTGGGCCAGAACACTAAAGAGAAAGTGGAGGGAAGGCGGACAGCTGATAACTCTCCTCCAATAAATCAGAGGCTGCATTGAGCAGAATGATAATGCTGAGAATGTGGAGCCTGAGGCTACGGGGAAATGTGTTTTTGCAGAAAGAGGAAAAATACCTAATTTAAATCAGAGTGAGTGGGAGATACGATCACTGGACATTTAATCAAACATATTACCAAGATAGGGCCGAAAAAAGAACTGGGTGAGATTTGGTTGGTCCTCCTGAGGGCGTATGGACCTGAAGGCACTGAATTCATTTGTTATCTGCTCTAATAACCTGCTATAACAAGTCAATCTCTGGTCTGGGAAAGGGACCAGGGGCTGGGTTCTCATATACAGTGCCATTCAGTGCTGAGGTTGCGACTTGTTTCTCTACTGAGGCTCAGATGCATACAAGGAAACAATTCAACAGGTGAAGTCACACCTGCACATCCATGTAAAGACAAAGAGTACCTACTGCCTTTCTCTCTGGTATATGGAACTAAACACACAGGGTTTCTGTCAGGAAGAAAAATGTGGCAACCTTACTTGCTGACAACATCCCATATCCATTACGATACGGGATTTGTTCTGGCAGCAGTTGCATATTCCTGTTCTCCCCTACCCACTGCATCTCCCACTACTTTTATAGGGTGCTGTGCTGGAGGTGCTCTTCCTTCATTAGAACTAATCTGCTCACTGTCCATCAAAATTCAGCCATGTCTAGAGTTGTTGCAATTACTGTCTCCTCAGAGAACTTCAGCAAACACAGCACTTGTGCCTGCAGCGCAGCCAGCCACAAGATACCAATGAATATTACTGGCTAGGAACAGCAGGGCCAAACTTGGCTGCTTTCCTCAGGCTCTGTTTCCTGACTGCCTCTTGCCCCCCCCCCCCCCATTGAAGCTTCAGCTTGGAACAGGCTGTCTTTCTGATTCCCTTATTCCAGCTTTGCCCCCAACAAATGCACAGACATGGCTTATTTCCTTCCAGCTTTATCACTGGATGGAAAGATCTGAAGGGCAGCCTCTTCTTGTTGTTGTTAGCTACCCTCAAGTCAACTCCTCTGATTCATGGTGACCCTGTGGATAACATCTCCAAGACTCCCTATCCTCCATTGCTCTGCTCAGTCTCTGCAAAACCATGCCTGTGACTCTCCTGATTGAGTCCATCCTTCTGGCATGTGGTTTCTTCCTCCTCCTTCTACCCTCGACATTTCCTAGCATATTTTGTAGTGATCCATGCCTTCCAAGGAGATTTCTGGTTTGATCTGTTCAAGACCCCATTTGTTTGTCTTTTTGGCTGTCCATGGTATCCTAAGCACTCTTCTCCAGCACCACATCTCGAATGCATTGATTTTCTTACATCTGCTTCCTTTACTTTCCAGCTCTCACATCCCTACATGGTGATGAAGAATACAATGGCCTGGACGATTCTGACTGTTGTATAGTTGTATAGTTACTCTTCAGGATCTTTTTTAGTTCTTTCATAGCTCCCCTACCCATTCCTAGTCTTTTATTTTATTTCCTGACTGCAGTCACCATTCCTGTCTATATTTGATCCTAGGTATGAGAATTCTTTAATTATTTCAATGTCCTCATTGTCTAGATTGAATTTATGTATTTCTTCTGCAGTCATTATTTTTGTTTTCTTTATGTTCAGCATTAATCCTGCCTTTGCACTTTCATCTTTGACCTTCCTCAGTAACTGTTCTAAATCAGTGATGTCTTCCATCAGTATTATTGTGTCATGTGCATACGTTAGGTTGTTGATATTCCTTCCTCCCATCTTCACTCCTCCTCCTTCTGAATCCAAATATGCTTTTCTTTTGATGTTTTCAGCATATAAATTGAACAACTATGGTGATAAGATGCAGCCCAGCTTGACCCCTTTATCTATTAGAAATCACTCTGTTTCTCAGCCTCTAGCCCAGGACAAAGGATAACCTGTGAGAGAAAGGAATAATTTCCCTAAAGTAACTGATGAAATGATACTTTTCAACATTTCACAGATGAAAGCTGGGACATGTGGTCAGGCAACTTCAGAGTGTACCTAAGAGTGTGGTCATTAATAGCATTTTGATTAATAAAGAACAGAAAAACAAGGAGAGGCTGCAGCAGTTTGCTTTTGCCTGAGCCTACTGGGAAGGGCCAGATTCTGCCCTTGCTTTCCTCTCCTCCCACTGAGTTACCGTAGTCCAGGGCAAACTGCTTTTATACTTTGAACTCAGTTTTCAACAACTGAAGTACACTGAGGACAGAAGGGGAAGCAGAAGGAAGAGAGAGAAACTTGGATATTTTAAAAGCAGCTGAAAAAGTGGGCTGTCCCTGCCAATCTGGGACAGTTGGAGAGTATGATATCACATTAGTATGCATTTCAGTTCATAAATCTGGGAAGGCCCTCCTTAAGTCCACTCCTGTTTTAGTGAAATTGTGAAATTGTTCAGTTTTAGAATAGTGGTGATCTTCTCTCTGATATTTGACACGTTCCAAGATATATATATTTTAATTGTAGAGGTATGTTGAAAACTTGCTTGTTTTCAAAGGCCTTTTATAACACTTTTTCATGGACAATGTAAAATTGTTTTGTTTTTTTAAGATTCTGTATTGTATACTTTGTTTTATCATTGTTGTACACTGTTTTAATATCTTCAGTCTAAGCAGTGCATACATATTTGTAGGTAAATAAATATCCCACCTTTCTTCCACGAATTCAAGGTGTTGTTCTTAGCTCTTCTTCCTCAGATTTTAGCCTTGCAATAACTCTGTGGGATAGATTATCGTGTAAGAGAGATTGTGACTGGCTCAAGGCACCCAGTGAATTTAGTGGTTCAATAGGGATCAGAACCTAGATCTCCCAAATTCCAATCCAATACTGTAGTGACTACACTCTGTTGATGTGTAGTCTGTTGAATTATATCTATGGTTCTTGATGGAACCTGCTTTACCAAAAAGGTACTGTGTATTATTCACTTTATACATTATTGTTGTTGTTGTGTCCCTTCAAGTCATTTCCGACTTAAGGCGACCTTATCATGGGGGTTTCCTGGCAAGATTTGTTCAGAGGAGGTTTGCCATTACGTTCCCCTGAGGCTGAGAGCATGTGACTTGCCCATCACCCAGTGGTTTTATGGCCGAGCTGGGAACTGAACCCTGGTCTCCAGTGTCATAATAGTCCAACACTCAAACCAGTATGCCATGCTGGCTCTATTACCTATGTTAATTTGGAGGGCTTTCTTTGGTGAAATGATGAAGAATGAATGGTATAGAATGTTCAGAAGAACTATAACTCGGTGAAGAAGGGGATGGGGCAAAAGATCATGATAATGATTTAGAAAACTTTCAAATACGAATATGGGATGCCAAAGTTAGATCCGCCAATGTTCCCCTTCTTCCTGGGTTATTTTATAAGCACAGTCTCCCTTTCCTCAAGAAAGTAGTATAGTGCCCTCTAGTGTAACATGGACAATATGGGGCATCCCTGATCTAAGCCTTCAGGCTCTCCACAAGTATAGACACTCCTCTCACTTTTTATGTTCAAGTTTTTAATACTCTGGGGCAGGGGTAGGCAACCTTTTTGAGCCAGGGGCTGGGCTGCTGTCCCTCAGACAATTGGGGGGCCAAAGCACCAAAATAAATAAATAAATAAATAAATAAATAATTTTTTTTAAAAAAAAATTTAAAAGAATATGCATGCACACTCTCTCAGCTCCAGAAAAGCCATGGCAAAACCCCTGTGGAGATTTTGCCAAGAAAACCCCAAGAACAAGTAATAACAACAATAATCAATATCATCATGGTGGGTGGCGGCGGCAGGAGCGGCCTGGGGGCGGTCCAAAGGCCTCAGGGGGCCGCATCCGGTCCCCGGGCCTTAGGTTGCCTACCCCTGCTCTGGGGGGACTTCATAGGTTCTGAGGGCTGCACTTTGCCCACCCTTGCTCTAAGGGAAGAATGTTCTCTAAGGGCACTCCGTTCAGTCCAGGTCTTGGTGTTGGCAACTGAGTCTTCTTTGCTGTGTTCCCATTTTGTTTGTCTTCTAGAGAAGCCCTGCCATGTCCCAGAAGCCAAAGCAGGAACTCAGACCTGCTGTTGGTGTTTGCAAAGATTCTGGAATAACACAGGGCTAAGAGGCTACACAAATAATGCTGTGCGCGTCCATGGAATGCCCATGGTGCGCACATGGGGCCACATGCAGGCCCATGCCTCCATTTTGTCCCTCTCCACTTGTCCCTCTCGCGAAGAGCGAGACTGCGGAGCGAATGGGGAGGGATGACTGTATTTCTCAATCTCTCCCTCTGTTTTTTCCAAAGAAGATGAGACTCCTCTTTCATACTGGGTATCCAATGTTTTTCCATCCTGAGACTCTCTGACTTCCAGATTCTCTGAACCTTGATCAGGAATATGTGAAAACAGATATCTACTGGAGTATGGAAAGCAAATTTGGATTATGACTCCTAGAATCCCCCTGCTGGCATAGCCATGGGGGGATTCTGAGAGATGCAGTCCAAACCATCATATTTCCAAATTCTGGTGTTCAGCTCCTGTCTGAGCTCTGTCATCATACCTTCTAATTCTTTATCCTAAGCATCAGAGATTGTGTGTGTGTGTGTGTGTGTGAGAGAGAGAGAGAGAATGGTAAGAGTGAACTCAGAGGCCAGGGAGTTCCTTTTTTGATCAGGGGATTATGAAAGGCCTGTGCAGGGTAGGCTCACAGCCAGCTGGCCTGTTTCCCTTGTCTGTCAAGACACCTTCATTACTGCACCCTCTGATCTCCCAGCATTACAGGGGATTTTGACCTTTGGGAAGGAAGACACACTGGCTCAATTCACTCCAGCCACTTGTTCCAGGCTTACTGAGTAGGGCTTGTTTCTCACACACATGTAGCCTCCACCAGAGATAGGAAAGTTAGTGGAGAAAGTGCTACTTATGATGCTGACACTAAAAAGCTAAGTTTCACTTGATTGTTGACATTGAAAAGGGGATGTTGATTTTAATTATGTTGGCTGGAATTCACTTTGTAAGTGGAGTTATGTCTTCAGGAAACAGAACAGCATTTTCGCAATGTCTGTATTCAACAAGTTACTATGTAGAGGAGCCAGCAAAGTGATTGTTGCACATCAGGACTGATGCACAATGGGACCTGATGCACACTGGGACCAATGTACAATGGGACTAATGCACATTGGGACATTCTTATCAGGGTATGCATAAAGTTATGCATATACATAGGTTGCAATACGGAATCGTGGCTGTTGATTCTAACTTGGCATGTATATTTAACATTATTACATCACAGCACTAAAAACCTTACCAGAATACATGGGAAAAATCCTATCCATGCTTTCACTCCTCCTATTTTGTATTGAGTTGAGAAGAGAAGAAGGCAGAACATGCATTTTAAGAAAAAAATATGATCCACCCAACAATTGAAAGGAAATGAGTGGGGATAGAAAGAAATAGAAACACACAGAGACAAGGGATGCAGGAAACAAAGTATATATTTATAAAATATATATCTATAAACAATAGGCCAGCCAGAATTCATCCCTTACCCACATCAACAATACTTCACAAGAAAAAAAAATCAGAAAAATCAGAAACCAACAGAAGCAGACCAACAGTTAAAATATTCTTCAAATGCTTCTTCATCTCAACTGATGCTTCTTTTGTTCATGTGTCTCCTCACTATTCTTCTCTGGTGTTCTGGGCTCTCTTCATCTCACCCCTCTTATTTTCCTGGCTAAGTTCTCTCTCACTTCACTCTGTGTCTTTCTATCTAGTCACTCTGTTCAGTCTTTTCTCTCTTCCTTCACCATTTCTCTAGTCTTATTCTTTCTCTGTGTACTTCACTTCCTCTACTCCTCTAGCAATTATGGGCAGGTCCATATAGAAGAAAGTGGTGCTGGGGTTATTTCCTTGATCTCAGACCTTTCAGAGCAGGGATATGAAAATTTTACACACCAGATGTTGTTGAACACTCCTGTCATCCCTAGCCAGCATATATACTACAATGGTGAAGGACGATGGGAGTTGAAATCCACCATCTAAAATGCTACAAGTTGCCTATCCCACTTCGAGAAGATAAGAACAAGAATATTAATTGGTGCATGATCCATAGAATAAAATTCCTGCTTTGCACTGTCTTCACCTCTAGTTAATTTCTGCACCCTGTTTAAAAGTCAGAATAAAACATTTAAGAACTGCCAGAAACAAACTGCAAGCCTGTCAAGACAGTGCAAAGCAGGAGTGAATTGCTCTGTGGATGATGTACCAATTAACGAAAAGGTTCTCAAAAGCAATTCTACATTGAATGCATAATTGTAGAAGTATGGATTTTATCAATATATGAGTGACAGTGGCTAGAGCCCAAAGGAGCTGGTTCCAGGACTGTTTGCCACTTGTAGGCTTCACTTTGGGTCCCTTGTTGTAAAAGCACCACAATGGTGGGCAGTAACTTTTGGTTTCCCTCTCTTTTGGCTTCAGTCTTTCAACTCTCATGATTTCTTTTCTTCTTCCCCACATATATCAGTGACAACCTCCAGAGGCAAGTTTCTAACCCAAACCCAAGTAAGCTAAAAAACCATAGGTTTTCCATCTGCACCTCTCCGCTAGATGGAAAAAGTAGTTCTGAACTGCTACCATATATACCCAACTATAAGTCGAGAAATATATGCCCAAAAATTGACCTAAAAATCCTGGGTCAACATATACATGGGTCAATGCGGTAACAGGCTCACCCTTCAAGCCTCTTCCACAGCCCATGTATCTTCTGAGGGGACAGCTGGGCTGAGGAAAGGCTTTTTTTAGGGGGGGAACGTTTGCCTTCCCTCCTCTTCCTCAAACTAGGAGTCTCCTGAGGGGACAGCTTGGCTTTGGAGGGAGAGTAAGGGATACCCTCAACTTATCCTCTGGACATATCCTCAAAATCCCTAATTTTGGCCCCAAAACCTGCCCTTGACTTATACACAATGTTGACTTATAGTCGAGTATATATGGTAGTCCCAAAATTCTCCAGCCAGCATGGCCAATGACCTAGCTGACCAGAGTCTTCTAAGAGTTATAGTCTAAAAAGTAACTTTGCCAAGTTCTGCTCTCCATCCTCTCTGTCTGACCCATAGTATCTAAACTCCAATAGTAGTATTTGCAAGGGGATTGGGTTTGGCAGAAGAGGGACTGGCAGTGTCACTGGCAGGGCCTGGTGAGCACCTGTGCCTGTCAGTGACAGACTGAGCTCAGCAAGGCAGCACGGGAGTCAGGAAGAGGAGTTAGTCTTGCAGCAGGCCAATGGGGGCTGGAAGCTCATCTGAAAATGTGGAAAGACCTGCAGCTGAGATTGAGACCACCCTTGCACTACAGGTACTGGAATACCATTCCCTTCTCTCCCTCATCAGCAGTGCTGATATCCAGTTCTTGCCACCCCTATTGCTATCATATAGTTCATCCTTTTTATAAGGCTTCAAGGTCAAATGACTATAGTGAGACTAGGCTTACAGCTTCTTGCCTGAGCAGCAGCCTCCGTTTTGTTCTCACTTGTCCTCTTCAGGAAACACACAGCCTGGGTCTTGCTTTATCCCCCACTCTGTTCCGCTCCACTCTCCAGGCTCTGATTCCCCCATGTCCTTGTCCTTTGCTTTTTCTCCTGCCTGAAATTTATGGAGGCTGTTGGTTACAACTGGCTGCTCTGATCTGCAGGCACCAGCAAAACAGAAGGCTATAGAAGGGACTGTAAGGGGAGAGGGGAATTCAACTAGAACTTTGCAAAAATCCCTTTGGGAAGACAGAAACTTTCTAAAAGAACAATACGAGGAAAGAAAGAGGCAGGTGAGGTAGCAGAGACAGGTTGTACAATGGCATAATGTCTCTGTGTATGTGTGTTGGGAGAGGAATTTTGCCATTAAATCTTAAGACAGTCTCAGGTCCAAACATACTGCAGAAATAATCCAGTTTGACACCACTTTAACTGCCCTGCCTTAATGCTAGGGAAATTATGGAAACTAGTTTTGTGAGACATTTAGCCTTCTCCATCCGAGTGCTCTGCTGCCAAAATAAACTACAGTTCCCAGGATTTCCTAGCACTGAGCCAGGACAGTTAAAGCAGTCTCAAACTGGTTTATTTCTACAGTGTGTTTTGGACCTTAGACAGCAGAGAACTGTATGGCAGAAAACCATATCTACCCTTCCCCTTGTTAGTAAGGTCAGAAATTGCAGCAGGTGTGTGGCATGAAACTGGCAGAAGCTCTAGCTTCCAGCTCCTGGCATGAGCTGATGGCAAGTCTGAGTGTGGCTAGGCACTTAGAATGGTCAGATGCTTAGAAGTGGTGCCCCTCAGAGAGCCCTTTTACTTGTGTGGTTGCGCACACAACACACAAACACACAGACTTGGTGGGCTCACACTTCTCTTGGCTGACAACCTCTCCTCACCTCTCTGACACACACTTGCACTCTTGTCCTCCCCGAAAAGCTGGAATGTGTCTTTGGCCAAGATTCAGCCTGGCTGTGAAGCTGGCAGGGCAAGGAAGGGGAGGAGGAGAGTGAAATGCATTTGGAGGCTGCTTAGCTTGTGCCCTGTGCTCTGTTCCTACTGCTGCAGCTCATGCTTCCCTTTCTGGCTCTCATCATGGCTTAGTTCTTTTTCTTGGAAAAAATATTGGGAAATGTTGTGCCAGGGGAGGGGGCTTTGGGCAGCAGGGTCTTTCTTCATTCTTTGGGCTGCTGGATGCTCTGACAACCTCCTCTTCTCCAGCAGTGTATTTACAAATGCTCTCCCTATCAGCCGGCCAGCTCTGGATGACCAGGCAAGGATAAAGTATGAATAGAAAAGGTCTTTATGCAAGAGGACATCCCAAAAAATGCACTGGGTGGATTTAGTCCAACAAACCCCTCTAACAAAGTTACCTTTTTTTTTAGGATCAGGAGCTCTGCAGAAACAAAGTCCTCTGACACCACTTCCCATCAGCCTCCCATGTGACTGCAGAAAGTTTCTGGGTGGTGTCTCAATTATTGTGACAGCAACCTCCTACTGGTTTCCTCTTGGTCTGGCAGGGGAACCTTCATTTCATAGAACCTGTGGTTGTGGCAGCTAAGCACAAAGTAGGCACAGAAGTTGCATTGGTTCATAAGGGGTCACAGGGAACTAGGGGATAAGGTAAGAGGGCTGGCAGTGGTTACAGGAAGACATAGACATTTTTTAAAATATGATAAATCTAAAATACAAAATTCATTATTTGAACATTTAACAATGAACATAAACACAACATGCAAGATTAATAACACAAGTAGCTAATTAATAAGTTGCATTTCATTACAATTATATAAAGAGTGTTAAAATCAGCATTGCAGATATCCCTTACAGCAGGGGTAGGCAAACTGTCCCCTTTAAGGGCCGAGGGACTTCAGCTCCCAGAAGCCTCAGCCATGTTGGCCAATAGTCTGGGATGTTGGCCAATAGTCTGGGATTCTGGGAGCTGAAGTCCCTCGGCCCTTAAAGGGGACAGTTTGCCTACCCCTGCCTTATAGTAATCAAATTGTTAAAAGGGAGAAATCAAAGGCTAATTTGTTCATTAGGTGAACCAAGATGTATTTTCCCAGGTGACATAGACAAATTCTGATAGATCAGACATTCCTCTTGCCATGTTCTCATGTTAGGCTCCTCTAAAACAGGGGTGGGCAAGATGTGATCCTCCAAATGTTGTTGGACTGTAACTCTTATCAGTCCTAGCCAGCATGGCAATGTTGAAAAGTGATAGAATTTGCAACACAGCAAAAACTGTAGGGCCACATTTTGTCCATTTGTGGCCTAATACAATCTCTCCCAACCCAGTGCTTTCCAGATATGTTACACTACAACCCCCATTGCTGTCTCCCTCATCCTCTTAATATTGAGGCAACTAAAAAGTTACACATGTCAATAACAGACTTATCACTTCTTTATTGCTCACTCTTCGCTTTGGCTACATTAATGTTTATATGAGAAGATATAAGGTTTTATTATCTTGGCTGTCATGCAACATTTTTATAAAAGGAGTCCTGTTAGATGAGAACAAGGGTTCACATAGTCCAGATGCTTTAGGGATGCCCACTGCAAAGCACTGTCTTTTCTATTAATGTGCCTTGCCTCTTATCCTTTTATCCCTCACCACATTTGGTGACACAGGCTTTTACTGATGAAATATATAGAATTTCTTTACATCCACTATGCTGATGAGGACTGACAAAATAGTCTACCACAGAAATGAGCAAAGCATGGTCTTCCAGATGTTGTTGGACTATAACTCCTATCAGTCCTAGCCAGCATAGCCAATGGTGAGGAATGCTGGGAGTTACAGGCAAGATTCATCCACTTCTATTATTAGCCTATTTTAAAATAGGATCCTCCTCTCTTATGATTTGTGGAGCATGGAATGCTCTCCTTGATAGCAACAATACCACATGGCCCCAGAGGTGGGCAGTGAGTAGCTTTTGTTATTAGACTGCATTTCCCTTCAGCAAGTATAGCTGATGGTGAAGACTGCTGGCAGCTGCAGTCACCAATATCTGGAGTGCTGCATTTGGCTCATGCTTGGGCTGGGGAAACATGGGGAAAAAGGAGAATGTAGGGAAAGAGGTGCCTCTTAGCAAATCCCTAGCAGCCTGCTAGGTATCTTCCTCAGCAAACTGAGATCCTATCAATAATTTCTGGGTGGTTTTTTGTACCTTTCTGTCAGATTCACATGGCTGGCATCCCTGCAAGGATCAGAGTTGGGAGGACAGAATCATTTGGGACTACAATTTTGAGAATCCTTAAGTGCTAGCTAGGGGTTACTGGAATTTGTAGTCAAATAGTCATTTTCCAATCTGTGCTCAGGATTTGAATTTGGAATCACTATGAGCCTGGATGCTTCCTGGCTCTGCTTCCATTAGGCTTGTTCATAATGCTGGCATTAGAAAATCTATTCTAAACCTAATAAGGGCCTACCCTCTCCAATGCTAGCAATGTCCTGATGCCCAGCTATATGGAGAAATAACAGCTTCTTCCTCCCTCCCTTCACAATTAGTCATGCTCTTTCCTCAGGTACCTGCTAACCTGGGGAGGGACAGAGAAGGACAAAGGAGATGAAACCTATTTTCCCCAAAGGTCATGTTTCTGAATGCATCTCCTACTCACAAAGGTATCCATAGAAAAAAGTTTCTGGAAATTCCCTTTCCATGCACACCTGGTGCCTTTCTGGAAAGGTCAGGGCCTATTTCCAGCAGCTTCTGCTATCACTTGGCTTGGCTGTTGTGTTGTTAAGAGGATTCCAATTGGTGTTGGTCCCTCCCCATCCTTGCTTTGGAGTGCAGCTGACAGGCTCCTAGCCAAACTGCTCATTCTGTTTCTGTTACTTTGAAGAGAGCTTGAGCAGGCAGTTGATGACAGCCTGACTACAATAGACTTAGTGAAGTAGTACAGCAGCTGCAGGTGGTGATGAAAGTTAAAGGGGAGAGGCGTATGGAGGTGATGCTGTCCTTCTTAGATACTTGGATCAGCAGACGGCTATGTGTGAAAGTGGGCCTGGAAAGTAGCATGTGATAAGCAAAGGATGGGGAATGAGTGGTCTGCCAGATATTTTTGGACTACAGCTCCCATCAGCCATAGTTGGCATAGCCAATGGTAAGGGATGGTTGGGACTTGTCCAACAACATCTGCAAATTTGTAGAGCCAGGAATCATTGTGCTGACCCTCCTCCATCTCCATGTCATCCATAACATCCTCCAGTTTTGCTTTAATGTGTTTCTGCTTTTGCTTTTACTGCAACTGGAGAAATGAAATTTGCTTCACGTTATCTGCTTGATCTATAGCATTGATCTGTTGCAGAACTGAGAAACTTACTATCCTTCTGTATTTCATTTCCCAGCAGCCTCAACTGGCCAGTAGTGGGGGATGAACAGAGCTGTAATACAGCAATATCTGGACTGGAAGTGAACTAAAAGGTGATGTTTTATGGAGGACATAGACTCTAATAGATCTCTTAATGGAGGGGTATATCAGATTCTGATTCAGTGCAGAGGATTAAATTGTCAAGTCTCTGTTATCCCTACCTTTTTTAGGATTTACAATTGGATTTTTGTATTGCATGGACAGTTGGCTCACAAATTGGATTATTTCTCCAAAGTTTAAAAAAAAACTACTATAGAAAACTGGCACACTCAGAAAAAAATGCTAAGAATGATTATAATTTTTTATTTGATTTTTAACGTTTTAGTGTGAAGGAACATACAAGCTATGTGAGTCTCCACATGATATGTGGGTCTTTATAGATAGACTCCAGAGAAAATGAGTCTCCTGAATCTCTGGGCTTGACAGGCCTTGCATCAGCAGCAAGTCTGCTGGTAGTGCCTATTGGGGCCCTACTGGTTGGCTTCACAAAGCATTTTACTCCTGCAAAATTCTGCATTTATATTTCTCATTTAAACTTTTTTATCTTCCGTACTCCATCATCTCATAACGTTGGCTTTTGCCTTTTCATTTTGTTTACACACCTTCTAGTTATAATGCTCTTTGCAACTGAACAAAACTCTCCTGGGGCCAACCATAAACTGCATGCAAATTATAAAGAAGCCTTGAGTTTTTTTAAAAAAAGAATTGATCCTTGGAAGGCTGTATTAAAAACTGCCACATTTCATATTGGCCACATGTGTGCAAGCAGACAGAAAGCCTACCAAAGTGGCAACCTCGTTTTAAAAATGTTTGGCCAAGATGTGAGACGTAACTATGCCAATGGAGCTCTGTCATAGCTACATCTGATGAGGCTACTCCCCATCCCACCTATTTTTTGCAGCTGGTAGCACCTCAGCAGAAGGATTTCCAAGGTGATGCAGATCAGGGTGCTGCAAAGTGATGTCTAGAAAATAAGGCACCTTCAGAACAGGTAGCTGGAGTCCTGCCACAACTGTTGCTTTGCGAGAATGCTGCAGATATAATTTCACAGCTCCCTGATCTGTAGCACCTTGGAACCCTTTTGTTGGGGTGCTGCCTGGTTTAAGAGGTAGTTTTTGGGATCACATTGGGTTATTAAAGAGTGTAACCATGAACCCCAAAAGTTACAAGATTGTAAGTCTGGCTACTGAACTACAGTACTACTGAAGCAGACGTTAGCCATTTATTTTTGTGTATGTTTAGTATCTGATGTAATAAATCGGACCCCTTAGTCACTAGTGCTACACAACTCCCATGCACATGCATTCCATTCTTAGAAGTGGTGTTCAGTTTCTCTGACACCTCTTCATATTATTTTTTCCTTCTTCTGAAACTTAGAGGTAATGAAGGAAGTGTTCATGGTGAATGGGAATAATCAATTCAAGGGGAATTTGATAAACAGCCAAGTCTGTGTGGAAAACCAATTCTTTAATTAATTTGTATTCCAGTAACAGATGATCCTACAGGAGTAGTTCCTCATCAATTAACTTACTTGCAGTTAAGAGAAATTATTGATTTGGGGTGATCTGTGGATGGAAATAAATTGTGAAGAATTTATTTGGAGTGGTTTAGATAGGACATTTATTGTTTGTCTACTGTGAAATTCAAATAAATCCCAGTGGTGCTTTTTTTAACATTGGTATTTATGCTTATATATTAGCAGGCTGCAGCTTTGACTCTCTCTTCAAAATGTAGACATACCTAATTATTTATTAGATTTGTGGATCTTTTAAGTACCTGGCAATACTCCTGTCTAAAGAGGGGAGGTTTTGATGCTAGAGATAAAGGCATGCCCTACACATAGGGATAACTCAGGATGCTGCAAGTGAATGGCATTTTGGCTGAGACTCTAATGTACAGTTTATTTAATGCAAGGGTTAATTCTCCTTGTTTTGCTCTACTGTGTGATGTGACTGCCTTGGCAATAGCAAGGCAGGCAGGGTCTCCTGGGAAGGTGCACCATCTGCCAGGTGTTATCAAAGCCAGCTCGCTGTGTTCAAAAAGAAAGGTCCAGCTAGGTGAATTCTACAGTTCTTTGTGAAAACCTCTTTCACTCTAGATTAGGGATGAGTTAAGTTTTCTATTTATAGAACTAGGAAAATGCATAAGGGAATAAAATCTATACGTTATCAAGTGTGGTGAGGGTACACATACCTTTTCATTGTGTGTATATGCTGGGATAGGCCTACTCAACCTTTCCATAGGCTGTACATGAAATGAATATATCATGTCTGGGGAACATGTGGCCATCTGTATATTGTTGGACCACAACTCCCATCATCCCTGACTATTGTCATGCTGGCTGGGGCTGGTGGAATTTGGAACCTCTGCAAAACCTGAAGAATTGCACACAGGTTCCCCACACTTGAGCTGTATAATCACCACATATGACAACCTATATGCATCAGTCTATATGCATATGTTATGCTTTTGCTTACTCAGAAATGTTTCATGTAAAAGAAAACAACAACAACCTAGTAACAATCCTGGCATGACTGGTGGATAACGGCTGCCAAAAAGCTTGAAAGAAGTGGCCATGGGCAGTAACTTCTATGGCATATTACTATTGTGCTAGTAGTAAAGGAGAGATTTTTGTAATCTTTGTTTCCTTGGGACCTGCTTGATTTTTCTGGGAACAGTCTCAGGAGTGCTGGGACTTCTCTAGCATCAGCATGTTCTTCATTTTATCTTCCCTCTCCACCCTCCTTTCAAACGTGGCTGTGTGATGCTGTGTCCCAAAAGATGGGAAGCTGTATGAAAGGAAAGACACAGAAGCAGAGATGCCTTTGGGGCCAACCAAGCAGACAACTTTAATTATATGCTATATAGTACAATATATTCTAACTAACCACTAGCTGTTTCTCTAAATGCTTCCTTATCTCCCAGAGCAGTATAAAACCTGGGATGGATTGTGCTAGCTAGAAGAACTCTGGGCTTTCTTATATACCAGCTGGGAATGTGGAACAAATCCTGCATAAATGCTACACTGAGTCAGTCCTGTGTAATTTCTAAAAATAACTCAGCACTGTCTAACCCAACAACCTGTGAGCACCCTCTCCCATCTTCCCCAGTACATATGGGGTGACAAATTCCACCTCCTTGGCTGAGGAACATCCAACCATTTAGAATAAAGCTGAATCACAGAGATGATGGACAAGGTAGCCCAGATTATTTGTTTATCACCGGCTCCACATGATACCAGTCACATTTGATGAACTGACCTGTTTACTCAGAGTCCCAATACAATTTATAGGAATTGCTAGCAATTATCTGCTAGCAGTTGAGAGCCAGTGTGGTGTAGTGGTTTGAGTGTTGGACTACAACTCTGGAGATCAGGGTTCGATTCCCTGCTCAAGCATAAAAACCCAATGAGTGACCTTGGGAAAGCCACACTCTCTCAGCTTCAGAGGATGGCAATGGCAAACCCCCTCTGAAGATACTTGTGAAGAAAACCCTATGATAGGTTTGCCTTAGGTCACCATAAATAAAAAAATGACTTGGAGGCACACAACAACAACAAGTTACCTCTCTCATACAGTGGTTATCAATCAATCAATCAATCTTTATATTGATTAGCCCTTTGGTCATTTCAAAAAAGAATATAACAAAATAAAATTCAGAAAGAATTATATAAAAATTAAAATTATTAAGAATGTAATAAAATACATATAAATGAAAGTAAAATACTATATGATTACAGTAATATAAATACAATACAATGGATACAATCTCCCTGAAAAACAGAGAATAACATCAAACATCAGATTTCTTCATCACCCTACAATTTACACCAATCATCCCCAGATATCTAGATCTCAACTGTATCACTTTATGTAAAAACCGAGCTGTGCTGTTGGTTATTTTTGAATCTTATCCTGTTAAGGAGAACCTGTGACCCTTTAGTTTTTGTTGTACCTCAGTTCCTGTCTGCTTCAGCCAGCATGAGATGATGGGAAGTGTAGTCCAATAATATCTGGATGGATACAAGTTGCTCACTCCAGTTCTCTAATAGTATTTCTCTTACTATATTCCATTTTGGCCAAATGGCCTTCGCAGATTTTTTAAACAATTACAAAATTCCTGCAAATTATATTTGACTGTGCAGGATTAGTGATTATGTGGCCCTCCAGTAGTTCCCAGTAGCAAGGCTGTGCTGCCTTGGGATGATGATGGAAGATGAAAGCCAACAACCTCTGGATACTGATACTGAAACACACGTTTGCCACATGTGTGCTAGACCAAAGAGTGGAACAAAAGACATAGTGGTGTAAGTACTGAATAGTGATGTTTCTTTCACACCATTTTAATTTCTCTCACAAACTCTCACCTGCTACTAAAATGTTATTGAGACTACTTTCACAAGTGATTGTCTGTTGAGATGGTGTCTATTTCTATTCTAAATGCCACACTGCCTTGATAACTCAGTAGTTAATGTCACCATAAATTATACTGCTCCCTTAGTTCTTCAGAACATTTATGCCTGCCTTGAACTATCATGTCCTCTTTCTTTACACCGGTTGGATAGGAGTTGGTACAAATGGAGTTGCTCTTTTGAAGATACAGGAAAGGAAATGAGATTGTGTGTGCCAGACAGAATCCGCATTGCTGACTGAAGAACACAGTGGGCACAGCATGCTTATGGGACCTTCTATTTGCTTTTTGCAGTCTTTGGCTTATTCCTTCTGCCCCATTCCCACGCCATAGCTTTTCAGTCCTGAACTGAAGGCTTTGCTAATGCGATGAGAAAGCCAGGAGCGTTCTCTAGGAATGATGCTTGACACTGGTAGAAGGTAAACCACTGCCTTGGGGCTCAGTAGCTGCCTGGCAGCAACTGATGGATGTGGGGATGGGGGCTAATATTTCAGAATCCCTTTGATCAGACTTGTCTGGAGACCTGGGGAACATACCTTCTGTGCACCCTGATGGATGGTTCTTGCTACAGGCTGATGTGCAAAAGGTGCCAGTGACTGTTGTGTGGGGATGTCATCTATTTGTGGTTGAACGTCACATCTCCCCATGCCCTGTGTGATGAGCCCTATGATGGAGTAGTAGAATTAATAATATAGAATAACAGCTACCCTGTACAAGCACTGGCTTCTGCTGGTTTCTCTGTTATTGGTGTGCATGATGGTTTGAGTAATGCAGTGCAGCAGTAGCTCTGGGCAGGAGAGGCAAGGATACACACAGGGCAAGAAGAACCCAGAAGAATATTCTCTCTAGGAGGATTCACTGCTGAAACATCCTGTTCTCTTCATGTAATGCTAATATGCCTTACAGGTCCAGAGATAATATTTGTCTCACCATTTTGTGTCTCACTTCAGGCAAGAAGGGAGTTGGTGATGAGGTGTGTGTGTGTGTGACTAAATGTCCCAACCAGATCTTTTCCCCATCTTTGGAAAAGTTCAGATGGGGTGCCAGTACTTCTAGGAAACTACAGAAGGAGCCACCTCCGGTTGAACTGTCTCTAAAGGATTTTATTAGCAAACCACATAAAAAGTGTCAATAACCCCACCACCCATCATAACTTGACAAGCTGATTACAAAGGGCTAGGCCAGTTTATGCTTCCATGCTTGTGGGCAAAAGCATGGGGAGGAGACGCCAATTTTTGTCCCTGTTAGCAGGCAGCATGGTCATGTTTGTATGCACCAGAAGTGATTCTAGCTGCTACTTCAAGCAATTTTCAACTGAGTTCTTTTTCTGTTTTTATGCTGAGGGGTGTTTAATATGGGACCTAAGCTGTCACTCTTTTAGAGGTCTTTGTACTAGTTTGGGGCTTGAATATTGGCATTATTTTAAATTTGGTAGGGTGGCGGAGTTTGAAGGTCCTTGGGTAGCTTTGGGGGCCACAAAAGTGGGATTCCATGCTTGGATGCATGCACTCGCAAGCTGCACTGATCCCACCCATCACCTGGACTTGTTGCAGTGGTAGATCTAAAAGCACCATGAATGTGGAACTGTATCTTTTGCACTTTTGAAGGGGCTGGCATAGCTGAGGGGAGAATCTCCAGTGGTACAGCTCATAAGGGGTCCAAGGAATATTCCTGTATTCTCACTGGAGAGAGCTGACCCACCAGTCAAGCAGGAGCTTGCAGAGGACTGTCAGATTCTCTGGATTAGCCTAACTCAACCTGGTACCCTCAAGATATGTTGGACTACAGCTCAAACAGTGACCCTGCTGGTTAGGGATTACAGTCCAGCACACCAGAAATCCACCAAGTTGGAAACTGGCTGCAGTCAATTGGTCCAGTAGAAAGTTGTAAGTCACATTCTTTCCGACAGGCCTTTAAGGAGGCAGCATTGGTTCTCCTTGGAATCAGAGTTTATAGGATCCTCATTTTTATCTTATTTGGGTGCCCCTCTCACAGAGGGATTTTTGGTTTGTTTGTTTTTGCAAATCCTAGGAATGGGATGGTGGAAGTGAGGGGATGAGGGTTTGTGGAGGGGCAGGGATTGTATGGTAAAACTTGAGCCCTTTACAGTGGCAGACAATTGCAAGTGCGCAACTGCAAATCTTTTATTCATACATCCAAAGGCAAAAGTGTTACTATAGAAACACAGCAAGTCCCTTTTGTCCACTGGGGAGAGGACTCCTGATTGTCGTCACAGAATGGTTGATATACACGTGGCAGAAAAGGATGTGGAAAACGCATATTGCATATGAGGGCTTGCTATAGAAACAGGAAAACCGAGTGTTAGTCAATTCTATATTTATCTTTATATTCAGGCAATCCCTGGACAGTAACTCTGTGTGTGTGTGTGTGTGTGTGTGTGTGTATGCGTATGCATGCATGCATGCATGCATGTGCACACCTGCACCTACACCTGTGTTTTGGTGATCTCAACCATTAAATTTTCATTCTCCAGACTAGTTATATTACTAAACTTCCCAGGGCTCTACCTTGACTTTCGGTGGTTTCCACGAATCATCTTGTCAACTTGTGATTCCTGCCCATCTCCATTACCTCCCTCCCTGGGTCTCAATGGGAAGGTTCCTTATGCTATTCTCTTCAGTGACCCTAGTAATTCAGCAGCAGCAAGCACCTTCTATAACAGCTTAGTATCACATAGAATTGGCTGCAGAAACCTGACAAGCTCAACAAAGTAGGAAGGATCAAGGAAAGTGTACCACTATGTAAAATATTGACAACTAAATGTGGGTACAGTAGTCCCTTGGCTTGCATCTGTCATAAAATGCAAGAACATGTATTCCCCAGCTGGAAGGCAACTTCCAAGTCACTTCTGTTGGTAAAAGGGCTTAAATAGCTTGCTCCCCCCCCAACCCCCCCCATGTCAGAATTGCTTTCTACACACCATAGATGGTGATAGGGAGCAAAACATATTTTGGATTGTTTTCAAAAATAACTTTTTGAGGGCCCTCTGTGGTCCTGGGTGGCCACAAAAACATACATTCAAAGGCAAAAGTATGTTTGCCTTTGGACCGCATGCACCCTATAGATGGCACCTTCTATGAAGGAAAGCTTCTTTTGAAAGCACATTGCAACAAGTAAATTTTGGTAACACAAGAGGAACAAAGATGTCAAATTTGACTGTAAAAAAAAAAAAAAGCAGATAATATCCTGTAGTTAAATTTCACTGGCTGGGATCCCTTCGGAGCTAGAGAGTATGGCATGGAACCATTCTGTTTAGTGGAGCTAGAGAGTATGGCATGGAACCATTCTGTTTAGTGGAGCTAGAGAGTATGGCATGGAACCATTCATAGTTTAGAAACAGTGATCTAACAACTTTAAATTACTTTGATCATATTAGAATGTGCTCTGGGAGATCTTAATTTATTTTCAGATTCTGAATAACACTTCCTGTGTTGAGTTCTGCTGGTGACAGAGGTTGGTATGACATGGAGTTACGCCTGTACATATCACTTTATGGAGAGGATGGAAGAAGGTATTCCATTACTCCTTCCATAACTTCCCTTTGCCCCACAAAGAAGGCAATATTCCTGGCCATTTAGCTGTTAATGGAGGGAGCACCATGGCAGTGGCTGGTTGCACTTCCTTCCCTGGAGCCAGAAAGGCAGCATCTTCACTTATTGATGGGCTCTAGTACTAAACAGCCACGTGGGCACACTTTCCACCATGGATGTTGCCTTCTGTGTCTGCCCAGTGGCAGAACTCTGTTGCAGAGTGTTACACTTTGCAAGCTGTATGTAGGGTTTCTTCTTGGATTTTCTATATTTCTAGGCCTCATGTTTTCAAACAATCCCCCCTCCCCTCAGATTTTCTTAAGAACGACTGATCCCCAGCACACTTGTAATACATCTATGTGCTATTATGCTGAAAAGATGTATTTTTTTCCAGCTGATACTTTTCCAGAGTATTTGTATTTTTTTCCAGCTGATACTTTTCCAGAGTATTTGTATTGGACACACATGTACTCATCAGCAGGATGGACAACTTGTGGCCTTTCAGATGTTCTTGGACTGCAATTTACATCAATCTTAGCCAGCATAATCAATGATAAGGACTTATGGGAACTGCAGTTGAAAAACATCTTGAGGTTTACAACCAACTCCCCCATTCTATAGTACCTTTGAAGAGGCAGAAAATAAATATGTTGTTTTTGCACTTGCCATTTCTCGTTGACTGATGGTGCATCTGAGAATGCTTGTGCATATACAGACAATATATGGTCCATATAGCCAGTATTTCTGCTTATTCTCTGATCTGATCAATCCCTTTTGATAATTCTGTCAACTGTAGGTTCTAAACTGGGCTTTGTGCTTTAGCACAGTGGTGGGGAACCTATAGTTCTTCTCAGAGAATTGCAGGTCCTCCAAGTATTGAACACCACTTCCACTGCCAAAGGCAGTGATGGGGATGATGATGATGATTGTAGTCAAAACACCATTTGACTATGTTCCACAACCCTGACCTAATGGTATCCATAGGAAAAGCAGTTTCTCCCAAGCTAATTGCATGGCTCTCTAGATCTATACACTCCCTTACCATATTCCTACTTGTTGTCATCACTGCATTTAAAAACAATTGACTGCAGAGATGTAGCTAGGTCAACTGTACTACCCCCCATTGCTTTTTCATTTGATGCAAAAGCCAGGCCACTCATGCCGTGTGCAAACTAAATAGGACTGACAGTGTCTGTATTAATGTCAGCCAGAGCTATGAGCGTTAATCAATTTGCTTGGTAGGTTAATCAACTAAAGCTTCTGTTGCATTTGAAATCTGCAGTCTGATTAATTAGTAGAGCTAATATTGAAAGAGAACTACAGTGCAGATGGCAGACACTTGTTGGCTCCTCCTCTGTGGAAAGGAACATATAAACATGTAGATTTCTCCCCTCCAGTTTGTAGCAAGTAGACTATATTTTTCCAATACATGACTCAAACACATGTTTTATGCAACCCACAGTGATCAGATGAAACCAGTGTCAATATGTCTGTGAGATCTCGAGGTTCCACAGTACTGATAAGCTATATAAACTTATTCTATTTTTGGTTAACTCTAATATGAGTTAACGTTGCATGTGTGCCTACTTTGAGAAACTCCAGGACAGAGAATGTGTCCCTTGCTGCTCCTTGCCCTTCATCTCTTTTTCCGCAGTTGCAGTGATAGCCACATCTTTGTGTCCCACAACCTAAGAACTATGCAAGATTTCTCCTCTAAATGCTATGAATGTTTCTGTCAGTCAGCCAGACCCCCTTGTTTGGCAAGACACAATGGTGCTTGGCAGCAGGGGCAGTCTTGACCTGAAAGAGGTTGGTGTGAGCCCATTAGGTGGCAGGTGTAATTGCTTGCCATAAAAGCACTGGTGTTGGCAGATTCCTCTCTCCACTGAGTGCCACAAGTGATTTGTGAGGGATGTTTCTCTTCCAAGGGCAACCTGCATCCTGCAGCGAAATTTGTTTTAAAATGTCAGCAAAATCTTTAAAGAAATGACAGCAATCAAGGAAAAGTCTCCCCTGTCTTCAATCCTTTTAATAATCTGAGCTGCAAGAATATTTAAATCCCTCATTATAGTCCATGCAGTGAAGGATGTGGATTCATCCTACAGTGATGAAATGATGTGCCCCTAGGATCACAGACTGCCAGTGATTTCAGCCCAAGAAATAATGGAATGATCCCAATTATTCAGGAGTTCTTCATCACTCCTTAAGTACATAGCTTTAGCCATATCTGTAGATCAATCTAAAACAAATGCTGTGATTGAGCCAACACTCAGCAAGCATGAAAATGCACAACTCACCCTCCACCCCCAGAATCTACCATCTCCTTTTTCTCCCATATCCTGGCCAGAATGGTGACCAGAAGTGATCACATCACTTCTGGTTGCAATGTTGGCCATTATACGGCCAGAAAAGCTTTTGGGGAGATGCTGCCAAGATGTGGACCAGGAGAAAATTACCCCCCCCCCCCACTCCTGCACAGTTGTCTATCTTCACTGTACATGTTCCACATGCATGCAGACATGGATTTGGCAGTTTAGAGACCCAACATAACATTGGTTAGTTGTTGTTGTTGTTGTTGTGTGCCTTCAAGTTGTTTCCGACTTATGGCGACCCTAAGGCAAACTTATCATGGGATTTTCTTGGCAAGATTTGTTCAGAGGAGGTTTGCCATTGCCTTCCCCTGAGGCTGAGAGCATGTGACTTGCTCAAGGTCACCTAGTGAGTTTCATGGTCAAGTGGAGAATTAAACCCTGGTCTCCAGAGTCGCAGTCCAACATTCAAACCACTACACCATGCATTGCGTATGCTACCCAGAGATCTTTCTGTCTATCTATCTATCTATCTATCTATCTATCTATCTATCTATCTGCCATCAATGTACATTGCACATGTTACACAGCAAAATGTGTTTAGTGCTGCTAAATTACAGTTTGTAATTTTACTTTCAGTCTCAGCTCATGTAAGCCCTTTCCCTCCTTTAAATGTTCATCTATATGCCTGAAACAATAATGTGGTTCCTATCTCCAAGTGCTACAGATGTGAAATCTTTTCAAGCCATGGTTACTTATAATAAGGAATATTGCCGCAGTTATTGATTGCATAATATGCTAGATACGGATGGTTTAAAGTGTTTGGTTTTAATTCTAAGTGGTTTAATAATTTTTTAAGGTGGTGGGGGTGGGAAATTGATTTTAATGTATGACTGTATTGTATTTTTACTGTGAACCGCCCCGATTGTCCTCAAAGGGGCGGTATAGAAATAAACTTTATTATATTATTATTATTAAGGAATGTCAGGGCACTTCTCATTCATTCTACCAGATGACTCATCATCATTTTCCTGGACTGAAAACTGATGCACATGACCTATCTTACAAGAGACCTTAATTATTGCCTCTTGATTATGTGGCACTGGCTTTACTTAGAGCAGTTCCCAAATCTGCTTTCCTCTGGTCTGAAAACACCCTAGCTGCATTACTGTTTAACCACCCTTGCTTTCCAAACTGCAGCTACTGTCAAATGCCTAAACAAATGTTATGAGTCGAGTCTTTTGGAATTTTAGATGCTTAGAGTGAGCAGGACATGAAGTGAAGCTAATCAGAAATCTTTTAGAATATCTTGTTGAAACTACATTATGCACTGGTTTCAAAAATGTAGCTGGACATTTGTTTTTACTTCTCCAGTCCTGAAGAGGGACATGGTATTTGAAGATCTATAAATGCAATTATAAATGCATTTTGCAGATCATTGCACAGAACAGCATCAATCACTGAGGGATGCTTACAATGCAAAAGTGCTCTGAGGATAATTGCAGGTTTATAATGACAGGTTTTTTTTATTGTTTCTGATTTAGAGCCAAACACCTTCAGCATGTCTTTGGGAAAATGCAGCAGTACCTCTGTTTATGTCAGTGAACAGCTGGATTACCATTGGCTCTAAATCATCCACTCTGCTGATGGAGAGATGAAGAGCTCTTTGAAGAATGACAAGCTTTTCAGCAATCCATATTCCTCTTTGTATTGCCCTGAATTACAAGATTTTGAGGAATTTATTACGCACCTTTGCACAGTGTGTCTACCTGAAGAGAAGGGGTAGGAGAGGGAAGAGGAGAGCAAGGTCTCAGTGACAGGTTAGTTTTCAGGCTGAGGCAGGGGAGATATGTTCCTGGCTGGAATGACTGCAGTTTATTCTACAGATGTATATTGGGTTGAATGAGGCATGCAACTCAGATTATTTATATATCTGGATATAAGTATGCATACATAACTAGAGTGTGTTGGAACAGTTTTAGAACTCAGTATTTCTTTGATTTATTTTTCCTCCTTAACACAGAACACATACGGTACTTTTTCTCTTTTATTCTCTCTCCACTTTTCAGACACTGCTACAAATATCTGGTCATATATAAGCTCCCCTAATGCTGTATAGGCCCATAACTTTCAGGACAGAATTCATTACAAAAGATTAATAAACAGTATAGTTTCTGAAAGGGAACTGAAAAATCAGTCTGGCTGGGCAAAAGTTTCATTTATGCCAGAGAGATTGTATCACTGTATATGTTTACAATGCTATGTAATTATGGGGGGAGTGGGAGTGAATTTAGTACTGATTACAGATTTCAGTATCCCAATAGCATCTGTTTTAATTTTTAAGAGGGCAAACCAGTTTCTAATTCTTATTGGTATAAACCAGGATTGTAGCTAGGCAGAGGGAAGAATTCTGCCCTCCCCAATGAAATTTTCTTTCAGGCCCCAAATCCCTAGCATCACATTGATTTAAACTTCACTTAAGCATTTGGAAATACAATTTAGACATCCAAGAAAAGGGGAAGGCAAAGTCCCCAAGGGAATGCAAACACAAAAATTAGAAGAGTTCCAGGTGTGATTGATCTTCATGATCTTTTTTTCTCTGCAATGCTAAAAATTTGAAGAGTGAAGGAAATTTTTATTTGGGTGGGCAGAATTCTTATGGAGATGCAGTTCCCTCATTTAGCCCCTTCCCCAATACCTTTGCCCCTGGTGTGAACTAAAAAAACCAACCATAGATGAAATGTTCAGACAATAGGGAAGTTGCAATGAGGCTTCAGGGTGAATCTTCAGTGCCACACATAGCTCACTGATAGTATCCCACGTTTTCAGAATAAATCATGTAAGTAAGGCAAAGACATTAACATTACCTGTTTTGGATCATTCATATAGATTGCAAAATTCAGCTTTTCACAGCACAGGATTTGTGCTTCCTCGGCTATGATGTATGTCACAATTTTATGTAGGTGTAAGAAAAAAATTCTTTCAGCATTTGCATTGTGTCCTCAACCAGCCCATTGCCTAAGATGTTTGCTGTCCTTTTCCCATCTGAGAAGCAAACATGCTCTTAGTTCTGGCATCAAATCCTGTCTACTGCTGCTGCTCTTAGGGCAAAAGAGCTATAGAAGGATCCATCTTATCCCCCTATTTGCAGCAAAGACAGGCATTTCTCAAAGGGAAACAGCAAATGTAGTGTTACTCAATGGGCTTCTTAATCATGCTCAAAATGTATGACATTTTGGAATTCTTCCTGGACAGAAGGTTGAAATGTAGGGCATGTCCTGGAAAAGGAGTTTTTCTGGTCACCCTGGGCCTTGAACAGTAGCTAAGATCAAGTGTAGTGAAAAATAGGCACAGCAAAGAATAGGGAGTCCAGGAACAGAGGAAGGGAGAGCTGCCAGTGGCCTGAAGGACAGATAGAAAAGGGGGATGCCTTTGAAAAGGAGGGATTTAATGTCTAAAATAGGGACTAAGGGGAAAAATTGACTATATAAACCAACTCATACAGGATCTAGGTACAATATACCGTTAGCAGGAAAGGAATGGATCGAGAAAAAAAATGTTTTGGAGGCTGGAGTATTGTGAGGCAAAGAGCAGTCTGATCTGGAAAAGTTGTACTTAGCTGTACTTTCAAAAATAAAATTAAAAATCATAACCAGTGGTGGGAAAAGCCACACTTCAAATTCAGCCAGACTCTTAAAGGTACAAGAAGCTTCTCAAGATTTGAACCTCACAAGTTGAAGGAGTTGGCAAGATCCAAGAGTCAGCGAGGTCAGTTAGAATGAAGTGACCAAACATAAGGGGGGACATCATAGGTGGCTCTGGTTGTTGTGTCTAACACTGCCTAGCTTTTAACAGCAGCTTAGAGAGCTGGGCATGTTTAGTTTGGAGAAGAAAAGATTAAGGGGCATCAGGATAGCCATATTTAAATATTTGAAGGGATGTCATATTGAGGATAGAGCAAGCTTGTTTTCTGCTGCTCCAGAAAATAGAACCTGGAGCAATGGATGCAAACTTGGAATCTGATGGTAAGAGCTGTTTGACAGTGAAGTATGCTGCCTAGGTATGTAGTGGGGTCTCCTTCTTTGGAAGTTTTTAAACAGAGGTTGGATGGCCATCTGTTGGGAGTGATTTGATTGTGGGTTCCTGGATGGCCTTTGGGGTCTCTTCCAACTCTATCATTCTATTAATGGAGGAAGGATGTGGGGCTATTTGATTTTTGGGCCTTTGAATATCCCGGTTAATATCAAAGATACTATAATATTAAGTGTTGTATCTTTCAGCCCCACTCTGGGAATATCAACCCTTGCAATAGGAAGAAAGATGCTTTACTCTCAAGTACTAAGGGATCTTGCAGCACCTCTGAGACTGGCATAAGGTTTCACAGAGTAAGTCTACTTTGTCAGATGCAAATACAAGTACAAATGAAGTACATATGAAGTTGTCAGAGGGAACAAAAGACCATTGGTCCTGAATATGTACTTCTTTCGGAAGATGAGTCCTTAGGGGACAATTCAGGCAAGAAGCCAGAAGATAATATACAGTACATTATACAGTGTTGCAGTTAATGGCCCTCAAGTGAATCTCTCAACTCATAGTGACCCTGTGGATGAGACATTTCAAAGCCCCCCCCCGCCCCCATCCTCCACTGCTCTGCTTAGGTCCTGCAAATCCAGGCCCATGACCTCTTTGATTGAATCTATCTATCTGGTGTGTGTTCTTCCTCTCTTTCTGATACCCTCTACCTTTCCTTGCATTGCCTTTTCTAATGAATCATGCTGTCTCATGATCCTCCATGGTCATTTTTAAATTTTTCCAGTCATCCTGCCTTTGCACTTTCTTCCTTGACCTTCCTTTGTAAATGTTCCAAGACTATGTTGTCTTCTGCTAGTAGTATGGTATCATCCACATAGCTTAGATTGCTGCTATTCTTTCCTCCTGTCTTCACTCTACCTCCTTGTGAGTCTCAACCTGCTCTTTGTTATTTTCTGCATTCAGGTTGCCTTGCCTGACCCCCTTGCCAGTTGGGAATTGACAAATGGCCTTATACCACATGAGAGCCAGTGTGGTGTAGAGATTTGAGTATTGGACTACAACTCTGCATGGCAGGGAGTTGGACTAGATGGGCCTTGTGGTATCTTCCAGCTCTGGGATTCTGTGATTCTATGACTCTGAAGAGCAGGGTTTGCATCCCTGCTTGAGCAAAAACCACTAACTGGGGTGACCTGGGGCCAGTTACACTCTCTCAGCCTCAGAGGATGGCACTGACAAACCCCCTCTGAAGAAGCTTACCAAGAAAACCCTCTGACAGGTTTGCTTTAGGGTTGCCAGAAGTTAAAAATGACTTGGAGGCACACAACAGCAGTTATACCATAAAGGTAAAGTAAAGGCTTCCCCTTGACATGGATGTCTAGTCATAACTGACTGTAGTTATACCATAAAGGTAAAGGTATCCCCATTGACAAGGTTGTCAAGTCATGTCCGACCGTAGATGTGGTGCTCATCTCCATAACTAAGCCAAAGAGCCAGCATTGTCAGAGTCTACTCTGTGATTCTGTGGCCAGCATGACTGCACAGAACACTGTTACCTTCCCACCAAAGTGGTACCTATTTCTCTACTTGCATTTGCATGCTTTTGAACTGCTAGGTTGGCAGAAGCTGGGGCTAGTGATGGCAGCTCACCCCATCATGCAGCACCTGGTCCGATCTTGCAGTCAACAGAGTCAGCGTCTTAACCACTTGAGCCACTGCATCCCTCTCGGGATGCAGCCCCGATAGCTCTTGCTCTAAGACCCATTTCAGACTGGCTGCCCCGCTGCCTCCAGAGCCGCCATCCTCCACTGCCGGAGGGCGACCCTTTTTCGGGGCCCTGCCGCCTGCCTGCCTGCCTTTGCGCCCTCCTCGGTGCAGGGGATCTGAGCTCCTCTCGCCCTTTGTTTGGTTCGGGGGGGGGCGGCGGAGAGGACACAGGGGACAGGGTCATCTTGGGCCAGTGGCCCTTTCCCTGGCCGAAAGAGAGCCAGGAGGAGGAGGAGTCCCTGCCAGAGATGCCCACCATCCTGCTTTGCAGCATCCAGGGGCTCTATCTAGTGTCGTGGAAGGAAGCCCAACACCTGGGGGCTCCAGTCCCAGGGAAGAGGAGGAGGAGGAGGAGGAGGAGGAGGAGAGGCAGGGAATGAGGGGCCACAGCTGGAGTTGGTCTTTTCCTGGCTCTGCTGGGCTCCGCCTGTCCTTTCGGTGCCAGGGCCAGTGCCCAGCGCTCCAGTACGGGGGGGGGGGGGGATGCGGCTCCCATTGAAGCAGGCAGGCAGGCAGTCCACCCCTTCCCCTCCCCTCCCCTCCCCTCCCCTCCCCTCCCCTCCCTTCATTCCCTTCCCTTCCCTTCCCTTCCCAGCAGTGATGCCACTGACGGAGCCCTCCTGAGCGTTTGGGCAGAGGAGGAGGAGGAGGAGGAGGAGGGCGAAGAGGCGGCTGTCCGCTGGAGGAAGGCTCCTGGGGCTGGCAAAGGGCCCGCTAGCACTCCGGACAAGGCTTGACCAGCCGCCCCTCCGCTCCCGCCTCAGAGAGGCCAGCTTTCAGGACCCAGGAGAGCGCCCTGCCGCCCCCGCAAGCAGCCAGCCCGAGGACGGCGCCCTTCCTTCCTTCCTTCCTTCCCGGACCAGGCTCCGAGAGAGACCAGGCTCCTCCGGCCTCCGGCCTCGGCTCCGCCACCGACTCGGGAGGGCGCGACATGGCCGCCGAGGTGAGCAGCAGGGGTCCTCCTCAGAAGCACCCAGCAGCAGCAGCAGCAGGAGGAGGAGGAGGAAGGGGCCGCCCGGGAAATGGAGGACGGGACCCAGGAAGAGGGAATGGAAAGGCACGCTTCTCAGTCCGGCTCCAAAGGGAGGGAAGGAAGGAAGGAAGGAGGACATGGCGGAATCCCGCCTGGGCTTGAGGCTGGCAGGGAGGACGCGTCCTGGGAAAGGAGGACCTGGGGCACCCTGGCCAGGGCAGGATCCCCCTCCGGGCCCCAGGAAGAGGGCGGCTGCCTTGGCCCGGACCCAGGCGGCAGGGACCCCCAGAGCCAGAGGATCCATCCGCCCCGAGCCCCAGCCCTACCTACCGCTCCTGCCCTGGCACTGCCTCCCCGGCTCTTCGGCTCCAGGCCCAAGGCTCGCTCCTTCCTTCCTTCCTTCCTTCCTTCCCTCCCTCCCACGCATCCATCCATTCATCCATCCTATCCTCCCTCCCTCCCTCATTCTATCCTTTCTTCCTTCTTCCGTCCGTCCGTCCGTCCCTTCTTCCTTCCTCCATTCCTTCCTCATTCTTTCCTTCCTTCCTCCCTTCTTCCTCCCTTCTTCCTCCCTCCCTCCCTTCCTTCCTTCCTTCCTCATTCTTTCCTTCCTTCCTTCCTCCCTTCCTTCCTTCCTTCCTCCCTTCCTCCCTCCCTCCCTCCCTCCCTTCCTTCCTTCCTTCCTTCCTCATTCTTTCCTTCCTTCCTTCCTCCCTTCCTTCCTTCCTCCCTTCCTCCCTCCCTCCCTCCCTCCCTCCCTCCCTCCCTTCCTTCCTTCCTTCCTCATTCTTTCTTTCCTTCCTTCCTCCCTCCCTCCCTCCTTCCTCCCTCCCTCCCTCCCTCCCTCCCTCCCTTCCTCCCTTCCTCCCTTCCTTCCTTCCTTCCTCATTCTTTCCTTCCTTCCTTCCTCCCTTCCTCCCTCCCTCCCTCCCTCCCTCCCTCCCTCCCTCCCTTCCTTCCTTCCTTCCTCATTCTTTCTTTCCTTCCTTCCTCCCTCCCTCCCTCCTTCCTCCCTCCCTCCCTCTCTCCCTCCCTTCCTCCCTTCCTCCCTTCCTTCCTTCCTTCCTCCCCTCCTCCCTCCCTCCCTCCCTCCCTCCCTCCCTCCCTTCCTTCCTTCCTTCCTTCCTTCCTTCCTTCCTTCCTCATTCTTTCTTTCCTTCCTTCCTCCCTCCCTCCCTCCTTCCTCCCTCCCTCCCTCCCTTCCTCCCTTCCTCCCTTCTCCCTCCCTCTCTCCCTCCCTTCCTCCCTTCCTCCCTCCCTCCCTCCCTCCCTCCCTCCCTCCCTTCCTTCCTTCCTTCCTTCCTTCCTTCCTCATTCTTTCTTTCCTTCCTTCCTCCCTCCCTCCCTCCCTCCCTCCCTCCCTCCCTTCCTTCCTTCCTTCCTCCCTCCCTCCGCAGCCTCTGTATCAAGCGAAAGGAAGGACTCCCGTCCTGAGGAGGGAGGATGGGGGGAGCGGGCAGCAAGAAACGCCGGCCTTCCTGCCCAAGTGGTGCCCGCAGCCTTGCTAGGGGCATTCATTCATTGCCTTGGGTGGAAGGGGACTGTTGAGAAGGGAGTCCCTGGCTTCGTCTGCATCGGGGGGGGGGGGGCGCTTGGGAAGGAGCTCCCTCCCGGGAATAAACAGGGAGCAGGCTGGCCATCGGGCACCGGAGGGCTCCAACAGCGGAGGACCGACGGCTTTCCTTCGCTGGCCTGGCCTGGCCTTCGGGGCTTCGGGACCGGGGACCCCCTGTGGCCTGGAAACCATCACTTCGGATGCTGAGTTCCGCTGGCGCAAGCATCCCAAAGTTAGGGAGCCCAGAATTGTTTGAAGGATCAGCTTTGAGAGGCAGATGGTTCTGGATTTCGCTTGCTTTGCAAGGGCTTGTAGAGGGAAGCCAGTGCCTTTCCCTCCTTCCGTCCTTAGATGTATAAAAGACTCGGACTGGATACAGGATATCTTTGGCCAAATTGGAGCAGGCATTTTAGATTTTATATGTGTGCTTGTTTGATGTGGATTTAACCACCCTCTTGGGTTTTTGCCCCCCCGTACCTATACTTGGCTTTGAAGTTGCTGTTTTAGTGATTAGGCATCTCTAATGTCTTATGTTAAGACCTGGAGTTACAACATTAAATTTACCTACCTATTTACGATAAAGAAGGCACCTTTTGGGCAGTGTAGCTTTTATTCCCAAATAAGAGCACACAAGAGAGATTGCAGGCAGGCTTTATAGTTCCTGGGAGGGTTCAACAACAGTCACAGTGTGAACAGTTCTTCAGGCTTGATCCTTGAATACTTCTCCAAACCCTGCTATCCTCAATCACTCGGCTTAATTCCTGAGGGTTCAGGTCCATGGCCTCTCTGATTGAGTCTAACCGTCTGGAATACAGTCTTCCTCTCTTTCTGCTCCCCTCTACCTTTCCTGGCATTATAGTATTATCTAATGAATTGTGCTTTCTCACGATATAACCAAAGTACAACAGCCTCAGTTTCATCATCTTGGCTTCCAGGGAGAGTTCAGGTTTGATCTATTCTAGGACCCATTTGTTTGTCCATGGTATCCTCAGCACTCTTCAGCAACACATCTCCAGTGAGTTGGTATTCTTCTTATCAGCTTTCCCCCCCACTATCCAGCTCTCACATCTATACATGGTGATGGGGAATACAATGACTTGGATGATTTAACTTTAGTGATCAGTTTTATATCTCTTGTCTGGTTCTTTCATGGTTGCCCTTCCCGTTCCTAATCTTCTTATTTCTTGACTTCAGTCTCCATTTGATCAAAGTTTGACCCAAGGTATGGAAAGTCTTTAACCATTTACATTTCCTCATTATTTAGGTTGAACTTACATAGATCCTCTGTGGTCATTATTTTTGTTTTCTTCATGTTCAGCAGTAATCCTGCCTTTGTACTTTCTTCCTTGACCTTCCTTAGTAATTGGTCCAAGTCTATGGATGTTATCACATGGGGAGTTGCAGGGAGAAAGTGGAAATAAACGGGCACGAGTAGAAGTCTTTAATTTACGGGATTTGTCCCGTTCCACCTCGTCTGATAACTAAATTCGAATTTAAAAGGGGGTTAATTCAAACGAAAAACTGATCTTTTCATTTTCGGGATTTTTGAGGATTTGAAAAGATCAGGTTTTTGTTCGAATTAACCCCCTTTTAAATTCGAATTTAGTTATCAGACGAGGCGGAACGGGACAAATCCCGTAAATTAAAGTCTTCTGCTCGTCCCGTTTATTTCCAGTTTCTCCCCGCAACTCCCCGTGTGATAATGTCCTATGATGTTTTCCACTAGTATTATGGTGTCATCTGTATACCTTAGATTGTTGATGTTATTTTCTCCTATCTTCACTTCTCCTTCTCCTGAGTTCATACCTGCTCTTCATATGATATTTTCTACATGCAGGTTGAACCGGTAGGGTGATAGAATGCAGCTTTGCCTGACCTCTTTGCCAATTGGGAACCCCCATCTACTGGTAAATCCACTCTCTTTCAATATGATTTTTAGTGCTTTAGACCTGCCCTGATTTAATTCTAGTTAATTCTATTTCAATATGTTGTTGAGAGACCTTTTGAGAGCCAGCATGGTGTAGTGTTGGACTAGGACTTTGGGGCACCTGGGTTTGAATCCTCTCTCAGCCATGGGAACCCACTGGATGGGCTTTCTCATTCTCACAGAAAGGCAAGGGCAAACCTCCTCAGAACAGAATAAATCTTGGGATGAAAGCCATATGATAATGTTGCCATAAGCTGGAATTGGCTTGAAGGCGTATACCAACAACAAATAACAAAATTGTTAGGCGATTAAGAGCCACAGTAAATACAGTTGCCCCTCCATTCTTGCAGACTTCATGTCTGTGGTTTTATATATTCAAGGAGGGCCAACCTCCGTTTAAAACTAACTCAGTTTTTGCTGGGGGGGGGGGGGGTTGGAACAGATACCCGTGAAAACAGAGGGCCCACTGTACATACATTAATGAATACATAGAGAACTGGCTTTAAATGTTTAAAAGATTTAGTGATTGACAAAAATAAAATTTCTAATAATAGCTTTTTTTTCCATATTAGAGTCCTCCAGCCATATCCTCCATTTAGCACATTAGATAATTGGCAGGTAACAGTAATGTCATATATCACTTACTATCAAGATACAAAAATATATTACGGTAGCGTATATATATATACACATATGCTATACTCAACAATTATTTCCAGAAAAATATTTTAAATAAATTGATAGATCTTGGCATTGTGAAGTCGCTCCTATCTCTGTATAGCTTCTAGTTCTATTAATTATTTTTTCTGCTTTCATGGATCCAAACAAGACGTGATCATTTTGTCAAGTAAAATGTGTTCAAGTGCATCATTAAACCATGCTTCCATATCCAATCCTAGATTATTCCTTTTTTCGTAGCTGCAGTTGCTGATATTATGACTATGACATTGATAATTTCCTGTTTTTTAATTTGATCAGCTCTGTAACCTTAGAGAAGCTTTAACTGTATTAAAAGCAGTACATAGAAAATAGATTTACCATATACAGAATTAGAGGTGTATTTATTTATTTATTGTTTAATGAGATGGAAAAAGAGAACCAGCATGTTGTAGTGGTTTGAGCGTTGGACTATGACTCTGGAGACCAGGGCTCAAATCCCTTCTTGGCCATGGAAACCCATTGGATAACTTTGAGCAAGTCACACTTTCTCAGCCTTAGAAGAAGGCAAGGCAACCACTCTCTGAACAAATCTGGCCAAGAAAATCATGTGATAGGTTCACATTAGGGTTGCCATAAGTCAGAAACAACTTGAAGTCACACAGCAACAAGATGGAGAAATAATGCAATGCAATGATATGTGCAAGCCTGGGCAATACCAGTTCTCTTCTGTTCTGACCCAGATTTTCTATGGACGAAAGTACTGCCATGCAGTCCATGGTTGCCAGTCACTCTAACCTGTTTGATTAACTAACTGACTGACAACCTATATCCAATCTGGAGAAGCTACTGGATATGAGGCAATTGATTTAAAGGCCATTTGTCTAGCTATGCTAGAGGACAAGCAATATTAACACCATACACAAAGTTTATCTTGAAATGTAGATGTCACATAATATATAGCAGGGGTAGGCAACCTGTCCCCTTTAAGGGTTGAGGGACTTCAGCTCCCAGAAGCCTCAGCCATGTGGCCAATAATCCCATGTTGGCCAATAGCTCCTGGGATTCTGGGAGCTGAAGTCCCTCGGCCCTTAAAGGAGACAGGTTGCCTACCCCTAATATATAGCATCGAAGGCTGGATGATCTATGGTTCACTTGGTGCAATTGCATCAAGGCCCAGTGCTGAGGTAAAAAGATAAACCATGTTTCTACTTTCCGCCAAAGAATCTCCCAGTGTTTCAATTATTATCCATATTTTTTGTGTTATTTGAGTAGATAAGGAAAAATATATGAGATCAAAACAGCTAGTAAAAGGTAAAGGTATTCCCCATTGACAAGATTGTCAAGTCATGTCTGACCATAGGGGGCAGTGTTCATCTCCATTACCAAGCTGAAGAGCCAGCGTTGTCAGAGACTACTCTGTGATCATGTGGCCAGCATGGTTGCACAGAACACTGCTTACCTTCCCACCAAAGTGGTACCTATTTATCTACTTGCATTTGCATGCTTTTGAACTACTAGGTTGGCAGAAGCTGGGGCTAGTGATGGGAGCTCACCCCATCATGCAGCACCTGGGCCTCGAACTGCCAACCTGCCGATCTTGCAATCAACAGAATCAGGGTCCTAACCACTTGAGCCACTGCATCTCTGCACCGAAGATGCAAGACTGAAAATGGTTTCATACTTTTTGTGCCTCTGTCTATTGCACTTTGTATTTTATTTACAGTTTACAATATTCATTCATTTATTTCATTTCTCTGCCATCACTCCTTTGTTGTTGTTAACTGCTTTTGTTAACATGGAGACCCCATGAATGAGATGTCTCCAATACACCCTATCCTCAAATGCTCTACTCAGGTCCTGCAGGCCCAGGACGTGGCCTTCTTGAATGAGTCCATCCATCTGGCATTCAGTCTTCCTCTCCTTCTACTGCCCTCCACCTTTCCTAGCATTTTTGGTTTTTTCTAGTGAGTCATCAATAGAAGTATAGTGTCTAGTTTGAAGGAAATAATAGTACCACTCTATTCTTCTTTGATGAGACTTCACTTGGAATACTGTATCCAGTTCTGGGCACCAAAATTCAAGAGGGATATTTACATGCTGGTGCACATCCAGAGGAGGGTGACCAAAATGGTGAAAGGTCTGGAAACCCTGCCTTATAGGGATCAGCTTAGGGAGCTGGATATGTTTAGCCTGAGAAGAGAAGGTTAAGGGGTGACACAACAGCCATAGTTAAACATATGAAGGGATGTCATATTGAAGATGGAGCAAGTTTGTTTGCTGCTGCTCCAGATACTAGGACATGGAGCAATGGATTCAAGCTCCAAGAAAAGAGATTTTACCTAAACATTAGGAAGAACTTCTTAACAGTAAGAGCTGTATGAAAGTGGGATATGGTTCCTTGGAGTGTAATGGAGTCTCCTTCTTTGGAGGTTTTAAAACAAGAGCTGGAAGGTAATTTTTTGGGAGTGCTTTTATTGTGTGTTCCTGCACAGCAGTGGGTTGGACCAGATAGTCCTTGTGGTCACTTCCAACTCTATGATTCTATGTCTTCAAATGATTTGGCAGTAAAATGGTAGTCTGAGTTTAGTCATCCTGGCTTCCAGGGAATACTCAGGCTTTATCTGTTCTAGGACCCATTTGTTTGCCTGGCCACAGTATCTTCAGCACTCTTCTCTGGCACCATATTTCAAATGAGTTGATTTTCTCTCTTAGTCTTTCTTCACTGTCCAGCTGTCACATCTATACATGGTGAGTGGAAATACTGTGGCTTGGACAATCTTAACTTTAGTTTTCAGTCTTATATCTTTGCACTTGAGCATCTTATCTAGTTCTTTCATAACTGCCTTCCTACAAGACCTCATATGTACAGAAGGGGAACCCTAGTTCTGGCACTATTCCAGGGCCCCAACCATTTTGATCTCACCTTTTCTGTACCTACAATTGAATTTGTACACATATGATGTTGCAAAACAGGTAAAACAAAATAGAGTGTACTCAGAATGCAAACTGAACATTGTGTGTTGAACTAGAGCTAAGATCTCCACCACTCACAGTTCAAATCCTGTGGGGATCTCCATTTGGGCCAGTTGTGATAGATTCTGTCTCAATGCAGGATTCTCTGAAAGCTTGCTGTCAGCATGTTAGCAACCATTAATTGTGTTTCTGCTGTGGCAAGCTAGGTCTCCTTTTCCACCAGGAATCCTTTCTGTGACCAACCAGAATAGAAATGCACAAATCTGAAGTATCAGAGACACTTCTCTCTCTCTTTTTTTTTTAAAAAAATCTTTATTAATAATAACATTAAAACAGACAAACAAACAAAATCTCATGAACAAACAACAAAAAAGAAAAAGCACTCCTATTAGCCTTCCTATACTGTGCATATGAAGATCAATATTAACATTATAAATAGTAGATAACTCTTAAACTTTCTCGTATTTATACTCATTAAATCTCTATCTATAGAATCCTAGATATCCTGACCTACGCTTCTACACTCCGTCAAGTTAAGCACTGAACTTCTTACACTTAAGAGACACTTCTCAATGAAGGTATATAGTTCTTTTACTTATCAAGGCTTCTGCATATAAAATCAATTGCAAAAAGAGAAATACGAGGTTATAAACAACACCAGTAAGCATAGGTATTCATACCACTACATAGTTGTTATGCAAGTAAATCTCTTATGGCCATATAGCAACATGCAAGTTAGTTATATAGCTTACACAAGCTACAGCAAAATACAGTATTAGCAAAATTCAGTTCCATAGGATACCAACCAGATCTTTTTCAGGTTAGACAGATTTTCTGACAAGGAAAAACTGTACCTCTACACTCTGGTTGAGACTTTAGATAAAGTTGTCACCAGACATATTTCTGGCCCTTGTAGACTTCAAAGCCCAGACACATGCCCCAATTTTGCAGACTTCAAAGCCCAGACATGTGCATGAATTTTGCATACTTGAAAGCTGGCTGTCCCTAGTTTTGATGTTCCCATCAATATGAATAAAAATGTGTAATGTATGTTCCTTTTCCTATAAAACAGAAGATGAATGTGTTGGCAGGATTAATATGTGCATGCAGATGCCTAAATTAGTTGAACTAGTATTCTGTCTATGAACCATATACACCTGTTGCCCCCATGTGCACTTGTTGAACCCTGGCCCAACTTTTGCAAAAAAAGATTGCTTACTTTGGCTTTGCTGTACCCACTTTAGATCCTTCTCAGTTCTTCCTTCTGTCCTTTCAAATGAGAAGAGCCATTTATCTTGTCTGTTAGTTTCTTGGCAGCAAGCCCAGTTGTGCAGAGATGGGATCATGGTTTTGTGGAGTTCTCCCAGAGACCTCAGTGAGTTCTCCCAGAGACTTTTCTAATTCAAGCAGTCCAAACTGGGCATATTTATTACACATATACAGTCAGCCCTCTACATCCATAGATTCTTTGTCCACAGATTCAACCATCCACAGTTTCAAAATATTCCAAAAAGATATAAATTTCCAAAAGCAAATCTTGATTTTGCCATTTTATGTAAGAGACACTATTTCACTGCCCCATTGTATTTAATGGGACTTGAACATCCATGGATTTTGGTGTCCACAGGGGAGGGGCAGGGGATGCTCCTGGAACCAAACCCAGCAGGAACCAAGTGCCCACTGTATTCTCAGACTGGCCACACCTGACAGAATAATAGCGAGTACAAAATTGGAAATGGGGAAGAAGAATAACAGTGTGTGCGACATTTTGACTGCTTGGAGGAAATACAGGATGTAAATGTAATTTGTTGTTATTGTATGCCTTCAAGTCATTTCTGACTTATGACAACCCTAAGGCAAATCTATCATGGGGTTTTCTTGGCAAGTTTCTTCAGAGGGGATTTGCCATTGCCATCTTCTGAGGCTGAGAGCATGTGACTTGCCCAAGGTCACCCAGTGGGTTTACATAGCTGACCTGGGATTTCAACCCTGGTTTCCAGAGTCATAGTCCAATGCTCAAACCACTACACTATACATAGATTCAAGAGAAAAGTGAGGTGTTGAAGTTTTGTGGATGATTATTATTATTATGATGATGATGATAATGAATGGTAAATCGGATACTTCTCAGAGAAGAAATTTGGCTGCACCAACCTTTCAAAAGTTCAGATTGATTTTGGTTTAGAAAATGCCTGTATTAAGTGAACACAAATTGAGAGAGAGGTCTGGAAAGGTGAGACAAAGACAGGTTTGCTGAATATAATCACCAGGCAAGTGTTACCTTCCTGTGAATTTGTGATTCAGTCTAATGTTTCATATGTAAAACTGATTACTGTTTATTTATGACTGTTGCACAATAAGCCCAGAGCAGAAATAGAAGATGACACCAGCTTTCCAGAACCAAGGCTAATGCTCCAGCCATTGAGACACACTGCTTAATAAATTCACTATTTTATCATTTATATTTTTATTATTTACACTTTTATTTACCATAGCAAAATCAAGTGAACAAACAAATCCAAGTCTTTGGAGAGGGCAGATGAGGAAGAAATTTAGTTCAAATTTGCCAGACTAAATTGATCCACAATCCAGCAGTTCTTGAAAAGATGAGTTAATGTATTCACACATCAAGAAGAAGTGGGCATCACTCCTGGCAGTTGATAAAATGTTTATAATGGTTTAGCCTCAGGGACAGTACAAGCCTTTGTTTCCTAAAAATATGTGACAGGTATCTGAATGTTTATGGAAGACTGGGGGCTGAGACTGGAGTTTTTGGCTCTACACTGAATCAGAAAGACAGATGCAAGGCTAGTCTAGGCATTAACCTGAGGCTTTCCCCTTTGATCCATGCTTTCTTTCCTAGCCTAACCTCTGATCAATGTCTTTGGCTGAGATTCAAATTGGAAATGGGATGAATCCATTATCTTCATCTCAGCCCTGTCTCAAAGTTGGCTGGCACATTAGAAGAGAAAGACAAACATCTTTGTGTATAATTCTGGGAAACAGAATGCTGGACTTGTTGTTATAAGGCATTCTGTGGCAACTGTCTCAGGTAATTGTCTCAGTTAGTAGATACAGGGAGCAACCACAACCATTTAGCCATTCTTACTAAACCCTCTGACCATTTCCTTTCCTTAAAGGAGAAAGCTCTGTGGGTCACATAGCTTGTCTTGTACCCAATAAATTGGGCTGCTGCTCTCACGTGTGGGAGAGAATCCTTTCCCATTGACAGTGCTGAAGTATTGTCCAGCCACCAGTCTAGTTGTCTTCTGTATATGAAATGGGGGTGGTGAGAAGAAGAGCACCTTTTCTTCTTTCTCATTTCTTCAGAACGTCTTGGACCAGCCCTGTGAATCTGCTCCATCTTTTGCTACTGAGTCAATTGCAATGCTCTGACTTCAGTATCCATCATATTAGAAACCTTCTTGCCCTTTAATAGCAAAAAAAAAAAAAAAAAAAAAAAAAAAAAAATACTTGCACACTGAGTTGTTGTTGCTCTTGTTGTGTGCTTGTAAGTCGTTTCTGACTTATGACAACCCTAAGGTGAACCAATCATGGGGTTTTCTTGGCAAGATTTGTTCAGAGGGGTTTGCCCTTCCCTTCCCTGAGGTTGAGAGCATGTGACTTGCTCAAGGTCACCCAGTGGATTTCATGGCTGAGCTGGGAATCAAACACTGGGTCTTCACAATTGTAGTCCAACACTCCAACCACTATGCCATGCTCATAATGGGATAGGATGACTCATAAAATGTATTGTGAGTGTTGATTCCATCCATCCACCATTTTATCTATATCCCACCTTTCTCCCAAGCCGGGACTCAAAGTGGTTTACAAAAAGGCAGAGTAAACAATAAAACACCTATAGTTAAAAATGTACAAAATTAAGATTAAAACAGTATTAAATAACAGAATTAAAACCAATTAAATCTTACTTTAAAACACACTAAAAACAGTACAGCAACATAAATGCCCTTTCTTGTTAAAATCAATTTCCAAAGGCTTGCCGGAAAAGAAAGGTCTTAACCTGATTCACACATTCATGTTGTGCACTGAGTGATTTTCAGTTGGTAATGGACACTGCCTTTGTGGATAATTATTATCCACTGCACAGTGTTTGGATTATGAAAGCTGTTTCATACATGTATATTGTTGTTGTTATACATATATATTGTTGTTGTTAACTGCCTTTGCATCAATCTCGACCCATGGCAACCTTGCTGATGAGACATCTCCAGGCCCCCCTGTCCTCTACTGCTCTGCCCAGCTCCTGCAAATTCATATTTGTGGTCTTTTTAATAAAGTCCATCTATCTAGCATGTGGCCTTCCTCTCTTTCTACTTTCTTCTACATTTACTAACGTTATTGTTTTTGCCAATGATTCATGCCTTCTCATGATATGTCCAAAGTACGACAGTTAAGTCTTGTCATCTTGGCTTTTAGGGATATTTCTGGCTTGATCTGCTCTAGGACCAATTTGTTTGTCTTCTTGGCTATCCATGGGATCCTCAGCACTCTTTTCCAGCACCACATCTCAAATGAGTTGATTTTTCCCCTAGCACCTTTCTTAAATGTCCAGCTTTCACATCCATACATAGTAATAGGGAATACAATGACTTGTATGATTCTGACTTTTGTGCTGAGTTGTATGTTTTTGCATTTTAGAATCTTTTCTAGTTCTTTCAGAGCTGCCTTCCCCATTCTTAATCTTCTTCTGATTTCCCGGCTGCAGTTCCCATTCCAATCAATGTTTGATCCCAAATATAAGAACTCGTTTACTATTTCTGTTTCCTCATTGTCTAGTTTGAATATGTGTAAGTTCTCTGTGGTCATTATTTTTGTTTTCTTTATGTTCAACAGTAAGCCTGCCTTGCACTTTTTCCATCTCTGACTCTGCAGAGGTTTTTCCGCACCCTCCCTTGAGGGAGATGAGAATCCTATATGAACATGGGCACATACACACTGAGCAAAATGTATGTGAAAAGAGTGTGGGAGAGAGATCTTTGAAGGAAAGCTTTTCATTCTGAGCAAGCGAACTTGCTTAGAAAGAGTATCTTGTACATGAAAGCACCTTCCTTCAGGCATTACTTAAGGGTAGTTACAAAGTTACCAACATAGGTCATATTCAGCTGAGGTTAAAAAGAACATAATTACTAATGCAAACATTCCTATTCTTCTCATGATACAGATTCTTTGTCTTGGATGTTCATGCAAAGCTGGGGGGCTGGACTCTCTTGCAAAGCCTGCAACCAAGCCTGCAACCAAGCTTCCTAGGTGAGGCAGGTGGCTCAGCCCCAAAGTCACAATCTTTTTGTCTCCCTTTGTCTCTTTCTGTGATGAGGTTTTATAACCTCTCACTGGGAATCATCTCAAAGCGTTAACAGTTCTGCCCAACTGGTGTCCTCATTGGGTAATTGTCTCTTGTGATCTCTTACCCCTTCATGATGCTGAACCCCCAATACATGTAACTTAAACCCCAACACATCATTAACAACGTGTTTACCTGGAGGGAAGACTTTACCCCTCAGATGTGTTGCCCAGATAATGGGAGAGCCCATTATCACATCCAAATAGACTGCATTCCAGTACAAAGTTATCAGAGCATGGGCTACTGGGAACACGTCCACTTCCCCTTCTGCACTTTTTCCTCAGGAGACAGGTACATCAGTGGAACAATTCTCCTAAGAGGACATCAGCAAAATTGTTGTGACTGAGGGAGAATTGACGGGCTTTTCTTAGAGGAAAACTGGAAGTAAAGATATGGTTAAATGTATGGCAATCTGTGCACAAACAAAAAGTACATGTTGTTTGATCAGCAGGTATGAGAACATCCTGTGGCCTTCTTCTTCCACTGTTCTAGAAGATGTTTTTGCCTATTGCAACCATCTGTTACTGTGTTTTTTAAATTCAGGTCCACAATCTCCAAGAACTACGTCGGAGTGCTTCATTGGCCACAAAGGTCTTTGTACAGCGAGATTACAGTGATGGGACCATCTGCCAGTTCCAAACCAAATTTCCTCCAGAGCTGGACAGTCGGGTATGGCCAGTTGTTTCACAGGGTGGTTGTGGTTCATGCTCTAATGGCTTAGCATGTAGTAAGTCCTTATGTTAGACCAAGGTAGTGAGGCCAGATCAGTGTCTGTGTACCACAAATTGTTTGTGCTGGCTCAGGATGATGGGAGCTATAAATCCAACACATTTGGCAGGTATCAGGGTGGTGAAGACTGTTTTAGATGCTTGGAAACCTAAGTTTCATAGCATGCTTGGCTGCCTTTTGGCAGACCTGGGGAATACCAACCTTGTCTCTTTTGTGGATGTCATTTAACTTGTCACCTGTGGCCATTACATACAAAATACATAATTTAGATAGCCTTCTCATTAGGTAGGGTGAGGCAAATGCCTTACCTAGCAAGTTAGGAAGGACAGCAGTTTGGAACCAGGAGGGCTCCTATTTCTGAGCTGCTACTGTTCTCCTATGCTCTCCCTTTTCTCCCTGCAGCACTTCACTTCTGTACTTTTCCTTTTCTCCCTCTCCTGTCTTGTAGAAATGAAGAGAGGTGACTTGCCATCTTTCCTCTTTTGCAGTGTAGTGAATGGGGGGGGGGCATGGGTCTGACCTTTCAATATTTCTGCCTTGAGCGCTAAAAACCTCTCTATGAGCTTTAGATAATTTGCCATCTCTGGTGGTGGTGGGGAACCATTCATATGTTTAGCTAGGGAGGGAGGACAAAATGAAGACATTGCTTTCTGAAATAAGAATGATGCTTTCAAAATGAAATTTTCCTTCAGTCTCCAACTGAAGGAAAACTATTCACAACTAGAACACTTATATATTTGCTTTATTTGCATTCCCTTGGTAATCTTGCCTGTTCTTTTTCTTTGGATGCCTTAACTGCATTTCTAAATGCTTAACTGAAGCTTTAAGTTAGTTCAATGCTAGGAATTTGGAGACTGAAGGAAAATTTCATTTGGGGGTACAGAATTCTTATTTGGGGGAAAATGCCCATATGTTGTCCTTCACTGTAGCTACACCCATGCATTTATTGTTGAGCCCCAACAGCAGAATATTTTGGGCTGGTGCTGAATGCATAAGGCACACATGAATGCCATCCAACAGCATGCCTGCTCTTATTCTAAGTTTTCCTTCTGCTTGTGAATGACACTGTTCTGTCTTGATATATCTGGCTGAAGGAGGAAACCAAGTGTTTTCATCAAAAGGCCTTCCACACATCTCTTACAGTGCTCTTTCTCTTTTTCCTCCTGGCCAAAGATTGAACGGCACCTTTTTGAGGATACAGTGAAGACCCTCAACAATTTCTATGCAGAAGCTGAGAAAATTGGAGGCAGCTCCTACCTGGAGGGATGCCTGGCCTGTGCTACAGCCTACTTCATCTTCCTCTGCATGGAGACCCACTATGAGAAGGTTTGGAAGGCACAATTGAACAAGGAAAACAATTGATATTATTAATGCGGTTGTAAAATGCTGATAGGCCAGTATGCCACACATCAGGTAGATGAACCAGCCTAACAATAACTATTTATATACAGTCAGCCCTCTGTATCCACAGATTCTTTATCTACGGATTCAAGAATCCATGGCTTGGAAATATTTTTAAAAATATATAAATTCCAAAAAGCAAACCTTGATTTATCTGTTTTATGTAAGGGACACCATTTTACTGTGCCACTGTATATAATGGGACTTGAGCATCCATGGATTTTGGTATCTATGGGGAGTCCTGGAACCAAACCCGAGTAGATACTAAGGGTTCATTGTAGATTATGGAGTTTGTAACCTTGACATTTTTCCTTTTGCCTAAAAAGCCCTTTTAGATTATATAAATCTAAATATATATGTACAGTTGGCCCTCCGTTTTCATGAGGGATCTGTTCCGGACCCACCCCCTGAAAATGTAGACTTACCGATATTCAAGCCCCATTGGCTTGAATGGGGTAAGTGCCCACTGGTGCGCACCCCATTGAAGTTAAAGGAGGTTGTCCCTCTATGAATATTTAAATCCGTGGATCTTAAGTCAATGAGAATGGAGGGGCAACTGTATATATCTGTATATATCTAGTTGGGGACCCCATATATCCTACAATGTTGGTAACCCCTATTATTGATTGTCTGAGGGAAAGAAAGCACACTAAAGACCAAATGAGGCAATATCTTCACAAATACCCATGTTCCAGCAGCAATGCACATTTGAGCACATTACATTGGGGTCATCATGCTGAGGGAGCTGGTGGCTTCCATGGAATAATGGAATCTGAACACTACAGGAGCTACCCAAGGTGCTGAATTGTTTTGGGGATGGGATTTAGCATGTTACAGTCAGCCCTCTGTATCCATGGATTCTTTATCCACAGAATCAACCATCCATGGCTTGAAAATATTTTTAAACTAAATAAATTGTAAAAAGCAATCCTTGATTTTGCCATTTTATATAAGGGACACCATTTTATTATGCCACTGTATTTAATGGGACTTGACCATTCACAGATTTTGATATCCACAGGGCCACATTTTAAAGAATCTTTATACAGTGGGCCTAAAACCTGGAGTGGATTCTTTGTCTCAGTGACATGCAAGCCACCGGCCACCACTGTACACCCTGTTATTTGCTTCATGAAAGGAATGCATTTGTGCATGTGTTTGCTTTCATCAGATGAGGAAAAATGGGCTGGGATATGGGACTTAGGATCAGGCAAAATGCAGTGAGTCAATTTGTAGCATGTTAGGTAGATGAATTGACCTAACAATGACTGGAATTCACAACTGCAGTTACAAACGTGTAATCTCAAATTATGCATCCATGAGTAATCAATAATCCCTACATATTCAATAGTGTAGGGAATATGTAGGGATTGCAAAATCCCTACATTACAAAATCCACCCCCTTCCTATGAGCAATCTGGTGTGAGGAGGAACTGCAACAAGGGTCCTACTTTTGACTGTTACACAGTATATCACTAGTGAGAGGGCAGTGGTAATGTCAGTCTGGTGCACCCTAATCAATTTAAGGTGTTTGTGCTGTACAGCCAGAGCTTTATCACAAAGAATGCATCTACACTGCAGAAATAATGCAGTTTGACATCACTTCCTATGGGTCCATCCTTCAGACTCCTGGGATCTATAGTTTTGTGAGGCACCAGCCCTCTTTGGCAGAGAAGGCTAAAGTTTTAAAGTTGTAAAACTACAAATCCCAGTATTCCATGAAATGGAGCCACAGCACTTAAAGTGTTATCAAACTTCATTATTTACAGTGTATATGCACCCAGAGCTGTTATCTTTGGTGCTAGCCTTTTAAAGAAATTTAAGAGGTTTTTTTTCTTGTGAAGCTTTAATTTTTCTGCTGTCCACAGAAACTGCACACCTTCCTTTGGCTGTAACAAAAAGAAGACAAGCAGCTTCAGTGGATAACAGAGAAATCAAAGCAAAATCGATAAACTGGCAACAGACTTATCCTGTGGGCAAACAAGTGGTAACTTGAGAAATCCATTTAGTGCCAAAGCTTGATTTTGTTAGCTTGCCTCTCTTCTTCTTAAAGTAGATGCTGTTAGTATATTTGAGCTGGAGAGACAGAGAGAGGGAGGGAGAAGGTGAATAAAATCACAATTCATGGCTTGTACTAGAGTTTGGAAGAGCTGCTTTTTTGGACCATAGCTCCAAATTACTCTATTTTTTTTTGTTGTTGGAGTTTTATTCCAAATAAAGAATACTTCCAAATGATGGTTTGTACAGCCATCCCAGCTCACAGTGTCCAAAGGGAGGGGGGTTGTTATTTGTGTTGTTTTCAACATCGTTTTCAGAGCTGGAAAACCTGTTTGAACAATGGTGACAGTGGAATAAAATCAATGTGTGTACAGTACACCATGAGAAGCAAGAGCACTACCATTTCATTCCCTTTCATCCTTCTCTGGACTGACTGCCTGTCTCCAGCCTCCAGCAGGGTGGGAACAGAACCACCATGCTTAACAGAAGTTAACACTATCTCTCTGGTCATGGTTTAAACCAGGGGTAGGCAACCTTTCCCCTTTAAGGGCCGAGGGACTTCAGCTCCCAGAATCCCAGGAGCTATTGGCCAACATGGGACTATTGGCCAACATGGCTGAGGCTTCTGGGAGCTGAAGTCCCTTGACCCTTAAAGGGGAAAGGTTGCCTACCCCTGGTTTAAACCTTCATCCACAATTGTTTTTCCACAATAAGGCATCTTTCATATATACTATTTTTTAGATGCACACTTACTTTAAATGCATACCTAATATGTGGGAAAGGCCAACAATGCATCCCTGTATATGTGTCTATTGAGAAGTAAGCCCTATTAAGCTCAGTGGGACTTACTCACAAGCAAGTGTGTATATTGGAATGGGCAACTGTTGAGGGCTGCACCAAGTGTCACACCACCATGCAAAAAATTGATGTTTTCTCCTAAATGCCTTCCTAGCCTCTCTATAGGTTGTGGAGTCCTCTTTTGCCATATTTTTGTCCTTCTTTAAGCCATTTTAGGCACAGGAGAGAGCTTTTTTCCTAACAAGAAGTAATGCACAAACTGACCTTCTGGTCTCTTCCTATTAAAATAAAGGCCTCTCTTGGGCCTAAAATGGCCTGGCTAATGGGGTTTCAAATCATGGTGAAATTGGCCCACTCACCTTAGGGGCATTGGGAAGCCTTTGAGGGCAAAATAATTGAAATAATTCAGACATTTTCATGTGATCATGGAGTACTATAAAAACTTTCCCCACTCCTGGTATATTTGATTGCAGCCTAACAGAGCCCTTTTAGTATCGCTTATACAGAATGTCCTAAGGTGACTATTAATGGTAACATGTTCAGTGTAGGAGTACACTTTTCCTGGAAGTTTGGATATAGTCAAGATTTGGTAGGGTCCTTATCATTCAGAAATTGGTGGTTTGAAAGGGGCTCCTCAGTCCACACTACCTTCAGTAACTGAGGAGATGGATCAATTCAGGTTGCATGAAGTACAGTTTGATTTCTGAAAGGAGGTGAAATATCCCTAAGGGAATCTAAGGTGACTTGGTTAAAGGCATTTTCTTATTTTGTCTTGTATCTCTCATTCTCTAGGTTCTCTAACTGGGTATGATCTTTGTCAAGTAGTTGCTAAATGGTAGTCTGATTATCTCCCCAGGTTTTGAAGAAGATCTCCAAGTTTATCCAAGAACAGAATGAGAAAATCTATGCTCCACGAGGGTTACTGCTGACAGATCCAGTTGAACGAGGCATGCGAGTTGTATCCTTTTATGCTGACCCCAAGGGAAATGGAAATGGAAAGAGGATCATAAAACTGTATTCATGTGATAAAACCCACTATTCCACCAATGTCGTCCTTCCTAGAAATGCAGCTTTGTCTTTCTGCTGCAATAATAGACCCTGGTGGCATATGAATGTGTCACATCTCATTATGGCTTAAGCTTTTGTAGATTACAGCCCAACTTTACCAGAAGTATGAAGCATTAATCAGTGTTTCAGGCATACATACAATGCATGTAGACATAATGGGAGGGTAATTCTGAGGACATCAGACAAACAAAAATTCAGGAAGTACCCAGTGACGTCACTGAGGTTAATGTCACCCAAGGCCTTCAAAGTCCAATGCAAGTGCTGGAAGATCAGGCAGGCTGGACTCTGAAGGCATCCCCCTGAAAAGGCTTTCAGAGTCTAGTGTGGCTGGTGGAGAGCACCCAGGCCAGAATCTGAAGGTCTTGTTCCCCACGGAAAGGCTTTCAGAGTCCGGCGCAGCTGCTCTCCTAGCAGCCATGTCAGACCTTGAAGGCATCACCACCCCAGCAGCAGCCGCTGCTGAAGAGAGCAGTGCTGTTGCCTCTGGAAGGCCTGTTTATGGTCCAGTGCAGCTGTTGGATGAGCAGAAAAGGGAGGCAACATCCTTTCTCTCTCACCCAGTATCAGCATCAGTCCTTCCAAAAGTACCACCCCACCATGTGAAACCCCCATCTGATGTGTCACCTGGGGTACTCTGCACTCCTGCATCCCACTGGTGATGTCCTTGGAAGTACCTCAGGTGCGACTCCCTTTGGAATACCTAATGCTGTCGATGATATCAAGCAATGATATTGTATAGCTCCTGGACCAGCCCATTTGAAAAGTGGTGAGGTCACTTGAAGATGAGGGGTAACCAGGACACAGGAATTCTCCATGGTTTTCTCCTTGATCTAGCAAGTATATAGTGTATGCTGCTCTAAGCAGATGGGATTGATGCAGAGGCAGCTGGTGGCTTCCATACCAGTAGCATGGTGTATCTGATCTGGGTTTTAATTTGAACTTTAAAGGAGTTATTCAAGAAGGTGAATCTCTTTTGGGGAGAAGGGAGTAACAACTGAGAGGGAGGAACAGCTGAGGAGTGTGATTCTCTTTCCCTCAGGGTCTGGTGCTGGGCTTGCTCATCTGGCTAATGATAGGGCTGGAGTTCATGAAGTCCTCTTCCTAGTCCTCATGTTGGTGCTGCTGCTTCCTGGGATTTGCAACAATGGCCACAGGCAACTAGCCACATATACCAAGTAAGACTCTCACACTGAAAAGAATTTGCCAAGTTTATGCTTAGCAACCAGACATTTTCAGTCTCTATGAAGGTATTCACTTCAGCTGCAAGTCAACTAGTGAAATTTCCTCAAAGAATAAAGGGGAGTACTGGGGACAGGGTTTGTTTTTATTCATACTTTTCTGTCCCACTTTATACATTTTTGCTGCTGCTACTGTTCTTTGAGCTCACAAACAAGCTTTTAAAGACACAAAAAATACAGGGGTTATAAAGAAGAATTACTGTAGCTAGAAGTCTTACAACTGTCAAGGCTTTTTTAAAAATCCAGGAGACCTGGGGCCCACAGAGTTACAGCACTATGATTCCACTTTAATTACCATGCCTGTTACCTATGGAATCCTGGGAGTTGTAGTTTGAGGAGGTACTGAAGCTCTCTGGTTGAGATTTCTAAATATTTAATGAGCTATAAAGCCCTGAATTCCATAGGAGATGCAGCCATGGCAGTTAAAATGGAATCATAGCATTATAAAAATGTAATGTGAAAGGGCCCCCAGAATGGAGAAGACAACAAGTCAATAGTAAAGGGTCAATAATAAAGGGTCAAAGAATGCTTTCTATCCTTGCCTTCTTTGTGTTTTTACAGAAACAAGTCTCATTAAATTCAGTGGGAATTAAACTCAAAAAACAATGTAAGGTTGCAGCCTAAATACATTCGGACTGTAGGACCTAGAAAATAAATGGTTAGAGGGTGATGTTAGAGAAGCTCACAAGGCATGAATATATGGTCAAAAGCAAGTGACCCAGGAACTAACCTTCCTTTTCTGTCTGCCATACTGTATAAGAGGGCCCTGATGATGTCTGAAAAAGCAGAGGTGGTCCATTTTCACCTCTGAACAGCTGACTGGTAGAGTGAGTGTTCTGAGTTACCATGATGCAATGGAAAGCTGATAGGTGATGGTTTCCATTTTAGCAACATGATGACTCCATCCATACTTGCTTTTGATACAGCCCTTAAAGATGATATCCAAGTTGCTGAACCTCCCCCCCCCCATTTAAAGTTTGGACTAAAATCTGGAGCAGATTTCCCCACCCCACAGGCATAGAAGTCACCAGTTGCAATGGCTGCCATGCCATGCTGCCCTGTGCAGGTGCATATCTTCTGGCTTCTTCTACAGTCACCCATCCTGGTATATTCCTTTGTCTCTTTCCCTCAGTGTGTGTTGTGAATTATAGAGTTCCTAGGGAAGATGTTGAAAAGCAAAGCTGGGAAAATGGTCTTCTCTTTCACCTGAACTACTGAGTGGGGAGGCAAGGCACACACTAGGAAACATAACCAATGAGTGAGAGATGAGGAACGTGTGCTCAAATGCAATGGTGTGCTGAGAATATGATTTGACTACAGGGACCAGGAGCTGATATTGACTGGTAGGCTGTGGAAAGGGAGAGCTGTGTCAATCTGTTATAGGGTATGGTATTTTGGTGGGCAGGGGGAATGACAGAGACAGAAAGTGTAATGTAGCTGTCTGAAAGATTTGGACTGCATAAACAGTGCCTGAAAAATATTCTCTTTTTTGGATTGCAACCCCCAGAGTCCCCCAATGACTGTTGGCCATGCTTTACTAAGCTTGGTAACTTTCTCAAGCTCTGGCTCCAAATCAGGGTGGAGAATATGTGTCTCTTTGGCTGTTGTTGGATTGCATCTCCCATCAGCCCTATGCAGCATAACCAATAGTGAAGAATGATGGAAGATGTTGGAATGGTCCAACATCTGGACCATTCCTGATCTGAGGCAAGCACAGCCCAAGAGCTATACTGAAGTGGGAGCATTGGACAGGATTCAACCTGTATGGGTAGATGGTGGGCAGAGAGGGATGAGATTGCTCTTGAAATTTCTTATTCCTAGGTGTCCTTAGCTTCCTGCCTACAGATTGAGATCTCCATCTATGAGGACCGTTGCAGCAGTTCCAGCTCAGGGAGCTCCAGCAGTGCCAGCAGCAGTGCTGGGGGTGGAGGTGGGGGGGCAGGGGGTCGGTGACTGGCACAGAGTCCCGGCAGGGACTTGTACTGCCGGGATGATGGTGTCTCCGAGATCCGCAGACTGCGCTATCAGAGCACCCGCTTCTGAGCTCCCCCGGGGTGGGGTGGGTGGGAGGCCGGCAAGGAGTGTGGTGATACCCTTGGGATTTGCAATGACTCACAAGAGAAATGCCACTCTTAGGGGATACTTGACCTCAGCCTGGAGGATGGGTCACTCCCTCCCCCAAATGTCCCACTCCTTGTGGCTGAGGCCTTGATAGCCTGTGACACTAACACTTCCTCTGGTCTGCTGGGGACATTGTGCCCCCCACAGATGCTCAGATGTGTCATTACCTATGTTCTGTGCCTGCCACAAGCTATAGGCCTGTCATCCCAAATGATGATGCCCTCTTGCAAGACCAACAAGAATGAATCCAGCACAGTGAGCTGGGATAGAATGGGGCTGGTTGAGGGGACTGGTGTGTTTGGGATGCTGTTACAACCCTTTCCCCAAGACCACCATCCAATTTCCTCCTGAGCAGTGCACTGACATGCCATCCTACTCCTACTTTTGCCTGCGACTTTCTGCATGTCACTCTTCTGGCACTTGCTTGCTGGATACTTAGAGCATTGGATGTCCACAGTTCTATGAGGCAGCTACCTTTGCAAGTGCCTGCGTCCTCTCCCTTACTTACAGTTTGGGCATCTGCACTGGTAAAAATGTGCCTCTTGTTGATGGCAAGATGGCAGCTGTGCCAGGCCATCATGGAACATGCCCTATGCCCTGGATCCTTATAGGACATTCTAAGGGCAGGGAAGTCTATGGTGCTAGAGGAGAATGAGTGTGTGATTATTAGAAGATGGGACACATTGGAGGTGCTCTGGGGAAGGACTAGCAGCTAGTGACTAGCTCAGCCCATTTCAGTCCATTGAACATCTTTGGGGCATGTGTGTAAATATTTAATATATCCCTAGCCACCAGTATTTCAACCCTACTGTCAAACTCACACTGTTGCATTGTTTTCTGGCAAAGAGGATGAAAAGAAAGGAGGAATCTAACCCAACCTGGGCATAGATAGGCTTTTTAAAAAATTGTGCAATCCTTAACTTTCCCCTCCCCACTACACAGTGGTGTTCTGTGGCAGCATCTGATCGCTTGCATGCACAGGTTGCTTTCTTGTTGCATGTTCTCCTTCGTGTCCCACCCCCAGTGTAAATAGCGCTTTGGGCCCTGCATATATATGTAACCCTCTGGACACTGGTGGTTTATCACCACTTCTCTGAGTCTCTTCAGTATCATGCTGTGCAACAAGATGGGAAGGCAAAGAAAGAAGCCTGTCCCAGGCTGCCCAATGAACAGGTATCCAAATGGGAATGAATGGAATGAAGCCTGCCCCAGCCACCTCAAATTCAGCAATAAACAACAGCTCCTCAAATGCTTCCAACTTCTCACACACCACATACCTCCTCCTCTTGCCACAAGAAAATAATTATTTGTGCCCTTCTGGGCAGGAAGAAGATTATCCTGTGGAGAGTCGATACCTGGATACTATTAAGGTAGGAAGATGAATTGTATGCCTGGCCTAGACAGACTCTGCTGTGACTCAGCTACTTCATTAGTGTTCTAAACATCTTGAATTCAGAGGAAGACTTTCTTCTTTTTGTTGGTGGGAAGGGATTTGTTGAGGGAGCAGAACCTGCCCTAGGGTGATGGAAGTGTTGCAGGGTTTATGACAGAGGCACAGAGATTAGGCCAGTATGGACCTGGGAGGGCTTTCTTCTGTGCCAAGATGCTGTGAACAGCTGCTTCCCATGCCATACGTTGGGTATCACTTGTGCCACATGAATCTGGTGATGATTGTATGCCTCTGTCTCCATATGGAAACCTCTGATAATAAATGCCAAATGAGAATCAACCAATATTGCTTTCTTCTAGTTTGTTCTCTTTGTGGAGATCTGGCTCTCACACAAGTATTTCATTTGCACACTACATCATGGGTTTTGTTATATTTCTGCTAGTAGTAATGGTTTGCATGCATTATATCATAAAATTAATAATACGCTTCACCGATGAACATGCGTTAGTCTGAAATTTTTGTGGGCCAACAATTTTAGAAAAAAATCTTTTTAATTTATATATAAACTGTAGGGCCATCAGCATTTGCATATGCTGTTGTGATATATGTTATTCCTTTAAATATAGGAAAGCATGATCTTGTGCTAACCCAGACTAGAATACATGAAGGAATCATGATAATTTTAGAACAGCTTTCCCTGTGTTTTGGACTTCCAGATTTTGTCAGCTTGGGCCAACGTGAACCATGGTCAGGAATGCTGGGAGATATGGTCCAAAACATCTGGAAGGCACCAGTGTAAGGATGGCCATTTTAGAGAGCACACTGGTTTGCTGCTCAGGTTCTCCTATTTGATTTCAAAATTGTAATGCATTTGAGGTTCAACTGACCTGCTGCTTGGTTTTGTGATGGTGATATGCAGGCAACTGTCTGGAGCCAGCAAAAGTGGGTGATGTGCAGATAAAGGCTTCCACATACAGACTGTCTTGCTAATGTCACCAGCCACACAAAAGTATGCTTAGTAGGGCAACAAGTTATGCAGTCAGAGATCTGTCCATAGTAGAGATTAGACGACTTTAGAGAATTTTCCCTCAGTCCAATCAGAAGACTGAGGAAGAAAAATATATTCGTTTCCATCTCTGTCCTCTATTCTAAAAATCTTTCTCTAATTTGTCCCATTCCTAGAAGACACTCCTCCTGCCTTTCCCTCTTCTTCTCTTGTAGTTCTAATGGCAATAGGAGGAGCAGATCAGCTAATCCAAATAATTTTGCTGCCTGTGGTGGAGCAGCAAATGATATCTCCCAATTACCCAAGTCAACATGTGATCTTATAAGGCAAGTTAGTTGTGGCACGTATGGGAAGAAATCATCATAGCTCTCTTCATCTATGCAAGTAAAAGTTATAGAGATTATACAAATTAAGTAACTAACAATTTTCTGCATTTTGTGACATCCATTGGTTGGAGTCCTGTTGGTGCACTATGCCAGTGTCATGATGCTGCTGGAGATGGTGGCAAAAAATGGAAAGAAGATAGTGGGCACAGTGGCTGTGAAGGAAGTCAGGCCATGGAGAAATAGACTGCTTGGAGTTTGCAGCTGTTGTCTGACTTGTCCTCTCGCTGCTGTGTGACCCTTGAAAAAGTGCAACCACCAGTGTAATACATCAGCAAGATTCTGGCCAATCTCACCTATCTGAAACATCTTACAATTGGCACTCCATATTACCAGATTCTGTATCCATGGATTCAACCATCCATGGCTTAAAACTATTTTTAAAAATTAAAATAAAATAAATCCAAAAAAGCAAACTTAGATTTTGCCATTTTATATAAAGAAAACCATTTTACTACATCACCTTAGATAATGGAACTTGAACATCCACAGATTTTGGTATCCATGGGAGATCCTGGAACTAAATCCCAGCTAATACCAAAGGTCCATTGTTCTTCATTCTGCCTAATGGTAGGGCTGGCTCCAAGCAGAACTACATGAAGGAATAAAAACAGGCAGGTGTTTGCCCTTCTCTCCATTGCCCTCTCATGTTGGGAGACATTGTGAGGTTTGGGGGACTATGGGAGATGTGTGAAGTCAAAGGAGTTTATCACACGGGGGAAATCCCGTGCGGAAACGGGGCTTTAAATGAAACAAAACCCGCAAAAGTGGGTAATTTTTCAGATGACGTCGCTGTTAAAAGGAGGTTAATCTGAACCGAAATTAGACAAAAACTGCTTCTTTTTACTTTCGGAAGATCCCGAAAGTAAAAAGAAGCAGTTTTTGTCTAATTTCAGTTCAGATTAACCTCCTTTTAACAGCGCTGGTTTATCACACAGAGAAATCTCTTGATAAATTGCTTCTGTTTTTGCGGGGTTTTTTTCTCTTTAAAGTACCGTTTCTGCACGGGACTCCCCGTGTGATAAACTCCAAAGGCTCTCACGGCCAGCTGGCGAAATGTCAGGAATAAACTCTTCTAGAACATGGCCACATAGCCTGAAAAACCCACAAAAAACTATGGGAAATATATTTTTGAACTATGAGAGATGTGCCGTTCCCAAAGATTGCTATTTGACCCAGGCTAGGGAAGAATTTTGGAGCTTGTACAGCTCACTTCTCATTAGAGGTGGAATCTATGAAGCCCAGAAGTTTGTTTGGCTCAGAAGAGCTTCACTGGCATCTCATTTCCATAATAGTCACTGCTTGATGAGGTGTGTGCAGATATCTCCTGAGAGATGGTGAACATGCAAATGACTAGCTATCATTAATTGCTTTTATGGAAGCAGGTGGATTGAATTCATGCTTCTTCTTTCCACTGCCTCCACCTCACCTAGATGACCAGTATCCTCACACCAGAGGATGTGTCCACAGAGATGTTCTTTTTGAATAGACTGCAGTGCACAAGAATCCAAGGACTGGGACCAATCTTACAAGACAGATTACATAAATATAGACACAACCTATGAATTCTATTAAATTTCATTTTTTAAAAAACACAGTTTTCTAAACTGGTCCTAGGGGCTTCTCAAGTCCATGTTTGTGTAATAGTACCCTCCAGTGGTGAAGTGGTGAAAGAGATATAAGGAGGAGCATATGAAATACTACAGTTCTGTGGGGGCTCAGAATTCTTCTTGGATATATTTTCCTATTTTGTGATTCAGTTCTCTATTGGCCAATACAAAGAAAACAATAAAAAACACTGCAATTCATTAAAGTTTATCTCTAAAAAAATTTGTTCAATGATAGTTATTGCCTTTCTGATTCTATGCTTCTCTTTCTGTGAGTACAATACAACTTTCAATATTATTATCAGACAAAAATAAGTAATTTTGTTCTTTTCTTTAGAAATAATTCTAATGCAATTATAGAAATGAGCTAACGCTGACATGCTAATCCCTTGATTAATGCAACATCAAATGACAGCTAATATATGTGAAATGTCTGTAATAAATCAAACACAAAAGGACATTCAAATTACCTAAAGTCACCTAAAGAGAGTCCATTGTTCTCTGCCACAAAGAGGCCTGTGGCCTCACTGGAACGGAGACATATTGAATTGCAAAAGAGGGGTCCCTGTTGAGATGAAAATGAATTTTAAATTTCCTGGACTTTGGAAAACTCCCTATAGCCACAGGGCCAGAAGGAGGAGATCCTGCATGCAAAAGATATCCTCCCCACCATATACTATCTTAACTAAAGATTGAAACAACTTGTAGGCATCTGACTAACATTTCCAATTGTTTTTCTCCTGTTTGGTTTGTAATATCTTGCCAGATGAAGAAGCCCATGGAGCTTTGAAGGCTTGCAACATATATTGTGCATTTTGATTGACCAATAAAGGTATCACTGATGGATTTTTGTTTGAATTTGCTCAATGGCCAACACAGGTACAATAGTATGCAATGAAAACTAGGCCATACATTTAGCAGTAAGTAACCATGAGTAATGCTCCCCATGAGTAATGAGCTGTCAAACAACATATAAGCATGTGTAAATTCACCTTATAATTTTTCTTCATCTATCAAAATATTTCACAAATGAGGAATGCTCTTATTCTTCCTGATGTAGATTCGCCCTAGGTGTCTCCATTCCAGGGGAGGCTTTCTTGTTGACTCCATTCACGCTTGCAACAGTGACAGTAATGGGCATGGTTGCTGTTTGTTTATTTTCCCTATTTCCCAGCAGCCTCATCCCCAAAAAGACTGCAACTCATTTTGTCTGCTACGAATGGCAGAACTGCTCTTGGCAGTTTGCATCAGAGGACCAGCTACCTTAAGCTGTCTCACTTTGTGTGTGACTGATGAAAGGAAGGGAGCCTTGCATGACCCTCATGAAGAAAGTATCAGGTTTAGTCTTAGCATCCGAGCTAGAGGGACATTCTGACCAAAGCATTAGGGGAGCTGTAGTCCAACCTGCCCAACTTTTCCAAGTTTTACTAATAGTCAGAAATGGTATAATGCAGACCTTGATATACTTTACGGCATTCACATTAGGGTAGTAGAACAGCTGACAGAGGTAACCAAACACTGACAGATGCCTCGGGGTGTGTCTACATGAGTAAAATAAAATGGTCACATCTGGTTTTCACAGTGAGCTGTCCAAATGACATCTGGGACAATTGGGGCTGAACGTGGGCCTTTTCATCACCTCAAGGCTTTCATCTGGAGAAAAAAGAGTGGGGATTTATCCCAATTTGGAGTGGAAAACCTGGATATTCGCACATGCATGTGGACTGCATCCATAGAGATATCGGTATGAGGCCAGGGAAAGTAGTTCAGAAATACATACATTCATAGGCATGGTTTAACAGTTGGGTTTGGACAGTTCTCTCAAAGTTGCCTCAGTGTGTGTAGACAAGCTTGTGGTCGCTCAAGATTGGGGTAACCGAAAGGTAAGCTGAATTTTCCTATCAGTGTAGAAATGCCCTCAGAGAGAGGTGTAGCCCTTCTAACATATCCAAGAAGATGTGGGTTTTATTTTATTTTTGTTTATTTAATTTATATCCCAGCTTTCTCCCAGAATGGGACCCAAGATTTTACAAAAGTCAAATTCCATAATAATAATAATAATAAAATGTATTTCTATCCCGCCCCTTTGCAGCATAATCTGTCTATTTCCCCACCTTACCTCATCCCAATGCTGATGAACAACTACTTCCATCATTCTTCCTCATCATTGCACTGACCATCAGCACGTACTGATGGGAAATGCTGCAGTTTCCCCAACCCTTGTTTCTGTTTCTTTCTTTTTAATCCCTCTGTCCATGGGTCTTCAGAGCCAAAGCTGTTGTATTTAGTGACATACAATTTTGTGGGGAATTGTACAGCCCACGGCATGTCTTGGTGATGAACATTGTGGAAAACAGAAAGTATTAAATAAAGTTTGGAGAAACTAGGGACCTTTTGCCTGGGATCCAAAACAACAGCATGAGGAAAGGTAAGAACTTGGCACAAAATAGCTATCCTCTCTCTCTCTCCTTCCTTCCTTCCTTCCTTCCTTCCTTCCTTCCTTCCTATCCCATCACTCAACTGTCAACCTGTTTGTATAATAAACTGCAAAGCTGTTTCAGGGAGATTCAGGGAACTATGTATGCCCTAAGACCGTGTTGGCGAATCTATGGCACACGTGGCAGAGATGGCACACAAAGCCATTTTTCAGGCACGTGCCTGTTCCTCCTCTTCCTGGGCCTTCAGCTGTCTCTGGAGAGGCAGCTGAAGGCCCAGGAGTGTGGCGGGGGGGGGGGGGGGGGGGGAGAAGTCCTGCCACGGAAGCCCTGCCCCCAGAAGGCAGAATTCCCCCCCCCCAGTGTAATTCCCTCCCTGGAAGTCCTGTCTCCCCCCAGAAGTCCCCCCGGCACTGGGTAACACCCAATGCAGGAATGCCTTTTACTTTGGGCACTAAAAGGTTCGCCATCACTGCCCTAGGATCACTAGGAGAATGTATCAAATCTTGCACCATGAGGTGTCATTTTGATGAATTTCACTATGATGTAACCCAAACCTTTCTGAATATACATTACATCTTCTAAAAGAGCACAGTGATGGGAGGAAATGAGATAGATGAGATGGGGACTGTGGGCAGACATAAGATAACAAATGACCCTGTCAACAAATGATCCTGTCATTTGTAAACACAGTATAGAATTTGATGCTGTAGTAAACTGTAGTAAAAATGCTAAGATAGAACATCTTGTGACATCCCTGAAAAGGTATTAATATTGTGAATCTGCACTCATCAGATGTGAGCTGAGGATCAGGAGAATGCCTGTCCTATAGGCCTTCTTAGCCCAATCCAGTTACATTAATTTCATCTGATGACTAAAAGCAGCTTAAATCCAAGTGTTTTGGCTTAAATAGATTCTGGATTTGGCTATTAGCAGTCAGCTTTGTGTGATAATCATTGAGCACTGCAGACAATGTGATAGTTTCTGCGTGGTGCTGTGGACTAGAGACCTAGTCTTAACATTATACAATGTGGGATTGCCAGCCAGCTTTAAGTTTCCTGACAATCAGCTTCATCATCAGCATAATTTTCATTACTTACAAACAAACATCAACAGTCAGCTTCTGCAATGATTACATACAATGTAGTGAATGCTTGAAATGGAAAAGGTGATTGTGATTGACAGAGAGTAGCATAATATGTATGTTAGCTCTGATCTAGGTTGAGATTATTATGTTATGAATATCTGGTATCACCCTTAAAAAAACAAACTAGAGTGAAACTCTTTCCATCATACCTCAAAATAAACTGGTCTAAATGGGGGCCAATCAACACATTTGAGATAATGTGGTGCTGGAGAAGAGTGCTGAGGATTCCATGGACAGCCAAAAGGACAAACAAGTGGGTCCTACAGCAAATCAAGCCAGAGATATCCCTAGAAGCCAAGATGACAAGACTTAGACTGTTGTACTTTGGACACAACATGAGAAGGCATGAATCGTTAGAAAAGACAATAATGTTAGGAAAGGTGGAGGGAAGTAGAAAGGGAGGAAGGCCACATGCTAGATGGATGGACTTTATTAAAGAGACCACGAATAAGAGTTTGCAGGAGCTGGGCAGAGCAGCAGAGGACAGGGGGGCCTGGAGATGTCTCATCCATAGGGTCGCCATGGGTCGAGACTAATGTGAAGGCAGTTAACAACAACAACAACAACAACAAAATGAGGGGCACCTCAAATTGTCCATCACTTGAAACTTTCTCACCAAATGGCTGGCACTGTGAAGAAACTGATCTAGTTGGCCATGGAATCCCGATTGAAGGGAAGCTTCTCCAGTGCATATGAAAAGGCAACAGAGAACAGGGACACTTTTCTGGGTGAGCACCAGGAATTCTGCTCGATAATATTGCTACTGTTATCCCCAAACCCATCTCCCTATTTTCTTTGCAAGATCAAAACCTGAATGCATGGAGTGGTGCAAACTACAAGAATAGCATTGCAATTGCAATTCCTTCCATTAGATGGCTAAGTGTTATGTCAAAGATTATAGCATCTTCCTATAGTCCTTGTAATAATTATTAACCATCTAATGGAAGGGATTGCAATTGCAATGACACTATTATAGTTTGCACCAATGCATGTATTAAGGTGAACCTATCAAGGGGTTTTCTTGGCAGTATTTGTTCAGAAGGGATTTGCCTCTGCTTTCTTCTGAGGCTGAGAGAGGCATGTACCTTACCCAAGGTTACCCAGTGGGTCTCCAGAGTTGTAGTCCAACACTCAAGTCACTACACTCTGACAAATCTTGTGACAGGTTAGCCATAGGGTGACCATAAGTCAGAAATTACTTGAAGACACATAACAACACAATAATATTTTCTGTCCACTGCAAAGAGGAACCTTGATAGACATCAAGGTGAGGGAACAATTAAGAAGGAGAGAGGAAAGAGTAATGAGAATTAGAAGAGATCTAAATAGCATTACTCTCTGTACCCAAACCACACAATTATAGCAGTTTGATACCACTTTAACTATCATAGCTTCAGCCAATGGATTCCAGTGGTTTTTAGTTGAGTGAGGTCCTTACAAATTGCTGCTAGCAACCTCTGGTCCATTGCCCTGAACTACAGCACCAGAACTCTATAGTTAGTCTAGTAGAATATTTTAAGTGCCTCACCCAGCTATAGTTTTTGGGATACAGTAGGACAGAGTCGTGACAGTTGAAATAGTATCAAAGTTCTGTAACTACACAGTGTGCACATACATACACACACACACACACACACACACACACACACAAGCCTTTGCTCACTCATTCATGCAGCCTCTCACACTGACAATTTGAACAGGCACAGGAATCAGGGCTGGTCTAAGACTTCAATGGACCATTGACATGATGCATTGGCATGACAATGGGGCTCTGACCCGATCACACTGGCACTTCCTACCCTATGGACCTACACTCCCCCTGTCATCAGAGCCTGTATTGATGCAGTGGTGGCCATCTGCTGCCATTCACAGCTATTCACCACCCTCTCCTGCTCCCAGATGTGTTTATAGTGACTAATCTAACATAGTGGGTTGGGCTTTGAAGCCTTACTGTTTAGAAGTACAGTTTCCCCACCCCTAAATTACTGTTTTGGACTACTACTTTGGATTACAATTCCAGAATCCCCCACTGGTTAGTGACCATACTGGCTGAGGGATGGATTTGGGAAGGTATAGCAAAGCATGGTGGAGGAGCCAGAGTGGTGTAGTGGTTTCAGTGGTGGACTAGGACTTTGGGAAAACCAGGGTTCAAATCCCTATTCTGCCATGGAAACCCATTGGGTGACCTTGGGCAAGCCATACTTTTCAGCCTCAGAAAAAGGCAATGGCAAACCCCCTTTGAAGAAGGGGTGCTTGTGCTTTGGGTCCTACTCCATGAGGATGACATTGCGATTAGTAACCTGTTACAAGGTCAGAGATGGGGAAGAAGGTCTCAAAGGATTTTGTTCAAATGACATCCTTCCTCTAGATTTGACTTGCTTTGCTGCTGACACATAGGTCACTATGTATTGCTTGCATACTGTAACACTGCCCTATGTCATATTACTCTCAGGTAGTTTCAACTGAGCTCTTACATCATACTTGGATAAGTGTCGGTTGTGCTATACCACCCTTCAGCTGAATACAAACACTGGGCAACAGTTGTGCTTGTGTGAATGCCCTCACTGTTTCTGCAATCCCAGTGAACTGACTCCTACACTGAAGGCACTATTGAGTGGTTATGCAACACTGAAAAATGCACAACTGCATGTGTAACAGGTACACTTTGTAACTGTAAACTATATGAACATTATGTCATGTTGAAAAAAGTACAACCACATGCATAATGGAACTTACATAGGCGTAAAACACAAAGAGGATACCCACCATTATTTATGTTATAAAGGCAGTGTTATGGAGTCAGTATGGCTGTAGTAGTTTGCAGGGGTAGGCAACCTTTCCCCTTTAAGGGCCGAGGGACTTCAGCTCCCAGAACCCCAGGAGCTATTGGCCAACATGGGACTATTGGCCAACATGGCTGAGGCTTCTGGGAACTGAAGTCCCTCGGCCCTTAAAGGGGAGAGGTTGCCTACCCCTGAGTTAGGGTGTTGGATTGGGACTGTAGCTACTGATTCTTCTTACTCACTAGCTGCCCTTGGTCTATAAGTACTCTATCTCAGGCTGACCTGTTGTGAAGATAACATGAAGAAAATGAGAGCCATGTATGCTGCCTTGGGATCATTTGCTCCCTTTGAGATATAAATGCAGCTAATGAAGAAAGGTTAGATTTATTTTTTTGGCACCAGTAAATTATTTTTGGTCTGAACTGAATAATGATAGCAATAGTAAGTACATTTCCATACCACATATCAGTGCACTTAAGCACTCCCTAGGCGGTTTACAATGTATAAGCTAATTGCCCCCAACAAATTGGGTATTCATTTTAGTGACCTTAGAAGGATGCAAACCTGAGTCAAGCCTGAGCCCCTGGCTGGTACTGAACTCACAACCTTATGCAGTACAGGTATTTAACCACTGAGCCACCAGAGCTCTATGATCTCTTGTGCCTTGTTCTCAAGCCTAGAAAGATGACTCTATAGCTGTGGTTCTCAGATTTTTAACCTTGAGATGTTTTGGACTTTAGCTCTCAGAAACACCAGTAAGTATGGTCAATGGTCAGGGACTCTAGGAATTGAAGATCAAAATAACTGAAGGGCCAAAAGCTGAGAAGCACTTATCTATTGTGTGACTTTGCTATATTGGCAGGTAGGAGAAAACAACCATTCAGTGTTCTGTTTCTAACAAAGGGGTTTGTGGCCTCACAAAAGATTTGAGACAAATTGCATCTCAAGGGCAGTAGCTTTTGTTTTGCAAACAGAATTTAAAGTTTATTTCTTGGACTAAATCTCCCAGCACCCACATGGCCAGAAGAAGGAGTGGCCCACCTGCATCAATACCATCTGAACTAAGGACTACAATGGCAACATCTTGATCAAATGAAGGGCTATGACTAACATCATCAACAACAAAAAATTCTGTCTCCTGTATAATTTTAAACACCTTTGCCTGATGAAGTCCGTGGAGCTTCAAAAGCTTGCAATATGTATAATGAGCATTTTGGTTGGCCCAATAAAGGTATCTTAGTTTTGTGGATTTTACATTATACTGTACTTATATATAATCATGTCAGGGAGGCTTTTATCCGATGTGTGTGCTTTAGTTAAGTTTTTAACTTTTGTAAAGGTAAAGGTTGACAAGGTTGTCAAGTCGTGTCCAACCGTGGGGGGCGGTGTTCATCTCCATTACTAAGCTGAAGAGCCAGCGTTGTCAGAGACTACTCTGTGATCATGTGGCCATGATGCTGTTTACCTTCTCACCAAAGTGGTACCTATTTATCTCATCGAAGTGGTACCTATAGGAGCCCTGGTGGCGCAGTGGTTAAATGCCTGGACTGCAGCCACTCACTCATAGACCACAAGGTTGTGAGTTCAATACTAGCCAGGGCTCAGGCTAGACTCAGGCCTGCATCCTTCCGAGGTCGCTAAAATGAGTACCCAACTGTTGGGGGGCAATGAGCTTACAGTTGTAAACTGCTTAGACATCCCATAGCGCGATATGAAGCAGTATATAAATAAAGGTGCTTTGCTTTTATCTACTTGCATTTCCATGCTTTTGAATTGCTAGGTTGGCAGAAGCTGGGACAAGTGACAGGAGCTCACCCCATCAAGGTGATGTATGTTTTGTATGTTTGTGTAATTTTATACTGTTTTTAGTTAGTTGATTTTAATTGTTTTTATAATTTTTATTTACATTTTAAAAATAGTTTTATATGTGAGTCACCCTGGTCTCTTTCTGGTGGAAAGGCAGCATAGAAATGAAATGAAATGAAATGAAATGAAATAAACAAAACACACAAAAAGCAAGGAATATAAGTTCTCAGCAAAAGACATGGAATGAACATGGGTAAGCTTTATTTTGGAATCAGGGCAGTAAAGCAAGGAGAGGGGATCTCAGTTCTCCAGAAAGACTGCGGTATGCTAGCTAGGAGGAAATGGAACAACAGCCTTGAGCTAGGGAGTGGAAACAATCACCAGTACCATGCAGCAAATGGTCACTGTCTACTGGCCATATATGAGCCAGTATACGCTATGCATTCCAGGGAGAGTGTGAGCTAGCAGCCACTGTGGATTATGATTATGGTCACTGATCAGCCTTGCAGACAGCGCTTTCTGTCTGGACCCAAGAAGAAGCCTTGCTGGCAGTGGCAATGGAAAGAGCCTGGCTCATTGTGGCAGATATGATCACATGGGGCTGGTTTCATCCTGCACTCATCCACATCTGAAAAAGAGAAAGGAAAAGATGAGTGTATCACCCAGTGTGAACAGTCAATACCAAAGGGAATTTGAGCAGTAATACAGCAAAGAAAGTTAGCTCTGCAATCCTCTGCAAACTTTTTTTTAAAGTGTATTTAAAGTTCTTAGAAAAGTTACTTTTTGACTACAATTCCCAGAATACCCCAACAGCCAGTGGCTATGGTGCTGAAGCTTTCTGGGACTTATAGTCCTAAGAATGTTTGGACTATACAGAGATGCAACCCTGCTGGTTTTAAAGATGCCTGCATTTGTATGACAGGAGTAGAGCATGTGAGAAATACATCCTCAGATTACCTGGAGTATTCTTTGTCCGTTCCATTCTTCTCAGCTAAACTGATATACTTTCAGGTTGTTGATGACACATCTTCCTCCTTGATAGACTATTTCTCAACCTTCTCTTGGAGAGGAGACATCTTGGTTTTGTTCCAACAGATACCTTAGTTGTGATTTCTTAAGACTTTGCCATTTTAATATATTTCCTTTAATAACTAACAACTGTTAGCTTAATTATTTCCCTAGGCAAGAATCTCAGACTGAGATGCCACATGGATATTGTGTAGTATAAATCTACATGTATGAAGGTATGTGCTGATTTTGCTATGCAGTTCTTGTGCCGAATGACAACATTGTACAACTGCATGCACAACTGAATGTTTAATCAAAAGCATACCAACTGCACAACTGAATGTGTATCTCACATGTGCCATGGCACCATATGTGCAACTCTGCTTCCACATGTTTGAACTGAATGTGGGCATCTGACAAAAATAATGTGCAGCCACTTACACATGCATGAAACAGAAATAGGATTCCAGACGTGAGTGTGACTGTACTCCAGCAAAAATATGTTCACCAATCATTCTGATGTTTCAAAAGTGTATCTCACATGTGCCATGGCACCATATGTGCAACTCTGCTTCCACATGTTTGAACTGAATGTGGGCATCTGACGAAAATAATGTGCAGCCACTTACACATGCATGAAACAGAAATAGGATTCCAGACGTGAGTGTGACTGTACTCCAGCAAAAATATGTTCACCAATCATTCTGATGTTTCAAAAGTGTTTATTCTACAATCTATCTTATCAACCTAGCTGCTCCACTGACAAAAAATAATGTTTCCAAGCTCTGGCACCTAGTAATTACATCTCCCCCCCCCCCTAATAATTTTCTGGAACATTTATCTCATTCCTGTTCCATGACTCTATAAAAGTCAGTCACCAACCTTTCCCCTTCATACTTTTGTGCCAGCAGTGATCAGGGGAGATGATCCACATCACCTCTTGCTGCACAGTGGGAAAATCCTGGGCTACTTACTCCAATTCATTCCTTGCAAAGCTTTGGGAACACCAGTTACTGGTTTAATTAGTCAATACTGCCAACTTACCCAGACACTTGCTGGCATCAAAGGCATCCATCTTGAATCCAGGGTAGCACTGGCAGGAATACCCACCCTGGGTGTTCACACAGATTTGACTGCAATTGTGCAAACCTGAAGCACATTCATCTATGTCTGGGTAAAAGAAGGGAATGAAAGACGGACATTGTGAGCAGTAAGCTGAAAAAACATGGGCAACCCTTAATCTAAGGACTACACTGGCCACATTACCCCATGTGGGGAAACCTGGCTGGATTGCATGAATTCTTGGGAAAATGTGGCCAAAAGGACCATTACCACTATTACCACCACCTTTAATGGCTGGCTGAGTGGGTGGAAGTGGACAAGATGATAACCATATATACCTCACTTGGACAGCCATAGGACATCCACTCCAGTGCTTTTAGCCATGCTATTGTGTTATTGTCTGCACATTGCACCACAAGATGGGCATTAGCTGCCCCAACTCCTATTGCAATGATTGCATTTTCCCTAGTTTACATTTATCCTCAACCCCAATCCTAGTATGAGCTTGTATTGCTGGATGTGGGGGAAATGTGTGGCCTTCCAGATATTGCTGGACTATAGTTCCTTCACCCTTAAAATCTGAAGGGTCACAGGTTCTCCTACCTCTTCTTTCTCACACTCCATATCTTGCGCAGTGAGGGTTACAACTAGAAGTTGTTCTGATTCTATTTCTGTCCTCTAGAGGGCATTCACACTATTCCTTATTGCTGGTAGCATCTGTCTATATCTGATATCATGTACCATGGAAGACACAAGTCATGACCTGGTCAAGTTCCCTCATTCAGACTGACCTGCTGCACCAATCTGGCCAAGTGACCTTCTCCTTGCTAATGAATTCATGAAGCATCCCAGATGCATAACTTTGAAAAAGCTTTTTTTTTTTTTTAAAATACATCTGAGGAAGTAGGCTGAAATCTATGTAAGCTCATGCTACCAACTTTCAATCAAATATTCAATTAATCTCAAAGGTGCTGCATACAATCCCCCCCGCGCACTCCGTTCCTCTGGGAGGAAATTTTTAGAGCTGAAAAGGTTATCTGTAACCTCCTAGAGGGCCTTTTCTATTTACGCCCCCAGACTCTGGAACAACCTGCCGGACGAGATCCGTCAGTTAACATCTTTGGACAGTTTTAAAAAAGCTGTCAAGACGGATCTCTTCCGGCAGGCCTTTCCAGACTAGGAAATTGGCCTCGGGCTGTCCCTACTTCTGGGACATTATGTGACACCTGGCTTCCTCACTATGTAAAATCGGAAATAGTTTATGGGGTTATTGTAACTCTAATTAATTGATTTTAATGTAATTGATTTAGATTTTATTCTGTAACTGTTTAATACTGTTTTATGGGGGGAGGGATATAATTGTATTGTATTTTTATGCTGTTAACCGCCCGGATTGGGAAACCATTGGGCGGTATACAAATAAATATTATTATTATTATTATTATTATTATTATTATTATTATTATTATTATTATTATTTTCCAGACTAACATGGCTATGTCTCTGAATTCAGAAAATGACATTTTCCAAGCTTGGTTCTGGGCTTTGTTATGTCTCTTTCACAGCAGAATGATCCACTGATGTGATATATGAGGATTCCAATTTACACTCTATCTACAGGTGTCTCAGTGCCATTGCTAGGTCAGGATGAATGAAAAGTCCCCCCAATAGTTCAGCCCCTTGGAATTTGGGAGCCAAGCTGCTTTTCATTTGAGATCCATCCCTGTGGTGATAGCATATAATCCATATGCATAGCCTATGTACACATGCAACACTTATATATGGCAAATATATCTCAGCATTTTGTATGTACCATACATACACTCATATTTGTGGCCCACTCTTGCCAACCATCCTTCCAAGCTAATCATATTACTCATATGGCACATTTAATTACATTATACTGCCATGATAAACACTTCGCCTCTGCTTCCAATAACATTTTCATTTGTTTTCTAGGGATTTTTCCTTTACCTTCCCTAAATCAGACATATCAGATGATTTTCCAATCCTATCTCAATGAACTATGACCACAATCCTCTTGTTCTTCATGTATGGGGAGTAGCTACAGTTCCTTCACCTTTAACAAAATCTTTCAAGATGTGCTAGCTTGAGTAGGAAGTACAGAATCTTACAGCTGGAAAGAACCTACTGGGCCATCTAATGGCTGACATTTTCAAACTGGAATGGAGCCTGAATTCAGCCAAGCTGCTCTTCATCTGAAACTCCAACCGTGGTGATGTCACTCTGCATTTGAACAGGTTGGGTACATCCCATCTTCCTCTCTGAAGTACCTGGCAGTAATCTCTGCCCTCCCACATGATTTAGAAGGCCAAATAGACATCAAAATAAGCTTTTATGCTAATAGGTTAATACGCCAGGACAGAAAAAGGTTGGAATCTTATATATGTTGCCTAAGCCATTGAAAATAGGGTTGGGGGGCACTACATTTGTTCTGATTTGACAGATGCCTTTTCTGATGTGAAATGGCAGGTGCTCCAGGTTCCTCTATATAATCCAGGGGCCCAATAGATGCTATTGAATTCCGGTTCCCACTAGCACCAGCCAGCATGGCTAATTCTGGAGGATAATGAGAGCCGGAGTCCAACAAAATATGAAAGGCTACAGGTTTTCCACTCTTGCTCTAAAGTGTGCTCCTATTTTGTTCTAGGACTGAGAAATCATTAACTGCTAGTTGGCCACATATAATCTAAACACTCCCATCACCACCATCCCCAACATAAAATAGCCTATATTTAAATTATCCCAGAAAGAACTCATCTAGCCTTTCCTTGTATAGTCAAGAAATCTTTAGAACTCAACCTTTAAGCTAGTTAAACAGAAGACTGAATAATTTCCTAATTCTTCTCTCTCTCTCTTGTATATCCCATCTCTTGTGTTAGTTTAAAGCCTTGGCTGTGTGTTAAAAAGGTCTCATCAATTCTTATCTGAAATGGGCTGTGTTCTCAGTTATGTAGCAGAAGCTACGTTTTCAGTTACGTAGCAGAAGCAGCAAGGCCAAAACTGTGTCTCAGTGGTCCTAAAACCACCTTCAGATAACTAACAACTTCCTTTGCTGTTGGCTTCGTAGTTGGGCACTAAATAGGAAGCTAGAGAAGTGGATGCCTTAAAATCTACCTCAAATTCATCATGTACCTTGTAGAAACACAAGAAATTACTGTATATCAAGGCAAAGCCCTGCTCCATCTAGCTGAGTAGGGAGAAATACCATGCACATGTTCACTGAAGGCAGTGGTGCTTCATAAGCACAGACAGGAAGAACTTCTCATGGGACAGAGTCTTCAGTATGTGTTAACTGTAGCAAAGTGAGTGCAATGTCTCACCCTTCAAAAATGCCCCATGGACACACAACTAAATGCATCCTTGGTAGAAATACAAGGTGGGCCTTAGCATTCAGACCTCTCTTGGCAAAGCAGTCTTTTTTTGAGGCATACTACAGGACTGTTAGTTTTTGTTAAATCTATTTTTTCCTTATGTATAGTTGAATCATTTGTAGAGAAAAAAGCATCTCTGGTTCTTAGAATATTGGCTCCACAGCAATATTAAGACTGGCTAGATTTTCCAGAAGAATGTGGGACCTGCAGATCATGTCTGAAATGTGGGAAATGCCAACAGAAACCAGAACCTGTAAGTAACCTTAGAGCAACTTTTGTCAACCCAGGTACTATATTGGTTAGGATGATGGAAACTGTGATCCAACACATCTGGAGGGCACCAGGTTGTGGAAGGGTGCTCTATAGGTGCACTAAAAGAACTCTCAATGTTTTGACTTGACACTGCATTGTAGTGTAATGAGAACTGTTTCAATTAAAAAGAATAAAAGAGCAAACACCTGTGTTTTCCACTAATACGTTTAGACCATAGATAAGATGAAGATTTATAAGAAACCCAGGAATGAAATTCTGCAGCTGTTGCACTAGAAGTGGGAACTGTCATAGTATCAGGCAAATGAGTATATATTTAGAAAGGTGTTGCTTGAGAAGCCTCATCAATGACCAAATGCAAGCTGGAAGAAACGGTCCCACTCATAAGACTATGAGTTCCTTCTCTTCATCCAACACCATCAGAAAATTGTTGTAGCTCCTTCTCTTATGGTAACGCTACATGTAGCATCACCATAAAGGGAGGAGCTATAACCAAGCCCTCATGAGCCTGGCTAAAACTTCCTTTAGCTTGACTGGTGGTGAGGATAATGGGAATAGTAGTTCATCACAACCTGGAGAGCCATAGATTCCCCACTCCTGCTTTAAATGATGGCCAAACTCCTTCAGGTTAAGCTCAGAAATGAGCAAAAAACCAAAAACGAAACCCAAAATATCTCTTCCATTCAGAAAATAGTTCAGCTTCCTTGATTTCAAACCCTGTTCTGCCCATAAGTCTGCCACTGAGAAACAGATAGCATCGAAACCTTCCCCTGACTCCCCTCTTGCCTGTCTGTTCACCTGTTTGCCATCCTCCCAAGACTCTTCCTCCGTGCAATTGTTTTTAGCTGAGACCATAAATCAAGGAGATGGAGTGTAACTTAACACTCAAAGTTACGTGATAATTGTGAATTACTGAATTGCTACACTGCACAAATGAATGTGTGCATTATGAAATGCATGTGTACAATGCATACTTGTATGTTTAATGCACAATGGCACCACATACACAATGGTAGAGCATATGCAACTCTATTTCTGTAACCTTGAACTAAATATAGAGGCTCCACATCAGACAAAAGTGTGCAGGTGCTTCTGTAGAAAAACTTTACATGTGTGTAAGTCACTAACAGACTTTATTGTTACTCCAGCCATACAGACAAGAGACGTGGGGGTATCTCTTTCTCAACTAGCAATCCTCCATGGCTGCATGTCACATGCAAGAGGTGCTAGAAAATGACATTTCCCAGAACTACTGACATAAGTCAATAACTGTGGGGAAATTACATTTCCAAGTGCTCCTCACATCTGGCATATAATGTGCCAGGCATCAGCCAGGAGACAAGATATATTGTCTTCCCTCCCTTCACTTTTGGACCATACAAAGGCAAAAGTGTGAGAAGGACCAGGAGATGGTGAGTAGAAAGATGGGAGGCAGGGAAATGAGAGATGTCTAATTTCTTCTCTGGCTTGGGTTTTTATCTGATAGAAAGAACTTTCAGAGTCACAATACTTGTCTCACACCATGTGGATCTGTATTGCAAACTGTGGAAAGACAATACTTGGATCCATCGCTCCAAACTGTAAAAGAAACGAAATTGTAAAAGAAACGAAAATTGACTCCATGAAAAAAAATTGTTAGACAAGTGAAGGAAAGACAAGTCTTTCCTTCACACTCAGAAACTAAGGAGCTTATCGCATTGCCAATAAAGTGTCTTTCCTTTTCTTGACTTCAATCTTCAATCTTCTTCTGGGATACACATGGATGTTATCACATGTAAGTCACTGCTGATTCTGCCACGATGCCGCCAGCCAAATACAGCCTGGGTCAGATACAGGTCAAAGCCATGTTCAGCTGTCACTTTTTCGAAAATGGAAGCTTTTAATTTTGAAAAAGTGCAGGCTGAATGCAGCTTCGACCTGCGTCTGACCTGGACTGTATTTGGATGGCGGCACCGCAGCAGAATCAGCGGCGACTTACATGTGATAACATTTGGGTGTATCCCGGAAGAAGACTGAAGTTGAGAAAAGGTAAGACGCTTTTTTGGCAATGCGATAAGCTCCTAACTTAAGACTTTGTATTTGGATTTGGAAAGGAATTTACTATCAATTCACTTTGACAATATTTTCAGGAATTTCTGCTTCCCACCATCTTTCCTTGGGTATCTGTGACAAGTCTTGTGCTTGAGCTTTCTGAGTTTCCATTACTTTATGCTTTTCATAGAAAATATGTTTTCAGTGTTTCAAAACAGGAACAAAGAAATTTTGAATGGGAAATACACATCTGTAAACAACATGTAGAAATCTCGGCTACTCACATGTCCCTAATTTGTATCCTTTATGTGTTAACAAATATGTCTGTCTCCTTCAAAATCATGGTGGTTATTCTAATACAAACAATGGCCAGTCTGGGAATGTGTGACTAAAGCTGGGAATGTATCTGCCTTGGCTTCCCAACCTTATGGAGTTTTTTGCTCACTCCTCCTGTGTTCTTGCAATGCATAGTGATGATCTTCTAATTTAGACTGAGACTTAATCCAGACAAGAGGACCAGTCTTGCTGCTCAGTAGAAAAACCAACCTGGAATTGTGATTGCAGCCTGTTCTGGATGGGATTGCTCTCCCGCTGAAAGATCAAGTTCATAGCTTAGAAGAGCTCTTGGAGCCAGCACTGCTCCTGGAAAGTCAAGCTGCTGTGGTGGTCAAGGGGATTATCGCAATGCTAATAAAACCGGTTTACCTGAGCCATCTTAAAATTTAAAACAGGCGGCATCCTGATCTTATCATAAGGATTTATCCACTGAAATCGCTGCCCAGGTTCAGCCTGGGTCCATTCCCGCTTGCAGGGGCACCCAGTACACCTCTTTTCAAAGCCAGGAGTTTTGGCTTAAGGAAATGGCTGCTGGAACGGCCCTGGTAGTGGCCCTGATAATGGCAATGGACCCAGGATGGATCCGGGTGGCAATTTTGGTGGCTAAATCCTTGTGATAAGATGAGGATGCTGCCCATTCTAAATTTTAAGCTGCTTCAGGCAAACTGGTTTTATTAGTGCTGTGAAATTTCCCAGGATTGCCTTTGCTCAGCTTCCACTGGTGTGCCAGCTGTACCCTTTCTTAAGACGTTATCACACGTGGGCCAGTTTCGTTGTTAAAGAGATAATAAAGTGGAAATAAAGCATCCCGAAAAGAAAGTGAAAATAGAGCTTAATTACACAAAAGCTTTTCACACGTAATTACAGTAATAACAGAATTAAATTAAAAGCAAAAAAAGACATTTTTAACTTTCATACACAAGTGAAAAGAACCCATACATGTACTGGAAATGAGTGTGTTTTGTGACAAGACTCCTCCTTTTCCAGGGTGAGTCCTGCATTTCCCAGGAGGAAATGTCAGACTGTCCTATATTTGGGGTCATGTCCTCCTGCACAGGTCCTAACCCCATTCTGTTGGGGTTAGGACCTCTCAAGAGAGCAGAGGAGGAGGAGGAGGAGGAGGCTGGAAAGGCAAGGCAAGCCAAGGCAAGGGAGGGATTGAGAGGGGGAAACTGGAGGTAGCTCCCATGCCCCCCCCATAAGCCTTTCCCCTTTGTAGGACCTGCAGGGCAGAATTTCATGGTGAGATGGAGCTCCAAGTTGCTCCACAAGCACACCCCACACTTGCACCCACATCCCCCCACAGCTGCTGCAAGGGAAGCCTTCTTTCCCCTCCTTTTCCCTCTATCCCAAATGCCAAACTTCTCCTCCGTCCCAAACTTTTTTCTCCTGGGCTGCCTTCCCTTCCTTTCCCTTCCCTGGCACTGAGAAGGAGCCCAGGACTCTCCCTCCCTGGAGGCCCCTCCTCCTCCTCCTCTTGGCCCTCCTCCAGGTTTTAAAAGAGAATTGTCCATGCATATTTGCTTTTCACATTACAGTAAATGCAAAATTACTGTAATTTCACAAATGCATTTCCTCTAAACTCCCGAAATTAAAAAGATCTTGGATAATATCAGTTTCTGTCCAATTTCTGACCAGTTTCTGTGTGACGTCGTGTGAAATCGTGAGGCACAAATTCAGTTTTTGTTTGGGATTTGTGTGGATTAACCAACAGATTTCCCCCGTGTGATAACGTCCTTAGGAAAGGCAGATCTGGCCACAAAGATTCATGCCTTAGTTACCTCTACATTAGACTACTATAGTCTACATATAGACTACTATGCAGGTTGCCCTTGAAAAGTGTCCAGAAGCTGCAGCCAGTGGCATCACTAGGGGGATGTGGGGTGGGGTGAGACCACACCAGGTGACTCCCTAAAGGGGGTGACACCACTTCTCTTCAAACACCTCCCTTTGGGCAGAAATGGGCTGTAGCATTCATCTGCTTCCCTTTAAAATGCTTTAAAATATGGTGAGAGGAGAAAGGAGAGGCTCCAGATTTTTTTAAAATTCAAATTTCAAAATTTTAATTTTTAAATTTTTTTAAATTTATTCTTTAATTTTTTTTCTTTAAAAATATCACATTTTAACAAAATCTTCACTATGCTATGTAAATCTGTTTAGGTTATGCATATGATATTGCAATTTGATGAAATAATTTTAAGTTTGCTAGTTGTTTATGTCACAACTATTAACATTACACTTGGTGCTATATGGGAATTATGATTGACAAGTAACATTAGTGCAAAAAAGCATTGCTAAGGATTCTATATGGTGTGAAATGGGAGGTCAATGGGTAGGTGACACCATGAATTACTGCACTGGGTGACACTAACCCTAGGGATGCCACTGGCTGCAGCTAGTGCAAAATGCAGCAGCCAGATTGGTGGCATGTGCGCATTTTAGAGGCCATATAATACTGGTCCTGCAAGAACTACCACTGGCTTCCAATTAACTTCCAAGCTCAATTCAAGGCATTGGACCTACAAACCCCTAAATTACTTGGGTTCAAGAGATTTGGAAAGCTGCATCCTCTCATATCCTCTCATATGATTTCATATGAAATTTGAGCTCTTCAGAGGAGGCCTTGTTCTGTTTCCCAGCATCTCATGAAATTAGGTTGGTGGGTACACATAATAGGGCTTTCTTCACAGCTGCGCCTCTACTATTGAACTCTCTAGGCACTGTATGCCAGGAAAAGCTGCTCCAAAAAGGAGCTGCTTTTTCCCCACTTCTTCTACAAAGATTTACACCTTTGCATGTGTGGATGTATGCAGTAACACCGATGTGCCACAAAAAGGGCGCCGGAGATCTAAAACGGCTGTATAAATGCACCACTGCAAGTGCAGCGGAAATTGAGTCAGCGATCCAGAGCATGTGCCCTATGATGCAGGCTTTAATTTAAAGCACCCTATGCTTCCAGGTGTGGATGCACTGGTGCAAGTGCACTTTAATATTAGAACCCTAACCCTAACCGTAACCCTATGCATGCGCCCTAGCAAGTATTCTATATTATGACAATAAATGCATTCTGTTGCATGTATGCTTGCTGTCAGAATGCACAGTAGTTTGCATGAAATAGGCTTTTGTGACCTCTTCTGCGCAAGTGTGCAGGTGTGCATAAGACCTGCACACCACTTTCTGGCATGTTTGGAGGGGGGCTCCTGGAGTAACGTTTGTCTGTGTATCCTGTTGACCATGTCCTTTGCATGACCACCAGCTACATGTATCCAGTCTATCCACACAAACCACCCTTGCATGTACCTCTCCCCACCACCCTGATCTATGTGGAACAGGTTTTGTGGAGGACAATGGAGTAGGTGTTTTTTCAGTTGACAAACTTGTTCCTTCATCTCAAGGCTGGCACAATCAGACAGTGGTACCTGTCTACTGCACCCACTCCTTGGGGGAAGCTGAGGTCAGTGAATCCTTGTATGATCTGTGGGTATATGACAGGTTCTGCGCAGGTGCGCAGGTATGCTGAACTTTAGTCACCTTTGTACACAGAAAATGACAGACTGTATACCACCCTATAATGTCTTCTGCACAGGTGCTCAGGGATGTGTTCCTGCACACATGCACATGCATCTGAGAGAAAGGGGAAAAAATTAAAGCAGTCGCTGCCGGCCTCTGCAGTTGCTCCGTCCCCATTTAGGACATCCTCGGGACCAGCAGTGCGGTTGATGGGGCTTCAGAAAAGCTGCATTGACTGCCCCCCAATGCAGTTGCTCCGTCCCCATTTAGAGCATCCTCGGGGCAGGCGATGCGGTTGCTGTAGCTTAGGGAAAAGGCAGCTTCATGTCACCTTTTCCTGCCTGTCTGTATAGTCCCAAAGTTAGGCTGGCTCCATCTCTTTTAAGCTTCCAGTGGGCATCCAAAACAGTGCTGTCCCACAAGACATTCAGTGTTTGAAATTACTGTTTTAACTGTTTCAAGACTAGATTCTAGGATTGTCTTCAGACTGCTTTTAGGAGTTTTTAAAGAGTATTTTAATGTGTCTTAAAAATGTTGTTATGTTTGTATTGTTTTAATTGGTTTTTGTTTATTGTCCTAGGAGCCCTTGTGGGCTGGGAAGCAATGCAGAACTACTCCTCCTCCTAATAATAGCCTAGTCTTATGTTTTAACTACTTGCATTGCTTTTATTCAGATGCTTCAGTTATTAATGTCACGGTGCTGTTTTGAGCAAAGAATGGTGCAAGGCAAAGTTCATTCATCTTACAAACTGAAACCTCCTCCTACCAGTGATGCTATCAGGACAGGACTTTGGGGCAGAAGTCCAGGGACTCACTTAACAGAATGTTTAGGAGTTCAAGGCCCAAATACAAAAAGGACTGGCATGCTGCATTTTGCACAAACCATAAACCCATTAAGTTAAGAGCCAAAAATCATTTAACTACTGTTTCTTAAGTGGCCACAATTTCATGGAAATATTCCCAGCTCACTGCTCTGCTAATTCTTTACCTACTCATTGCCCTTAGGCAGTCACAAGCTTCTTGCAAAAGGAAACAGGTACACCTTAGTCTTGCATCATCCTGGTCTCTTTTCATCTTCTGAATATGAGCTGTTGTCCCCAACCCCAGCCACACCCAAGCATAGCTTGCAAGCAGGTGCTTATAGACAGTGTACAATTTATTGGGTGTGTGGGTGTGTGGGTGTGTAAGGAAAGGTGATTCTCCAGCTGGAAGACAGAGGGGGTTCAAACAGTAGACACATAGTGGTAAAACAAGATCAGAGGTAAATCCCGGTCCAGTCGGGCTGAAGAAGGAGGAGGAAGAAAGGGAAGCAATAATCTCACAGGCCAAACCAGCAGGCACAGGGTAACTGTACTGATATTTTTTAACTAAGCAAGCAACTACCAGCAGGAGCTGCCATCTTGGGTAAAGGCAAGCTCCAAGGAAGATGGCAGTCGCAGCAGGAGCTGCCATCTTGGTTAAAGGCAAACTCCGAGGAAGATAGCAGCCATACTGAAGAGACAAAGCAGTGGTGAGGCCTCTGCCTTGTCTGTTTTCTCAGAAAACATGCAAGGGATGCAATACTACTGACAGTGTCATCAGCCAGGTTGAGTAGTGCCCTCTGCAAAGATGGCTGTCCCCACCTCAGTCCATGTTCCCAGGGACCACCGTGAGAAGGCTGGATGAGAGAAAGTAGAGGGAAGGAGTACAGGGGAGGCCAGTTCATCCATAAAGGCTACATCTTGCTTTATTGGCAAGGCTTAAAGTGCATAGGAGTGAAAGCAGAGTCCAAGGCAAAATGAAAGCAGTGGGGCTGAGGACAAGGTAGGGCCAAACCAGGTCCCTGAAGAAGGATATCCTCCAAAAAAGGCCACTTGAGCTGCACAAAGAGGGAAAGAGGAAGAAACAGACAGAAAGAAAAGGATAGAGAATCAATTAGTGGCAACTAGTGAGAAAGAGGTGTTCAGTACAGTTGAGGGAGGCTATATTTGGTGGCCTCAAAAGACCTCAAAACCTCAGTGGCATCCAACTACAAGCTGCAAGAGAGGGATATCAGGGAAATGAACAGGTGGGCGATGTTTAAGTATCATTTACCTCACCTGCTCCCCACTCCCTCATTTCACTGCTTTACAGGTTTTCAATAATCATTTAATTTCTTCCAGGTCTGATGCTGAACATCTAGTTTGGCCCAGAAATATAATTTTTTTCAGTTCCTATCCACTGAGCCAGTTTGGTGTAGTGGTTTGAGCATTGGACTATGACTCTGGACACCAACGTTCAAATCCCACTCAACATAGAAATCTACTGGGTAACTGGGTAACATTCTCTCAATCTCAGAGGACAAGCAAGGCAAACATTATCTGAACAAATCTTGCCAAGGTTTGCCTTGGGATTGCAATAAGTCAGAAATGTCTGGAATGAACACAACAATAACAATAATCCAGTGCTATCTTCCTTTGCCTGGCAATGAACACAAAGTAGGAAGCAAGTGCTGTATTTTCCCAACACTATTTTCCCATTAGTCAGTGCAAAAAACTGAGGTCTTCAATAGCTCATTTGCTTTTTCTTATTCCTTACTCCCACATGCACACCTATATACACAATCCCAGTTCCATCTAAAATTTCCCTTCCCTGGCCTATAGTTGCAGAGGAGCAAAATGAGGGCATCCTCCATCAAATAAGAATTCCATGAATTGTTCCACAAATAAGAATTCCCCATGAAATTTTGTTTCAGTCCCTAAATGTCTAGCATTGCAGAGTGAGAGACACTGAAAATTGTTCATGCCTAGAACTCTTCTATTTTCTGGGTTTACATTCCCTTGTTTACTTTGCCTGTACCATTGCTTCAGATGCCTAAGCTGTAGTTTCAGATGTTTAAGTTACTACAATGGTAGAAATTTGGAGACTGATGGGTTAGGTTGAGGGGGGGTTTAGACTTCTTATTTGGGGAGAGTTGCCCTCATTTTGCCCCCATAGCTACACCCCTGACCTGATCCAAGAAGTGCATGTTCCTTAGCCCATGTTTCCATTGGCTGATGTCAGGCTGCAAGCCCCAAGTTCAGGTTCAGAGAGCAATAAGTTTTGCTACTATGCCCAAACCATCAGTCACTCACCAACACAAGCTGTGCCATCCTCATTGGGTTCAAAGCCCCGGTTGCAGCGTTTGTTGCTGCGGCAACGGTATCCGCCATATGTATTGACACAGACGGGCCTGCCCCTTGGACAGACAAAAGGAAATTCTGCGCACTCATCCATATCTAAGAAGAAGAGAACAGAGAGAAATAGAGAGATAGAAAGATAGCATGATGCAGGCCCAGCACAGAATGACACATAGCTGCTCAACACCACAGTGGGTCTGATGCTTTATTCTCACAGTACAACCACACTGCAGTCATGAAGCATCAAAAAGTCAGCATTCTACCCTATGGAGCTCAGTTTTAGGCAAAGGAAAAATTGCACCCCCGTACTGTTTGCTAGGCTACCTCACCAGGTGACTCACCAACACATCTCCCGTTCTCGTGCTGAGAGAATCCTTGGCCACACTGTGAAGGAACAAGAGAAATTTGTCATCAGCACTTAATTTTCTCCTCTGGCTCATCTCTCTCTACCTTGCATTACTCTAAGATGCCATTTTCATGGCGCTGAGGAATTTGTATGGCTGCAATTTCTGTTTCAGACCATATAGTAACTAATGTGGTAGTGCCCACTTCTGAATGTCTTCAACAGACAGTCAATTCTGAACATTACCCCACCCCCCGCCCAGTGCTTTAAAACTACTGGGAATATGGGAACAGGGCATTCAGTACTCAAAAGATCTTATTATTTCTCCAGTTATTCCGCACAGCCTCCATTTCTTTGCTTCTATGCACCTATTTCCCCCCCCCCCCCCCCAGTATTTTGTGATGGGCAATTTCACTGTCTCTCAAGGAAAAGAGGTTGGTTGTTACTCCAGAATGTTAAGATAGATCACTGATGAAAAAAGTTACATGTTTTGCTAGTATATGTAATCCTTATTTCATTGACCAATCTCATCATGGTACCTATGACCGGATATACATAGAAATAACAGTATCCAAAAATCTGATGCAATTGTCCTGACTATAATCATCACAGTGGTGTAGCAATACATTTTAAGGTACAAGTATGCATCACAATAGTCCCCATAGCTGTACCTCCAAGAAGAGTCCAAAAATACATGCAGCTTTGTTGACCCATTATCAACCAAACAATTCTAGCAGTTGTCAGCTCCAATGGGAGCAAGTTTTTTAAAAACATCAAAACAAATGGGTTTTAATTGCCGATTCAAAGCCAAGACACCTCTAAATACTTTGCATTACCATAGACTCACAGCAATGCATTGTTTTTGAGAAAATGAAATTCAGCTACTGGGAGGATTAGAGCTAAATGGGGCAGGGAGTGCGTGGGTAGGGAATCCATATCATTGTCTCTGCTCATTTTTAAAAAATCACAGTGCTTCAACATTGCGAATCTTTGTACACTTCTCCTTCCTGGTCTTTTTGATTTAGCCATGTACCAGTGGCACTGACAAACATAGCCAAGGCCTGGTGAGGTGATGGTGTTTGTGCCAATAAACTGATGTGCCCTTTCTATGATGTTCTCAATCTCAGATGCTTGATAATCCATTTTAACTCTACTATTGTGAGGACTGCAGCTACATTCAGATGCAACAGCAAAGCCTGAGTGATGGTTGTTGGCAGGCGACATCATTGACCTAGCTAACCAAGTAACGCCAGCATTTTGACCCTGAAATCCCTGGTTGTACTATACCACTGATCATATAATGGTAACAAAGCAAACAAAAGTTCCTTAGGACTGCCAAAATTAAGGGGACCAAGGGCTTCTGGGAGGCTGTACCCTTTGTTGTCCAAGAAGAACATCATGGCAAAGGGAAGAAGACTACTATGGCTTCCTGCATCCTCCAGGAGCAGCTTGATGGAGCTTCCTTATTTTCCAGAAGGCAGCTGCAAAAATGAAGGGAAAAACAGCGTGGGCTCTGCCTCTTCCTCCAAGTAGAGGAACAAGGGACGCAACTCCAACTGCAGCATCTCTATCCAGGAAGACCAACAGCAAGAGAAGATTGGCTAGAGTCTGAGTATCCCTTATGTGAAAATATGAAATCCAAAATGCCACAAATCCAAAACATTTTTAATGGGTTGCTGATATAGTGACATCTTTACCTTCTGATGGTTCAACATTCATAAATTTTGCTTCAGGCAGTGGCATCACTAGGGGTGTGTGGACTGCACCAGGTGACACCTTAAGGGTGTGTGTGTGTGTGTAACACTACTTTTGCTCAAACATCTGTATTTGGGCAGGAACATTGTGGCATTTGCCTGTATCTCTTTAAAATGCTTTAAGAGATGGTGGGAGTGAGGTGAACCTCAGTGAGAGAAGAAAGGAGGGCCCCCAGAATTTTTTAAATTTTAAATTTTTTAATTTTTATTTTGGCATTTTTATAATGGCATTTTTTTAAAAAAACTTTTTGAAATTTTCTTTAAAAACATTACATTTAATCCAATCTTCACTATGTATATGTAAACACATTCAGGTTATGCATATGATATTGTAATTTGAAGATATAATTTTAATTTTGCTAGTTGTTTATGTCACAACTATTAGCATTATATTGACTGGTACATGGGAATTATGATTTGTGAGTAACATTAGTGCAATTTTTTTTTACTAAGGATGTTGTATGGTGTGAAATGGGAAGAGGAAGTCAATGAGGAGTGTGACACCATGAGTTACCGCACCAGGCGACACCAATCCTAGAAATGCCATTGGCTTCAGGAAAAAAACTATTAAAAATATTCATACAATTGCTTTCAAGCTATGTATATAAGGTGTATATATAAATGAACTCGTATTTAGATTTGGGTCCCATCTCTGAGATATCTCACTATGTATATGCAAGTATTCCAGAATTTTAAAAAATCTAAAATCTGCAATATTTCTGTTCCAAAGCATTTTGTATAAGGGAGACAATCTGTACTTTGTCCTAGAATTGTCATATTGATCTCTTTCCTGTATCTTTCCCTTCTACTCCCTTTCTCTTGTGTATCATGCCTTTTTGGGTTTGTAAGCCTGAGGGAAGGATCCAAATTTTTCTTTTTTTATTGCTGTAAGACATTTTAGGAAATAATATTTGAAACAAAACTATAAAAATATATAAAGCAATACAATACAGTCGCCCTTCTGTTCTTGCGGACTTGAAGTCTGCAGTTTTGCATATTTATGGAGGGGAGACCTCCGTTAAAATCAATGGGGCACATCCCATTCAAGCTCATGGGGTTTGAATATTAGCAAATCTCCATTTTCGTGAAAGGGGGGTCTGGAATGGATCCCCGACAAAAATGGAGGGCTGACTGTAAATGCAACATTTTATGTGCATTATGTATTCTTTCATAAAAATTGGTGGAAGGTTGTTGCAGAATTGCTTCTCCTCCCAATTTATCTGTAACTCATTCCTTCACTTGTTGCTGAGATTAATTTTTATCTTTGCATTATTCCTTGCTGGCTGCCTATGGCAATGTAATGCCATTTCATATACAGGTATACCTGAATTAACAAAGCAGATGTCTTCCTAAACATTACTTCTTTACCAGAAAATTTGGTATCAGAGGCAGAAATAAAATGGGGGAGAATATAGTTTCCTACACCACAAAAAGGAAGATCAGCTCAACATGTTTCAGCAAGCTTCCCCCCCCCCAAAAAATCCTAATAATATGCACACGTGAAATGAAACAAGTCATGTAAGCCTTGTGTAGATAAACAAAAACATTTTCAACTGTCCAGAGACCTCTTAAAGGTGTCTCCACAATGCATCCAGGCATGATTTTTTCTTTTTCCTCCAAGTCTTCACTGTTCTTATAATTTCCATTTTGGTGGAAATGTATAGATCTATGCTTTAAAAGAAAAAAAAACTTGCTGTTGAGCTAAGCTTATCTGCTTGCCCCTTTTCTCTGTGTTTCTGTTCACTCATACTCAGAAAGGGGGTTTTCAAGCAGCTGCTGTGTACCTGGCCTATTGTAGGCATGAATATACAGCCGTAGGCTTGGCCAGAGTAGAATCTCATTCTTTCCCAGCTCAAGCTTTATTGCTTTGCTTACTCCAGATCTGTTGCCATATTTCTCCAACTTTCATTGCCCATCCTTCCAAATGTGTCAAGCTAGGCAGAGGACAAGAAAGAAAGGGTAGGTGGGTGGGCAGACATAATAAGACTTTGTAAAAAGGAGCTTTTTTGTTACAGGCTTTGTTAACTAATGTATGCCTGCTTTTTAATGTTTAACTGAAGGAAAATTTCATTTGGGGAGGCAGCATTCTTAATTGGGGGCAATGTCATCATTTTGCCCACCCTGCCATTGCTACACATCTGTTATCGTCTCTTTTATCAAAGGAATGGGTTATTCCAGTTATATTTATAAATTTCATCAGCTCTTTATTGGTTGACTCCATTGTCCTACTGTAGGCAGGAGAGGAGATATATGTAGCAATAGAAAGACAGTCAGAGTTTGGTCTAGGTGGCTTTATGAGAAGTTATTTGACCCACTTGGTGATAGGCATTGCTGAAGTGCTAGTGTTACAGAACTTTTTGGCACTGATGGCCCAGCTCTTCTTTGCCTCTTGTCACAGCAAATCTAATGCTGAAAAGTTACTGTGCTGACAGAAGCACATTTTGTGACAACATCACTTTAGTTATTATCTGTCTGACATCAAGGTCCCTTTTTACTGTTTTACCACTTACAGCCACTCACTCTGATCAGTTTTAAGGTTGCTGCCACAACTCAGAGAGCCTCAAAACAGAGAAACTAGATCACTAAATGAGAACAGATTGGAAGAGTTTTGGAAAAGGAAGCACCATGGAACAAGAGAAGCAAAAGTAGAACTCCTCCCCGAGGCTTGGATGTCTTTCTCATGGAATCACATGCCCTAATATAACGTAGGTACACATTTAACAATATAAATATATAGACATTCAGATCTGAACGTATTTTAGGGACCCTTTCACACTACAGGATTGTTACCCCAAGGTCTGGCCCTCTCCTTCCCTCCTCTTTTTCAATATCGAGTTGATATCAAAAGGGATGTTTTAGGCACGTAGTCGAGAAGGCACCCTAAATGCAGGAAACTAGCAATGATATAAGGAAATCCCATTGGTTCAGCATGGGAGGAAAGCTAAAAGCACATAGCCAGGAAAGTTCAATTAAGATTAGAATTTATATAATCTCTTCAGTGATAGGAATCATGATGGTAAAAGACCTTCTGCTTACAAATAAATAGAAATCCAAGTACACTTCCCTCTGGAGGAAATATTCCTTTGTCCAGAGACATTTGCACTGCAAGTTCCCTTCCCATTCTTCTTTCCTGGAAACTTCATTTTAATCCCAGAATCTGCCCTTGGATACATTTTGTCTTATAAACATGCCTGCCAAGCCACCACCCAATTTGGTCTTGTTTTGATGTCAGACACTCTGGGCCGATACAGAACCACCCCTGGGAATGGTGGATCGGGGCTGTGGCAACAACACGCCGTGGCCCCGATCCTCCTTTTTGCCGCCCCCAAAAGAGCACCAAGAGGGTGTCCTGATGCCGTGCGCCATGCGGATAGGTGCATGGTGTCAGGATGGCGTCGGGGTGAACTCCACCCCCAGGCTGGCCCTTTAGGCCAGCCTGCATCCCCCTTTGTCTGTATCTCACCTGACTCCTCAGCATTGCTGGCAGCTGATGAACCACTTCCATCTTACAGAACCCTCTCCCCCCAACTGAAAACTCAGCTTCTGGAATTGGTACAGCATTACCCTCAGTAGTCCCTCAAGTTGCTTTCTGCTACCACCTTTTACATTAGTTCTTGAATGTGTGTGCATAAGAGTGCTTTTTGTGATTGGTGATTCCCTTTGATCTACAAATAAAACTACATTTACACCTCACATTCTGGAGTTCTGTTTTTCAGAACTGGTATACACAGGTCTGATCCCTGCTTTTCATTGCCTAAAACCCTCTCAGCTGCTTTGCTTGAGCTATTAAAATCCCCCTACTAAATATTTGTTGGGGTGCCCTCTGGGACCATGGCGTTTTGGGTAAAAGAATTATAGCACTATGATTCCACTTTAACTCTCCTGACAACATCCTATGGAATCCAAGGATTTGCAGTTTAGGGAGAGGTATTTAATATTGTCAGCCAGAGAGCTGTAGAGCCTCACAAAACTACAAACCCCAGAAGTCCATATTATATTGTCATGGCAGTTAAAGTGGGGTACAGTGCTATAAATTGTGTAGTGATAATTTATTCCAAAATTACATGTGAGGTCAAGTTACTGGTTCCATTCCCCCACATATCTGCCTTTCTTTTTCTTTTCAAAAACCCTCTTAAATTCCATGAGTTTTGTGAGTTTCTCCTGCTCCCTGCTTTCTTCCTGATACCTGATGAACTTCCCCTTATGCTCTCCTTCTAAGAGGTTTAAAGACAGAGTGAACAGAGGATTTGAAAATTTTATGCAGTTCCTAATGTGCACCACACATTACACAGTTCTAATGCTGTAATTCCACTTTAACTACCATGGCTGCATCCTGTGGGATCCTGGGGTCTGTAGTCTGATGCAGCATTAAAGCTCTCTGGCTGAGAATCCTAAATCCCTCATGGAACCTCAAGATCCCACAGGATGCAGCCATGGCAGTTTAAGTGGAATCATAGGGCCATAACTGTTGTGTGAAAGGGCTCCTGGGAAGAAGGAGTGACAAATCAGGCCACGCATGCCACCATCACCCTGTGAGAAGTCCTCCTATTCAGAGTTCTCTCAAATAGTGCTGTTCGGCCCCCACCTGCCAGGAGGTAAATCTGAGGAGAGGGATTGGAGAAGGATAAAGGTTATCTTTTATTTCTTCACTAACCCCAGGCTTTTACTCGCTGTGCTCTTTAGTACTAGAAGTAGAGGGCTGACAGCTCTAAACTGGAGTATTTTATAGCTAGATAGCAGGGTGGCTGGGGGCATGCAGTTCTGGAAATGGAAAGAGCATCCCTCAAACCCTAATTCCTCTCCAGGATACTTATTATATGATGTCAGAAGCTTGAGCAGATCAATTTTCTTTCTTCCACAGCCTTCCATTTACTCTGGTGGCGTTTTCAACTGACTGACATATTTTCTTGTACCAAACTGCCCTCACCCAGAAACTTGATTGATAGACTAACACTGTCTGCTTTCTTTCTGTTTGCTTTCTTCGGACTGTTTCCCTTGCTCTGCTCACTGCTGTCTTTCTGTAAACTCAGTTGCCATTAGCACTGCATAAGATTACCAGTTCCTGTCGGGAAGGTTTGTTTTGTTGGAGGGTTAACTGTAATTTTCTTAGATTCTTCAAATGTATGTACACCCAGGATGCTCTTTGAGCATGGAAAAACCACTCAAAGCTTGGAAAAATTAGTTCTTTGTGACTACAACTCCCAAAATCTGCCAGCCAGCATGAACACACATGCTGACTGTGTGATTCTGGTAGCTATAGTTAAAACAAATAAATTTTCCAATGAGTACTGAAGGAGATTAACGCACAGCTTAAAAAGGAACTTACCTCTCCCAAGCTGAAGTCTCACTTGGGCTGTAGCTGGGTTCTATTGCATGGATTTTGTCGCCAAATCTGCTGGCCGCGTGCAGCCAGGCTGCAGCCCAGGTCCCAGGAGTGCTTAGGAAGCCACTTTTCAAAGTTGGACTTTGAAAAGTGGCTTGCTGAGTGCTGTGCTCCTGGGACCTGGACTGCAGCCTGGCTGCACTTGAGCAGCAGATTTGGTGGCAAAATCCATGTGATAGAACCCAGCTGCAGCCTGAATGAGACTTCAACTCGGGAGAGGTAAGTCGCTTTTTGAAACTGTGTGATAATCTCCCTAGGTAGGAGATAATCCCCATTTCACTTCAAAACTGGTAGCAAATTCTCCAGGGCTGAGTGCCTCTTAGAGGGATTTGAAATAAACATGAATTCTGAAGAGCTGGCTCTACCATTAGGCAGAATGTGGCAACTATCTCAGGTAGCAGGCTCTGAGTAGAGGCAGCCTCACACCTATACCTCTTGAGGTCCTTACCTCACTTACGCAGAGCTCTTTGTGTCATACAGTTTCTCCTGCATCTCCCTAAACTAGTGTGCTGCCCCCAGGCTAGTATTGCCAATGTTGATGTAAATATCAAATCCTACTCTAGTCAGCTTCCGTAGTGTGCATGCCACATTATCTGTTGCATCAGGCAGTTAAATCCATGGCGAGACTCTTGCACTGAATTGTTTCTCTATAGCTGCAGTTCAGTTGTATATGTAGTGCCATTGCACATGCAGAAGTGCATTCTTGGTCAATGTGTAGTGTCTGCTCCTGCTGGTATTGGCTGTAACTTTCCTTCAGTTGCGCATTCAGTTGCGCAACATTACCATTCAACACACGGGTTATGTAGCATGATCAATGCGTACCCCCACAGGCAGAGATTTACAATACGAACCCCCAGTGTAGAATATTGGACAAAATTTTGTAGTTGCTGTTGATTCCTGAAAATACTCAGTCTTCATTTGCCTGGATTTGGGATGGATACTCTTTATACATTTGATCCTTTATTTTTTAGGATTTTTTTTTCTTTTTGCATTTCTCCTAAACTGCATGCTTCTGCCATTTTATTTCTCAATGGCCTTGTTTGGCTCTGTTTCTTTTGGCACAGGGTGCTGAGATGTTTATTAGAGGGTATGATGATTCTTGACATTGCTTATGCAAGAAACACAGCATAGGTTGGCAATTTGCCTCACTAATGGGACAAAAGTCTCAACTCTGTTGGCATGGAGCTTTCATCAGGATTTTACATGGTTATTTTCCTCAGTAATATGAAAGGAGGAAAAGTTATTTGACGTGGGAAAATTTTGGGAAGGATCCATTCCAAATCACATGCAGTGTTAAAGATGGGCTCACCTCAAGAGGAAGTATTATTGGGGGAGACTCTGGAGTGTCCTGAGGGTAGGGGATTTCCAACACAGAATTCATCTCAGTGCTTGCTATGGTGCGAGTGAAAAACTTGCCATCTGGCCAGACCACCTCCAAGCTGCTCGGCTCATCCTGTCCTACAGGGAATAAGGGCAAGAAAGAAGTGGACAAGGGAAGAAAGTGCAGGTCATTCAGGGTGGTAGAACATTGCCACAGTCCCATTCCTTTCTGATAGCAAGAGCTGTTCACTAATGGAATTTATTACCTTGGAAGAAAGTGGCCTTTCTTTCATTGCAAGCTTTTAAACAGGTTGGATGGCTATTCCTCATGCCTGATTTACCTGTGGATTCCTTCAGCGGCAAGGAGTGATGAGATAGTCCTTATGGTCCCTTCTAACTGTATGAACCCATGAGTCTACTGGTCTGTGCTATCCTGTCCAGCTTCCCCATTTTAATAACTCCTCTCCGTCACTGCCATGGTGGCTGAGAGATTTCAGGATCTATAGTTCAGAAAGTAACTTTTTCAAGCTCTTCCAGAGAGATGAAAGAATTAGTGGTGTGATGGAGGTCATGTTTTCTCATTAACCACTCTGTGCCACCACCCCCATCGGCACAATTCCCAGGCACAAGGCCAGCTGTGAGCAGGGTCGTGGGGCATTCTGGTGTGTAGACCCTCTGACTTTCTGAGCCCCTTGGCTTTCCTCCCCCATCTAACCTGGCCATGCCCCACTAAACTGAGCCACCTTGGGGCTGTGGAAGAGTAATGAGGTGCGGCGATACACAGTGCCTTCTGCAAGAACAGCTGGAAGGGGCAGCCAGAGTGCCTCCTGGCAAGACATGCTCTCTGGAGATGCCGATGCCTATCTGTGCTTCTCATACATTTGATTATATGAGGAAAGGGAGACAGACTTTCCAAGCATTTTGAAAGAAAAGGCTGTGGACTGGGGATACTAAGGATTCCTTGTTTTGCAGAATCTACAGTGGAGACAATAACAGAATCAGAGGGATTCAGGATTGGTGCAGTACAAAGAGAAGCAGAGGTTTCAGACTTGGTACTATAACATTTTCATACTACAATTCCCAGACACCCAGTCCCCAGCGCCAGCTAGGGGAATCTATGAATTGCAGTCCCAAAAAAAGTAAAATTCCTAATTTCTTCATAGGGCAGGGTGAGAGAAACCATGTAGTTATGACAGTTTGGAGGATGGACAGGTCATTCTGAATTCTGTTTCCTCCTCCACCACCTCTGCCTCCTCCTGCTGCTCTTAATCCTTACTCACTCACCTAGGCCAAAATGGGCAACAGGCTCCATCTCACACAAATACCCAGACCCTCCATCAATGATGCGCAGATGGGCACCACTCTGCCGCGTGAAGAGCACTACTTTAGCACCACGAGCAAATGCCCCAAAACGTGTGCGTGGGATCACCCGCAGCCAGTTGTTGGCAGCACCCTGTTGAGATGGACAGACAGATAGACAAACAAACAAACAAACAAGGTGGGCATGAAATTGATGAGGGTTTGGTGGAATCATACTAGCTGATAGGTGTGAGGGCCATCAAGCTCTAAACACATTATGAGGAACACACCTCCAATCTCACCTCACTGACTTTGAAGACGGAGAGTGGCTGTGCCATAGACTCGCCATGTGACAAGATCAGGTCCAGCCTGCCATCGCCATCGAAATCCACCACAGCCCCTCCTGGAATAACACCATCTTGTTAAGCAGAGGTTTCTTTCAGCATCTCCTTCTTGACAGGTCTACATTTCTCCTATACAATCACAGCTGGAATAATGAGAGGGTCACATTTTTGACACCCAAATTTGCCCTGGCTTGCCTGCAGGGACATTGTCCATCCATGTACCTGTTTACTCAAGAGACTTCTCCTCTTCCTGGTGCTCAATCCTTTGTCACTGAGAGCACTTTTAACCCGTCTGCTCATGAATTCAGCATGTTTATCAAGAGTTCACTATCTGGGCTGGGGATAGGAATCACACACAAAGACCATCCTTCCTTGATAGTTCAGCCCACATCTTGATCAACATTCTAAGTTCTTCAGCAGAAAGGGGATAAATGCTGTTGGTGACAAAGGATTTCCTTGATAGTGTTTTAGTGTCAAGCTAGAAGATCTGAGCTCAAGTTTCCACTGAGCCTTAAAACTCAGTTAATGACCTTGGATTAGTCACTATCTCTCAGCTTAACCTATCTCAGAATGTTGTTGTGAAGGTAAAATAAAAGGAGAAGAGCCATATATGCTACCTTGAATTCACTGGAGGAAAAGCAGGATGTAAATATGACCATACAAGCAACCAAGCAAGCAACAGTTAACTATATGAACAACTCACAAAACGTGTGTCTTTGGCAATGTGAATGTTTGGTCTGAAATGAATTAGAAAGTTCTGGTGAACCAGGAGTCCAGGCTGTAAGATGTGTCAACCCTTCCCTATATCTTTTTCAAGTTTCTGCCTGCACATGCTATAACAAGGCACTACTGTGGACTCCTTGGGACATTACGAGGGTCTAGGTCTTAGGGCTAGTATTCAGGCTTCCTATAGATTATGAATAATGCTAACAGCAGTGGTGCCATCAGAACATGACTTTGGGGCAGATGTCTGGAGCTTTGCAGTGTGAAAAGAAGCCCCCCCTCCCAATGTGCAATCATAGTGCCTAATTTGTGAGTGTTTACAGGATTTCCAGATGTCCTTTGTCTTTCACTTGCAGCCCTCCAGGGTTTTCTTTTTGTTTCTTCTGTCCTTTTTTTTTTTCTTACCAGAGAAAATTCATTAAGAAAAAAAAGTAATAGCTGCACAGTATCTTTTAATTCTAAGCAGTAGGAGTCTAGAGAAAGGGTCACCAGCAGAGAGTTTGATTCAGAGCTTGAACCCCACCCCACGCCCAAACTACAATTGCAAGAATTACCCCAGTCTGCATGGCAACACATTCTGGAAGTTGTAGGCCAATGCTCTGGTTCAATTTTGCCACAAGTTCAGCCCCAACACATTCCACCAGTTATAGTCATCTCATTTACCTCTCTCCTCCTCTTGCTCAGGGGAGCCACACAATCATGTTCCACAGTAGACACTCACCTGTCCCACGCCCCTCCGGTTCTACAGCATCACCAGGGTTCAGTTCCTCAATGGCTGGGTCAGCATGTTCCCGGCGGGTGACCCTGCATCAGAAAGAGATGGTAGCAGAAAGAGTATCATCTCCCCGTCCACACAAATGCCCTCAGTGGGGTGAACCTACTGTTGCGTGGGGGCTACCCCATGTCCACGCACTAAGCCCCTTCTTGCCAATGCTCCTCTCTAGAAGGGGCCCTACCCACACAGAGAATGACAGGTCTCTGCATGGACTCCCTGGAGTTGCCACATGCTGCTATCACTTTATTAGCCTGAGAAATGTAAGCGGCTCTGTTTAACGAGCCATTGATTGCCTACAATTAATGGGAACCGTGCATAAGTGCTAATTAGTGAAAGCTTGAACCTCCAGGGATGTAGTCTAGGCAGAACAGACTGCCTGTATGAGTAGTGATGTAGGAAGGGCTGCAGCCAGAGTTTTGTCGGCTGGCCATCAGGTGAGAGGCAGGGAAATAGAGTGGAAGAAGACACACCCTCCCCATTTTATGAAATTTTAGTTGAGTCACTTTTCTCCAGTGTATTGTTGGGGCACAGGGGACTAAATGTCACTCTCTTCTGGATCAAGAATCTGGCCCTCCCTCCTCCCGATGCTCCCAGGATGCATGCAGGTCCTTCTAAAGACATTAGGGATGTGACCCAGACTCTGGTATTGGGAAGCCCTTCCTGCAGTGCCCAAAGCCTAATAAGATGGGGAGCCCACTGCCCCAGTCTCTGGTGGCCATGTGGCTCTCACCCACCGGAAGAGGCGGTTGGCGGACGAGCCACGATAGGCGATGTTGTTGAAGAAGACCTCCAACTCCTGGTCATTGTCAAAGTCAGCAGCGATGACGGTGCGGACAGGTGATGGCATGGACAGTTTGGGCGTGGCAATGTCCTGGGGGAAGGACGGGGATTAGTGGGGCAGGGATTGGGCTAGAGCAGGGCCAAGAGGAAGCTCACATCTATTTGGTGCTATTTGGTGGCAGAATAGAAAGAGCTGTGGCTGAGCTGAGGAGCGCTACTGTGGGGTGGGGGTGGGGAATAAGCCAGAGACTATAATCTTTTGCAAGGACTGCTGCTCTTGTAGTGACTAGGAAGGAAATGAAGGTGAGGGAAAGGCTGCCAGGTCTACATTGTTATGGGCCTGAAATACAAGGCAAACCTTTAAAACAAGAAACATCTGGCAACCCAGCTGGAGGCAGAGACATCCGCTTCTTGGTGACTGGGTGTAATTGATGTATTCCCCTCTTCCTCAGACTCCTCAGCTACTGGACCCCTCCATGCCCATTCAATATCCTTGCTCACAGCCCAGCACATCCTTGCTCTTTGCCATCTTGGGCCCTTTCTCCTGCAAGTGGCACTTACCCGGAAGCGGACGCGCCCACCTGCACTCATCTGCAGATAGAGCCGGTGTGGTCCATTCCAGTTGCCATAAACTAGGTCAACTTTGCCATCACGGTTGAAGTCAGCCAATGCAACACCACGTCCATGCTGGTAGGAATCATCCAAGCCTACAGAGGATGGCAAAAGAGTCGGCGGAGCTATGCACACAAAGGCGGGCAGCTCTCCATATTTCACTGAGCTCTCCCTTCTGAAGACATGGGGCTCAGGGAAAGAACTTGGCCCCACATACTTATACAGAGGAGATCAAGAGATCTATCTAGTAGCCCAAATTCCATCTGCCACAGGAGAACAGTGACAGTGAGAGCTGTGGACTGTGGGGTGTGGTGGGGTGACTACTTGCAAAGTAGGGTCTGTTGAACCTGGCAAAACCACAATCTCTCATTTTCCCCTTTTCCTCCCCCAGCCACCCTTTTCTTATTCTTTTGCTGACAAGGAGTGTTTCTAAAGAGACCAGGTGTCATCAGCAGCACCATAGTGATGGATGTCACCCAGACATCTCGTTAAACTCCAATGATCAGCCAAATGCTAAATTACCACTGGCTGAGCCTGCAGGCACTCATCATACACACACACACACACACACACACCAGCAACAGGTAAAAAAACGAAATGGAAGACTGCAGAGCCCCATTCAGATTAATGAGTACTACATAGCCATTTAAACCAGTATGGTGTAGTGGTTTGAGCACTGGACTATGACTCTGCAGACCAGGCTTTGAATCCTGGCTCAGCCATGTAAACTACTGGGTGACCTTGGGCAAGTCACACTCTCTTAGCCTTAGAGGATGGCAATGGCAAATCCCCCTGAAAAAAATTGCCAAGAAACCCCCATGATACCCTTAGGGTTGTTGTAAGTTGGAAATGACTTGAAGTCACACAACAACAACATACATACATACATATATAGCCATTTCTCTGCTTAACATCCAAGGCCTCTGAAAGCCCCCACCCTGGTCAGATACTCACCAGTGCTGGGCGCTACATCTATGAAGGTACCATCTCCCTGGTTCTGGAAAAGGAAGTTGGCTCCATTCTCATTGTCACAAAAGATGTCCGAGGCAGCTTCATTGAGAATGGGACCCACAACCACGCCACGCCCCCCTGAGAAGGAGAAAAGTGAAAGCTCTGGATACGCTGCTCTCATAGGGGTGAGGGGTAGGAGGGAGAATAGCTGCACTGGGGAACATTCCCAGCTCTGATGTTTCAAGGCCAAAAACATACCTACCAATTGGTTCACCATCCTATGCCTTCCCATCTCTCTTCAAAATTAGTCAGCCAGAATGATAATGAATTTTATTGTGACACAGATGTTTACTCTTCATCAACAGTCATCTGTTTATCTCGGTTACTACAGAACTAATTATTGGCAATTCAGTGCCATGCAGATTGAGAACAGGGCAAAGGCCATTCAGTGTTGATTGGACTAGTCAGAAATTTTGTGGGAGGCAAACCTTTCCTCCAGGACTATTGGTTCCTTAGCTGCAACTCAGAGGATGGTCACCATTTGATTTCCCCTCACTGCAAGTGTGAAGGAGGCAGGGGCCATTAACCCCTCCTCACACAACCCCCTGCATGCTGCACTGATGCATCAAACTTGACCAGAAGTAACACGATGTCAGTTCTACTTTCATTTTTGGCATCTTTTTTTTGGGGGGGGGGGGGATTTGCAAGAAGAGTATAAGAGGGGATGTTCTGGGGCAAAACCACCACATTTTTTGTTGGGTTTCAGCTGTATTTGGCTATTTGGTATGAATGAATTCCCATATTAATTGAAGGAATGATGCAATATCACTGACAAATTCCCAGTAGAAATCATCTAAAAATTGGACCTGGGTGTTTTTTTTGGGGGGGGGGGGCTATTTGTGGTCCATAGGCTGCATTTTCACTAGTCCTGTCCCCAGACCTTCTATTAGTCCAAGATATTGCATTATTCCTTCAATGAACATGGGAATTCATCCACACCAAATACCAAAAACCATTAGAGAGTGCCATGTTTTTTGTTAGCTGACATTTTGGGTTTCTCACAATGTCTTGGACTGACAGAACAGATGGGATATTGCGTGTGTTGGGTGTGTGCAAGTGTGTGGATGAAAGTATACTGTATTACCCAAAGGAGCTCTACCAAAGTTTCTCTCACTTGGTGTGTGTGTGTAGCTTGCTGTTCCCCTGTTTCATAAGACAGGTCTCCTACCAAAACTGTAGGGGAGAAGCCACAGAAGAAGAGGCCCATGAAGAGGGTCCCCAACCTTGGAGATGGCCCTCAATAGCAATTCCATGATACAGATATTTGGGGAAAGGCTACTTCATATCCCCTCCTTTAACTAACTATCAGAACACCAACTCTGCTATCACACCTGTGAATTTGTTGACTCCAGCCTCTGCAGCCACATCATTCAGGGCCACAATACCACGCTCTGGATCACTGGCAGCTGTATCCATCTCAATGAGGGCATGTGGGCCAACTCTCCCATTGGCATAGTTAGCTATGTAGATGGCATAACGACCAGAGCCCTATAAGAAAGAAAAGAGGTGGTAGCAAGTGAAGGTCCTGAGTCTTTATGGAAATAACATTACCCCCAGTATGTTGCCAGATACTGAACCTGTTTAAAGGAAATCTCTGTGCCAGATAGCTGAGTGCAATCAGAAAAGCTCACCAAGTCCAGTCTTGTTTTACCTTGGCTGTAGGCTTCTCATAGAAAGATTCCTGTTCTTCATGTCCCCTGCATCCCCCTCACTTCTCTGCCAACCACCGCCCTGCCCCCATTGTTCTTCCATGGCACCGTGATTTAGCAATAATCATTAGAAAACAAACCACACAAAGTAGAGGGAGAAGAAAGCACAGGTGACAGGGGCATAAATCACCCAGACAGGTGGTGTTTATCAGCAGCACGGCACCCGCCTGGCATTGCAGCCCCTGATGGAAGTCCTGACAGCTGGGAGGGAGGGGGCAGAGACTGTCCACTATAGAGACTGGTGGACAGCAAGGCCTCTCCAAACCTATTTTCTCTCTTTGTACAGGCTCTTCAGCTCCCAAACAGCCACTTTCCTGAAGTAATTTCACAGTCCTGAATTAAAGTCCCGGTGGTCCCATCCCACCCTGTCCATGCACTCACCGTTCTGTCCACACATGCTACTGAGCGCCCAGCAAACCGGCTTGCCACACCACGATTCACCTCATCACTCAAGATATCCTCCCAGTGCCCATTGCGAAACTTGAACAATTTATCTGTATAGGTGGCTATACCTGGGGAGGAGAGATATGGCATCAGGCATTTTGCAGGACCTCAGTTATGTGTTAGATATAGGTGCTTTCTCCTTATAAAGACAGGAAACCAGTCTGTAGAACCCTATGTGTCTTGGGGCAATGGATCCTCATTAAGGCTCTAAAGAATGGAGGTATATGGATACATAAATGCAGACATGGCATTTTGCAGATGAAGCATTCTCTGAGTGTGAGTAAGGCTTTCTAGAGCACTCAAGTGCTGTAGTTCAGGGCGGTGAACTAGAGTTCTCTAGCACAGAATTCTAAGTTCCTCACAAACTATGAATCCCAGGATTTCTTAGAATGGAACCATGGTAGTTAAAGTGGTATCATGTTCTGTAGAATATAAAGTGTTGCATATGCATAAGTATATGTATACAAGTGGATGCAGATGTGCATTTACTGAGCCCCTGATTCAGACTATAGCCTTACTACTATCTCATGTGGATCCCATCCATTCTGCTAATAACACATCCATTTTGGATCATCAGCTTTTGGATTCCTCTCACTCTTTGTTGATGTTGTGTGCCTTCAAGTCATTTCCAACTTATAGCGACCCTATAGAGCAGAGTTTTCTTGGCAAGATTTATTCGGGGTGGGGGTTGCCTTTGCCTTCCTCTGAGGCTCAGAAAATATGACTTGCCCAAGGTCATCCAAGAGGTTTCCATACCCAAGCAACAATTCAAACCCTGGTCTCCATAGCTCTAGTCCAATGCTCAAATCACTACACCTCTCTCTCTCTGATAACCTTAATACACACCTAATTACCAGCAGGTACTGCAGAGCTGTGGCCAGGATTGCACTACAATGAATGCAGCAACCCAGCAAAGCTTAAGGGTTGGTAAGGGAGGCTCAAAAGAATAAACTCATCAAGGTACACTGTGCCAGAGTAGCACGGAGCCATGCACATCATAAAGAGGAAAAGGAAAATCAATGGTAGGCTCTGGCCTGGCCCCAACACTCATGTGAGTGACTGATTTAGGGTAGAGAAGCCTTTGGTATCTACAAGGCAGTAATTAAGTGTGTCAAGAAGATGGATAAATGGAGCCAAGAGTAGGTAGATGGTGCAGGTGAGAAGCCCAGTCCAACTCTGGATGTGTGTTGGTGGGAGCAGTGTCCCTTTCTAAGCAGATTGCCACAGCACCCAGACTTTTGTACAGTTTAGAACAGGGGTGAGAATTGTGCAACTTTCCAGATGTTGAACTGCAATTCTCACCATTCCTTCCATCAGTGATGTTGGCTGCAGCTGCTGGAAGTTGCAGTTCAACAATGTTTAAAGCACCCTACAATTCCCAATCCTGGTTTAGAGCAAATGCATTTAGGTCAGTGGAATTTTAGGAGTTGTATTTAAAAGCAAAAGTAATTTGCTTAAGTTCTGATCCCAATTCACACCAAAAAAATAAATAAAAAAATAAAGAAACTGCTGCAATATCTATCATGGAACCTAGAAAGCAAGTGAAAATTATATGATGATGGCCAAACCTGATGAAGTTTTTCCAAGCATTCTTACATGTACATGTGGTGCCCTACAAGCAAAAAGTCTGTTAACTTGAATTCAATTATATATACCCTCCAACATTTCACTGATGAAAATTAGGACACATGTGGTTGAGGAATATCAGTGTGGTCAAGGTGACAAAAAGTATTAATGAGGAAGAACATACAATCTAAAAGAGGCTACAACAATTTACTTTTGCTTTCATGTACTGGGAAGGGCAAGATTTTACCACCAACCCCAACTTAATTGATGCAAACTACTTTGCATTCTGGATTCAGCTGCCACCAACGGAAGTAAGCAGAGGACAATGGGGGAAGGTAGGATAGGAGAGGAAAACTGGGATATTTAAAAGCTGCCGAAGAAGTGGAACAGCAGAAAATTAATCAAGACTGTCCCTTTTTAATTAGCACAGTTAGAGGATGTGTTCCTATCTAACCCCAAGGAAGGGGGCTAAACTTTGGAACAAGGCTGGCAGCACACACCTTAGGGTTACTGATGCATACTTTGCTATTGCAACAGCACATGAGGTCTCCTGGTGCCAACTTAGGAATTAGAGCATCATGCTCTGAAAGGGAAAAAATGATGTCCTCTACCACTAGGCTGCAGAAGTGGGTGGGAAGACAGATTGGGGCTGGGGGTTCATGACCTTCCCCTGTGTTTGTCCTCAGCCTATGTGCCTCAAAGAATGCCTCCTTGCCCAGAGAGGCACTTCTCATAGAGCTCCCTATACTGCAGTCCCTGCTGGCAACCAGAGATGTGGCAAAGCACTGAGTCAGCAACCAACCTCCCCCCCCCCCCCCCCACATCCCACCGCTGCCAGAGAATCGACAAAATCACTCAACTGGGAAATTAACTCCAGCCTTGAAACATCCCACCCTGGTGGCCAGTGAAGGTCAGGGAACTGGAATCAGTGGCTCACAGCTAGTAAGTGAAGATGCCCCAAAGCAAACTATGTGTATCCAGAGAGCTTGCACTGCTGGCATATCAAAAGAGAACGGAAAGCCTGGTGAAGCAGATACTCAGGTCCTCCCTCTACCACTCCATCTATCTCTGTAGATCACAACCATGGTTTTGTAATCTGTTCTTGGTGTCATAAATAAATGCGAGAAACTGCCTGGAGTTAATCCAATTGTTATGACAGGGGAGTTTTCAGAGGGACAGCCATGTTAGTCCATCCTAGCGAAACCAAAACATCATTCTTTGGTTAGCATCAGTGAATAAATGTGAGCGGATGATTTGCCACAAGGGGTTTAAGGCTGAACTGGCAAACTGGTGGCCCTCCCAAGAATGACTACATATCCCAGCCTAGCCAGTGGTGAGGCATAGGAGCTCATTAACATCTGGAAGGATGCAAGTTCACTAGCCCTTATTTAATGGGTGTTGCAGAGTGGATGTGGAGTATAGGTTATAGGGATGGGCTATAACACATAGCTATAACAAGGTAATCTTTGGGAAATAGGAAAGACTTGGTGGGTTGAATTGAACGATGGATATATTTTAGAGAAGGGGTCATGCAGAAATTTCTAGAGTGGCATGTGAAGCATCTGATGCCTTAAATTGATTCCTAGTGGAATGTCAGGAATGGGTGGCTGTGACACGCACCAGAAAAGGCATTGTTGGTATTGAGGAAGTAGATCTCCTCCCGTCCATCTCCATCAATGTCACAGGCCGTGACGCCAATCGCATTGCCTTGCCGATCCCGCAGTGCATAATATGGGGAGCTACGTTCATTCACTGCAATATTCACCAGCCGTCCCCGTGCTTTGTCATACTTCAGCACTAGATTGGGACCATTGTACCTGAAGGAACAGAAAGATGCAGAAAGGTGAGATAGAAGGTGGCCAGGGGAATCAATCCTTTACCAATAGGTCTTTCCCTCCAAAGTGGGATTTTCCATTCCTACTTATGCAGGTTCTCGATGAGGTTCCAAAAAATCACATCCTAGACACTGTTCCTAGAAAGGAGAGAAAGACATCACAAGGACAGTACCTGAAACCAAATAAGGATGACTTTAAGAATTCATACATGTATGGCAATTGCATTCTGCTTTTTCATCCTAGAAACTGAGAGCACCATACAAGGGGGTTAATCCATTTTATCCTCATAAGAGAAAGAGAAACACCAAAGTCTTTGAGTGATCTTTATAACCAGTGAAGACTCAAATCTTTGTTTTCTAAATTCTGCTAAAAGCATATAATTCATCTGGGAAACATGTTTTTTGTGAGCCACCTTGTGTCCCACTCCAGGAGAAAGACAGCATATAAACAAAATGAAATTAAATAAATAAAATGTTATCATAAATGTTTCTAGCCAGGCAGAGATAGAATGGGAAAGGCATGCCAAAATAAAATAAAGTAAAATAATGTATGACTGATTTCAGTAATGAAGCGTGGTTCCTATATCAGGGTAACTACAACATGAGATCCAGCACTAGTTGTAGAGAAACAGATTAATCATATCCAAAACCTGGAGAAGTTCCTTTTTGGACTATACCAGGGGATTCTAGGGGTTATAGTTTTAAAAAGTGAATTTTTCCAAGTTTTTATCATGACTCTCTCAAATACTTTATGTATCAATCTAGAAAGGCAGAGGTCCTGATTTCGAGGTTTCTGATTATGGAAGATGTGGAGTGGAATGTCTTTTGACCTAACCAAAGGGCACATCTACATGGGTTAAATAAAACAGTCACACCAAGTTCTCACAGCGAGCAATCCACTGGGATTGAAGCTAGGCCTTTTCATCACCTCAGGGCTTTAATCTGGAAGGGGGAAAAAGTGGGAATTTATCTTGGTTTTGAGCAGAAAATCTGAATATTCATGCAAGTGTGTAGATTGCACTCCATAGTAATATTGTTGTGGACCCAGGGAAGGAGGATAAAATGGAGCGGCCACAACTGTGTGGCTATGCATATTGTGATTTATCAAGCTGGGCTGAGTTCAAAAGGGAGAACTGTGTGGACAGTTTTCCCAAACTCATCTTGGTATGTGTGGCGATCATATAGACAAGCCTGTGGTCACCGCAGATCAGAGTAATGTGAAGGTAAACTGGATTTCTCTGTCAGTGTAGCTGTGTCAAATGCTGCAGGCTTTGAAGAAAAATCTTCACATCAGTCAGCAAGCCAAAAGGTAATTTGGTATGTTTTGACTAGCAGTAGCTTAGACTTTCATTTTGTTTCATTGTGGAACTTATACTAAATCTTCTTTCGCTATCCATCTTGTACTCAATAAACTTGATTCATTGGGTGAGATACATTGCTTGGTTAAGGGATAAGGATCTGAGCATCGGCTGGGAGGGGAAGAGTGTTTCACCTCTACAAAGGAAGACTTCCTTTTCTAATTCCCCCCCTTCATTCTAATGCATTTTGAGATCAAGAGAGGCACCCTTGGGGCTCCCCAGGTAATAAAGGCTAGCATATAAAGATCTGAGTGAAGCTTGTTTGTAGCACTGAACATCTGTCTACAACATTCAAGTTGAAATATCTTGGTGCTGGTTTGGGGGATCAGGAGAGATCATCTGCACTGAGAGAGTATATGGTTGGCTTGTAGCCTGTGGCAGCTAGAAGCATTGGCAGGAACCTCTAGTACAGAGATAGCAAAAACCTATACCAAAGGTGATTCATTTGTGACCCTGCAGATTTTGTTGGACTGCAACTGCCACCTGCCATACCAAATGAAGACTGATAGTAGTTGTGGTCCAACAATATTTGGAGAACCACAAGTTGCCCTTCCATAGTCTCAATGCTTGGGGAATGTGGTACTGCTTTTACGTCATGTTGTTTTGGTTGCCATTGTTGCATGCCTTCAAGTAATTTCTGAGTTACAGTGAACCTTTCATGAGCAAAATTTCCTTGGCAAGATTTGTTCAAGGGGATTTGTCATTGCTGTTCTCTGAGTCTGAGCCACTGACTTGCTCAAGGTCACCCACTGGGTTTGAACAACCGAGAAGGGGTTTGAACCCTGGTCTCCTAGACAGCTAGACCAACACTTAAGCCACTACACATTTTTACAAAAGATCAAACTGCATCTTTCCAATGATGCCCTGTGGAAGTAACAGAAAGCTGATTGTTTGAGCCAAGGCAAGAACTGGATTCTTCTTGACATCCACCCATACTAACATTACACAATGCAAAGTTGCAGAAATGCCTGAGTGGTTTCATCTGGCAGCTAATGATGTGTGTCTCTAATGTGGTTAGCATGGAGTTCACTAAGGCTCAAAATGCACAGTTTAGAGAGAAAATTAATATAGCAGAGGAGAAAAAAAGGAGAGAGGGGAGTCTCAGCAGCTAAGAATAATTATAGAACCTGGCTAAATCTTGAGGGCAATATTACAAAGTCCTGGGGAAAATAGCAGGGACCAACATGTGTTCCTCCACCTAAGGGGAGTTAGGAATGAGGCCCAAAAGGAAAGTAATCTATGGAAAGGATTTGTGAAACCAACCTATTAAAAGAATGATAGTTGCATCCAAGGCTCAACCCTATGAAGTATCCGAGGTGCTGACAAATTTTTCTGGTGTTCTGGGTACTGATAGTTTGCAGTTCTTGACTTGGAGTGAGAAAGACTTGCATCAGAAAATATATGATGCACCTTTGAAGTTATGGGTTTTGTTCAAGTTTGGACAATTTATTTACCTTCTCCATCCTCAGATAAAAAGTTAATTCAGAGAATACTGTTGTATAAAAGTCAGATGCAGGGCTGGGAAATGGTACTTTTTTGAACTAAAACTCCTAGAGTAGCCATAATAGCAGGGGGATTCTGGAAACTATATCCAAAAAAGCAACATTTTTCTGTTCTGCAACTATTACAGGGTAGCTTCTCCTGACATACTCACCCCAGATATATATACTATGTATACTAACACTCCCAGTATAGGAATGTAGGAGTTGTCATTGAATAACAGTTTCCAGCTCCAGCAGAACTTGGGGAACTCAGTGTGCAGATGGTTGTAGTTTGGCTTGAATAGTTCCCATGTGATCTCCAGGGATCAGAAAAACAGTAGCCCTCAGGACTGAGAGGTCTTTTGCCAGTCCAGCCCTCTTTTGCCCAGGTCAATATGCCAGCTTCAGAACTAGAGACTTTACCTATAGCTTTAACAGCTCCATGGCAGCGAAGCAGTGTAGACACAGGGATTCTTCCACTTCATTCCTAATTGCCAGGCAAGTTGGAGCAGAGGACTGGGAGGAGATGAGACTGCTGCTGGGTTGCTGCATACAGTCTCACACTGCTCTGGAGTTCTTACAACTACAGCTGTGTTGCCCAGCTCTGAAGCTGGTGACCCAGTGTTACTTATTCAATGTAAGTGTTTGAGTTTTAAGAACTCTCTCCACAGAATACCCATAAGCAAAGGAATAAAAAAAAAAAAGTTCTGTTCTCCCTCTAGTCTTAATTATGAAAGCTTTCAGGTGCCACTCTCACATGAAAGCTAATAGCACTGTATCCCAACTTAGGACTCTCTGCCTGAGTTGGCTCAGCAAGAGTCATGTCCTGGCCACTGGTAAACAAGTTATACAAGCATCGGTCCTGCGGTTATGAAATGTTCTGCCTCTGTTTGTAGTTATGGCCTGGCACGGAAGGGAGGCAGAAAAGTGCTTGGCCTCCCCACTGCCATACCCTCCTCCCTCCTTGGAGGGGTTGTAACCAGTCTCCCATGAAGTTCTACATTTTCTTTTCCATCTCTGACCCATCTATTTCTTATTGTCAGGCCAAGAGGGTCCAAAGCCTGGCCTTTCGGGGGTATACTGGTGTTTAGAGATATATCCCTTGAGGAAGCTGCAAGTGTGTTATGTGTATTGCAGCAAAATCACTCCCTTTCCCCCACAGTGCATGAAGAATGCAAATCATATTACTGTAGGCAGAACCGGGAAGGTTAGATTTTATGAATGGCAACTCCTAGAATTCTCCATCCAGCAAGACTAGTACAACTTTTCCAGGTTTTGTCTGTAGAAGGCCATGGCTAAGATCCTATTTGACACTGACCAAATGTAAATTTCCCCCAATGTACCTATGCAGCAGGTCCATAGAACAAAATTTGTTCTTTTTTCCTGGTTGTGCAATGGCAGCCAGGTAGCATTTGGGTGTACCTTTCAACCAGTTAGTGACTGTTTGTGTGGCCACCTTGGTATCCTCCAGCTGTTACTGCACAGCCAAGGAAAATGTTTTGCACAAAAAGGTACTTGAACAACATCTGAAAAGGTGCTTATACTGACATAAGTCCTGCTTACACCAGCATAAATCACCAAGAGTATTCTGGTTCTTGAAGTCTGAATACTAAGGAAGGAAATCCCTGTTGCAAGACTGATGGGAATGTAGGGAGATAGTTATAGTGGATCTGAAACTAAATGTGGACGAGTGTGGTAAAGGCAGACAAATGTTATTTTGAGGCTGCCTTAGCAGAAGCAGTATATCTAAGAAGAGAGACTCAATTGCTTTATTTTGCACTGCTCAAGCTATAGCCAAAGAACTGGTGTGTTATTAATGTTTCTCCTGTAATAAGAACACTGACAAATTAGTGACAGTCTAGGATAGAGTGATGGAGATGCAGGGGCTGGAATGCAAGTCCATTAAGAAAGGTCAGTGTAATGATGGGACAAAAAAGGATGGATGGATGGGGGTGAAACACAAACACAGGTGAATAATCAAGTTTGCTGAGTGTTGGTATAGAAACATCCCTTTGCTGGACAATATTAAACAGACATCTCAGGTGGGGGGAGAGGTTGCCAGGGATTTCTGGGCCCTTACTGCTGGATAGAAAAGAACTACATCATAGTTTACCCTTCCCAAACCTGACAACTGCTAGGTCTCTGTGTACTATAGTGCCCATCATCCTCAGCCAGCGTGTTGATTTTAATAATGCTACTTAAAAATCTTCCAGTTCATATAATCTATGATATGTAGCAACCATCAGAATCAGAGGAAATGTTTTCATGACGCCTAAAATCTGGCCTTCAGATGCTGTCAGGAATGATAGAAATTGCAACCATCTAGCAAAGTGATTTGTGAGTTTTGATGGGAGTTGGAATCCAGCAACATCTGGAGAGCTACAAATTGCCCACTCCTGTTTCAATGAATTTTAGTGCTAAACAGCAATAGTTGCAGCAGATCCTCACAGCTCTGCATGAGGGATGGCGCCTGGCTTTCTGTCTCATTTCATTAATGCACTGTGGTTTGTAACTCCTTCCAGAAGGCCCTGCATATTCTTTTCCACAAGGATCTTTGATAGGCTAAAACAGTTTCTCCTGCATGGTGTCCTCCAGCTGTTTGGACAACAAATACCATCATCCTGGCTGTGCTAGCAGGGGCTGGTGAGAACTGGAATCCAATATGATCTGGAGGACACCTGCACAAGGATGGCTGGTCCAGCAAATATGCAAAGGACCATATCACAATGGCCAGGGAATAGTTTGTAATTGTAATTGAAGGACTACTGAGTTTTTGCCTTGCAGATTATGCAGATCCTTTGCTTCAAGTGAGGTTATGGCTATGTATGTGGTCCCTAATGTTACCTCTGTGTGTCTCTCTGTGTTATCTTGACATAGCTCTCAAGGATACTATTATATGCACAAATTCCTGGGTGGCATTTTCCTTTTCCTGCATGGGCACATCCCATGTTGTGCACCATATACACCCCATAGGATGGCAAAAATGTGCTACCTGATTGGAGATAGGCTGGATGGTTGACTCTTGAGGCAGCTGGCCAATCTTTGCCTCCACACTCCCCCATCCCACTTACTGTTGGAAGAACTGGCAGATTGGGCAGGCATTAAGCACACAGCTGAATGCCTTGCTCACTCCTGTGCACTTTTTCCAAGCCAAGAACATTGCCAATAATGAGATCATGGGGCCCTCCTTCACTCGTAGCCAATTAAAACAATGTCAAGGTGTACACTGAGGCCTGTCAGCACAGTGAGAGAGCATGAAGAGGAAACAGTTGCTCCTCCATTCGGAAGGGAGCTAACAAATGTAGTATCCAGGTGATAGACCTGGCTGGATTGCTAAGATGGATCAAGCAAAGCTCTTTTTCCTCAGATAAAAGCAGAGCTTGGAAAACTTGCTTCGGGGGTCAAAAGAGGTAACATTTCCCAAACTCTGGGGCAAATCATGCAGATCTCACCATAGGTCTTGACCTGCTATTTTTCTTTCTTAGGTCAAGGTTGGGGAATGTTGTGGCACAGTAGGAATTGCAGGAGAGCCAACATGGCAACATGGTTTGAGTGTTGGGCTACAACTCTGAAGACCAGAGTTCAATTCCCAGCTTGGCCATGAAACCCACTGTGTGACCTTGTGCAAGTCACATGCTTTCAACCTCAGGGGACGACAATGGCAAAACTCCTCTGAACAAATCTTGCCAAGAAAACCCCATGATAAATTCACCTTAGGGTCACTTGAAGGCACACAACACACACACACAACTCCCAATAGGCCTAGCCAACACTATCAATGATGAGGGATTATTTCTATTACATTTCAGTATTTGGAGGGCCACATATTTGGAGGGCCTGCCTTTTAGATTTCACTGTAATGGTGATGTTCAGTCCAAAAGACTGCTGGAGATGAATTACAATAGTTTGGGTTCTGAAGATGACATCGTGAAGACAAAGGTAGAAAAACATTCCAACTTGAGAGCACTGATTGCAGCGACAACAGATAGATTCCAAGTTGATGGAGTAGTGAGTCCCCTCCAGATTTCAGGCTGCACTTTAAAGAAGCTATGTAAGGTTCTGAACCTTATTCCTCCAAACAGGTTGAATTCACAAGCCCTCCGACATGGAATCCACAGCTCCCACTAGCTGGTTGAAGGGAAGCAACTAACACAGGCAAAAAGAGTGCTTGATGACACTATGCAGATGTCACCCTTCCAATGAAGGACAACCAGAGTGCTAAGGGGAAGGTTGCTGCCTTAGTGGGATGTCCACCAATTCCTTCCTACAGTTAAAAGGCTGTAAAGAAAGTGCTACTGACCTTAGAGCCATGCTAGAAATCTGGGAGAACAAAGAGGCATCTTTATACCAGAGCTTGGGGAGGGGTGGCTACTTGTAGACAACAACTCTCAGAAGCCTCTGGTCAGCATGGTCACTTGAAATTCTGGGCATTGTAGTACAAAAATGATCCCCCCCCCCCCCAAAAAAAAAACCCTCTGTTTTAGTATGTCTCAATGTCTGACAGTCTGGATATGTACTGCAACAATTTAGCATTAACACACATGGTGGGATTTGGTGTAAAGGTGGGTGAGATCAATCATTCTATTTCTGATGTTTTGGTTCTGAGTGATAATGCCTAAGGAACCAGCATGGTATGGTAGTTTGAGTGCTGGACTACGATTCTGGAGACCAGGCTTTGAATTCCTGCTCGGCCATGGAAACCCACTGGGTGATCCTGGGCAAGTCACACTCTTTCAGCCACAGAAGAAGGAAAAGGCAATCCCTCCCCCCCCCCCCCCGACTAATTCTTGCCAACAAAACCCTGTAACGACTGAAGGCGCACAAGAACAAGGCAATGCTTATGTAGCCAAAACAGCACCACTCAGGGCTACACCAAGATATTTTGCTAATTGAGGCAAAGGACAAGCTGGAACGTGCTCTCTTCCTTTCTATGTATAGAAAGTGTCTGGCAGTTGAATCTTACCACAAATATCACAATGGATTTAGAATTTCCAACACATCAGAGGGCAACAGATTACTATTCCAGGATAAGTTGTGTGGTGCACATACTCTGCCTACCTGGAGGGCAAAATCCAGGGGCTCAGGAGGAACCACCAGGAGATTGTCACTGTGGCCCTACAGTATCTGCCACCTGAGGTGGTTGCCTTACTCTGTCTGTAGTATGGCCTTTCCTGGTATCATTCATGTAGAAGAGGGAAATTTCAGCAAATGTGGGGGAACCTTGGGGCGGGGGAACCTTTTAGGGAAAAGGCTTAAGGAAATGATCACTGAGAATGCAGGAAGAGTCCAGTGAGAATTAATTATGCTCAATGGTCATGAAATGCTGACTGAGTAAGGGTGGAGCAGTAAGCCTGATACTGGGACAGGGAAGGAAATGACATATCCTGAGCATCAACAGCCAACACTGCAACATTTTGTTGCATATTCCACTGAGTCTTAATGAAAAAGAATGAGAGTCTAGAATTATTCTAAATGCAAAGTTATAGGTTCACTCTAAATATTGCTGCTTGGACAACAAATCAGGCAACTATACTACAAAGAAACCTCTGCGACATTTGTTACTAGAAAAAGAAATTCTGCTGTTTAGCTCTTGGAATGTATCCATGATGCACAAAGAGATCCAAAATCTATGGCTATGTAGGGAGATAAGCCTTCTAGGCTGACGGGATTTGGAACAAGGTTCAGGATGGTGTAGGGGACAGCCAGGTATAATTGCTATGGATGCCGTTAATGCAGTACACTATGGCATGGCCATAAAATCTGTAAAATAGTTTTGGATGGTGCCTAATAGCTCAATAGGAAAGAAACAGAAAATTCTGGAACGCCCAAAGTGGAAAACAGTTTTCAGAAAAATGAATTTTTGGACTACAACTCCCACAATCCCAGCTGGGAGGTTCTGGAGGCTGTAGTACAAAAGTACCTTTTCCATGCTCTGGCTGGGAGCTCAATAGCCCAAGTTTTTACCAGAAGGTTTATTCCTCTGCACTAAAGACATAGCAAATCAAATGAACAACCAGGATTGTAGGAAGAGGGGGAAATCCTATGATATTTCTGGAGCAAATGAACTCAGCTGACAATGTGATATGATCTAGTTTTCCCAGAAATGGTAGACATAAAAAGTTCTCCAATGGATATATGCTTTTCCCAGCTCAGTGCAATTCAGAGATGTTTTATGGGCAGGACAAGCTATACAAGTGGTGGCCAAGTATAAAGGGACAGATCCCTCCAGCACCTATTTACTAGGTCATGACTCCACATTGCCAAAGTGGAGGGAAAGAGGAATGGGCTCAGGCAGCTACAGGCAGAAACAGTTTGTCAGACAAACAACTTGAAGAGACAGTTAAGTTGTAAGCTTTGAGGAAACTGCTACTGAAGGGATTTTTATTGAGAATGCACACTCATACCCACCTATCTCAGTCTATGCACTGCTATGACTTCAAGGGCTGCATTCTGAGCCAACATGTTGTAACAGATACACGCATGCATGCACATAACACACCCTGTCTACTTTTACTTGCTTGTAGAATAGTCTAGAAAGACTTGTGATCTTTTCCTCAATGGAATATGAAGAAACGTTCCCACACAAAGACCCTTGCTCTGTATTGACACTCTGTGATGCTTGTAGCAAGAATTGATTACCACTAGTCTGTGGCCTTAATCAGGCCTGCAGAAGTCCCCTATCTGGGCCATGTCTGACTCATTTGTGCCAGGAACCTGCCTATATCAGGGGTGCTACCCTCCTCTGCTGTGAGTGTCATGGTCTGCTCACTGACATCATCTGGTCCGTTGATGGAAGCACAATCAGCCTCTGTATGCACAGATTTTTCATCCACTGATTCAAGCATCCACAGCTTGAACATATTTTTAAAATTTCAAATAGCAAACTTTGATTTTGCCATTTTATATAGGACACTATTTTGCTATGCCCTTGTATTTAATGGGACTTGAGCATCCACAGATTTTGTTATCCACGGGAGGTCCTGGAACCAAACCCCAGTGGATACTAAGGGCCCTCTGTAATAGTGCCACTCTATTCTGTGTTATTAAGACCTCATCTGGAATACTGGGTCCAGTTCTGGGCACCACAATGAAAAAAAGATGTTGACAAGCTGGAGTGTGTCCAGAGGAGGGTGACCAAAATAGTGAACGGTCTGTTTGTTCTTAGGAGGGGTGGCTGAGGGAGCTGGGCATGTTTAGCCTGGAGAACAAAGGTTAAGAGGTGATATGATAGCCCTATTTAAATGTCTGAAAGGCTGTCATATTGAAAATAGAGCAAGTCTGTTTTCTGCATCTCCAGAGAATAGGACCTGAAGCAACAGATTCAAACCACAGGAAAAGAGATTCCACCTAAACATCAGGAAGAACTTTGTGACAGTAAGAGCTGTTCCACAGTGGAACACACTCCTTTTGAGAGTGGTGGAGTCTCCTTCTTTTTTTAAATAGAGGCTGGATGGCCATCTGTCGGGGGTGCTTTGTGTATTCCTGCATGGCAGTGGGCTGGACTGGATGGCCCTTGAGGTCTTTTCCCACTCTATTATTCTATGAGGGCTCCAGGAGAAAATCTGTTCCCTTCCTACTGAAGGCTCTCCAGCCCTAAAGGAAAGGAACTTACCTGGCCAGCATCTTGTCATAACTAATCCTTTTCCCACCCCACACACAACACCTCACACATGACACATGCTGGCAACACCCCCATTCCCACACCAATTTACATTGTTCATGATACCCACCCAGCCACAACAATTTCGAAGTCTCCATCCTGGTCCACATCAGTAACTGCCACACCATAATTGAGCTGGGTTGGATTGCTGTCATAGTCTGGGGGAAGGATACGGTCTGTGACTGCTGTGAACATGGGCCCACTACGCTGGGATCCTTCACCGGGCCGAATCAGAGCCAAGCTCCAGAGCAGCAGAATTTGCATCCTTGGCACCTATAAACAAAGAGGCATATGGCCATGTCAGTCACACTGCTCCTCTCACCCATCTGTCATTATTCCATTAATATGCACAAATACTAAGACCTGTTTCTGAACTTGTGCCCATATCAGTTTATGATCATACAGTGACAAAATAGGTGACCAGATCCTGGGGGGTGGAACACCACTCTTCTCATCTAAAAATGGAAAAGAATGCATCTCTTTTCCTCCTGGGGCCCAAGAGGTATTGGCACTTCAGAATTTCTCCAGATCTTCATTTGAACCTAAACCATAAGAACTTATTGACAGTACCAAGTACTCATCAAAGGAGTGGACTGGCTTGATGGATGATGGACAGAGGCTGGATTGTCATCTGTCAGGGGTGCTTCAGAGTGCTCCTGCATGACAGAGGGTTGGATTAAATGGCCCTTGGGTTTCTTTGAGCACTTTGATTCTATGATTCTGTCATTCCATTTTGCCATTTCACTATTATGTCCCTTACAAACAGCCTCTACCAAGGATTGCCTTATTGCTAAGACTTATTGTTAAGCTTATGGATGTGGGCAGGGTGGCCCAGAGGGTGTGTGTATGTGTGTGTGTTATTTACCAATTGCCTACTGTTGGAGTTCTACTGTTGGAGATCACCTACTGTTGGAGTTCTATGTGTATGTTCTTTTTCCTCCATCCATGTGATGCACAACTTGGGAAAATCACCTTTTTTGGACAATCAAGAAATCACCCACCACCATGGTCAGTAGCTGAAGGATTCTAGGAATTTGTAGTTGAAAGAAGTAACTTTCCCATGTTCTGTGCATGAGGACTTGTGTTTCTTAATCCTGTGGTCTTATTGGATCTTGGAAGAAAGCTCTCGAATGCAAGTCTGTGACATGGTTGAGTTGGTGCCAAAAGCAAGGAAGAACTGGGAATAGGGCTAATGCAAAATGTCTAGGTTTTGTGAGTTAAAGTGAATTCAGCTGTCTCATGGCATTCACATTGGGATGCAAAACCAGGCTTACTCCTGAGTTCCATATCCTGCCTGAACAATAAAAACAAAAGGATGAAGGATTAGACCTTACATTTGCCCTTCACTCCTCAGAACTTTGAAAGGAACAGAGAAGAGGTCCCCATATTCCTTCAAGCAGAATGACCCAACTCTCCTCCCTTGGCTGCATCAAACAGAAAGCAGATGACTCTGTCTCTGTTGTGGGAGGAGGGAAGGAGAGCAACTATAAAAGAACATTAGAGAATAACCGCACTCTCGCTTATGTTCAGTTTGAGGCCTTGTAATTTCCAAATTTATATCTTTCCTGAGGAGGTTATGAAGTTAAATCATGACCAGTATCAAAACAGTAGCAAGTCAATATACTATTATATCATGCATAGGCACAATGGACAGAAATTCAGAATAGCTAAGAAAGTGAAAAGATCTTTCCTACAGTAAGATTCTTAGTTGAACAGGACTGAATACCTACCTAACACAAACTCTTTACAACATGAGTGAGGAACTTTAGGTCTCAGGGTTGAATCAGGCCCTTCTGGTTCCCAATCTGGTCTTCTAGAGGGTCATGTTCCCTTCTCTATGACACCGTGATTTGATTGTGAATCTACTGTATATATTTGACTATAAGTTAAAAAATCTATGCCCAAAAATTGACCCTAAAATCCTGGGACAACTTATTTACAGGTCAATACAGTAATACTGCTCAGAAAAGTCCTTAGAAAAGCACCACTCCAATGCCACACTCTCCCTGCCTCATTTCTGAAAGAGATGCCTACGCAGGGATGGTGTGTGTGCATGTGAAAGACTTGATTCCCTTCCCAATTGAATTCTCCAGCACCAGGAAAGTGGTGTTTGTTGGTCAAAAGAAGTCCAGAGAGGGAGAAGGAGGGAGGGAAGTGGTGTTTTCCTTTTGTTTTGTCCTTTACATCCTTTGTTACTTTCCCCTGTTTTACCCTCGACTTATTAATGGGTCATATCAAAATCCATGATTTTGGCCCTCAAATCTTCTCTCAACTCATATATGAGGTCGACTTGTACGCAAGTATATATGGTATATATAAAAGATCCCAGCTTTTGTACAGAGGTTCTCCTATTCTAAAAGATTGAAATTTCTCTCCCAAGGCTTAGTTACTAGCACTAAGAGTTTTAAACTAAAACAAACTGTTATTTTTGATCTCACCTTTTGGTCTTTGGCCTTCCCTACTCCTGGAATGCACCCCCTGAGAACTTCTCTGAAATTTGGCCTTCATTCTAAATGAAGTTCCCCTACCTTTGCTACATAAAATCAATAATCCAACTAATTGGGCAATCAGCTTCCATCAGGGACCAAACACATGCTATAGGGCACCAACAAGCAGAATATGATGCAATAAACTATGTCCAGTAGTTTGCCTCTAGCAAGCAGTGGTATACTACCACTGATCAAGGAGGCTCCATTTGGAGTACGGTACTAAGGAAAATATCCATATTCCTTGGACTGAATAGTTATGCAGACCCCAGGTACCCACCACAACAAGTGAATAAACCAATAATATTCTCCTGTTGTAGGAGGTGACACTTGTTCCTGCATGTACCAAGAAATAAATATCCAGTGACGTGTATAAGGATTTTCATAAGATGTATTGTACATTAACTTTGATTTTCATAAGATTTAAATGTATTGCAAGCCCAGGGCCATTCCACAACATTCTGGTGCCTAAGGCAAAGCACTTTCCTTACCCCTCTTCTTACTACATACATATGTCAATTGGACTGGCAGATGAATTTGTTGTTGTTGTTAACTGCCCTCAAGTCGATTTCGACTCATGGCACCCCTATGGATGAGACATCTCCAAGACCTTCTGTCCTCCACTGCTCTGTTTAATTCCTGCAACCCTTAAATACATGTGACCTCCTTCACCTTGTGGCCTTCCTCTCTTCCTCCTTCCCTTCACCTTTCCCAGCATTATTGTCTTTCCCAAAGAATCCTCTCTTCTCATGATGTGACCGAAGTATGACAACCTCAGGTTGGTCATCTTGGCTTCCAGGGAGCTTTCCGGTTTGATCTGCTCTATGACCCATTTGTTTGTCCTTTTGGCTGTCCATGGGATCCTCAGCACTCTTCTCCAGCACTACATTATCTCAAATGAATTGATTTTCTTGCTATCATCTTTCTTAACTGACCAGCTCTCACATCCATTCATGGTAATAGGGAATACAATGGGTTGTATGATTCTAACTTTTGTTCTGAGTTGTATATCTTTGCATTTTAAAATCTTTCTAGTTCTTTCATAGCCACCCTCCCCATTCTTAATCTTCTTCTGATTTCCTGACTGCGGTCCCCATTTCTATCAACGTTTGATCCCAGGCATGGGAATTCTTTTACTATTTCTATTTCTTCGTTGTCTTGGATGAATACATGAGTAATAAAAGAAGGTCCTCTTATCAAACAGACAGACTTCAGGAGGTAAGGAACAATATGTATGGCACAAACATCCCTCTCCTTCTATTGGGAATGATTGGGATGTTATTATTTGTCCTTGAGGAAGTTGCCTTAACTCTACCTAATGGTAAGACCACTTCTGTGAGAATAATCTAAGCCAGGGGTCGGCAACCTATGGCCCGCGGGCCGGATGCAGCCCGCGGAGGCCTTTGGACCAGCACCTGCCCGGTCCTGCCGCTGCCGCGCTACCACCTTTCGTGGCCCCGGAGGAGCCCCACGGCAGCACTGGGCCTCTCGGAGGCCTGGCGCTGCTGAGGGAAGCCTCCCGTGAGACCCCCGCGGCAGCGCTGGGCCTCTTGGAGGCCCAGCGCTGCCAAGGGAAGCTTCCCAGGGAGCCCCAGCAGCGGCGCTGGGCCTCTCAGAGGCCCAGCGCGGCCGAGGGAGTCCTCCTGGGGGGACCCTGCCATCGTGCGCATGCACGTGTGGTGTGGGGCAGTGACGCGGGGGGGGGCAAGCGCGTGCACACATGCAAGTGCGCATGCGCACTGGCCCCCAGCGCCATTTCACCCTCCCCCGGCCCGTCGGCAAAAAAGGTTGCTGACCCCTGATCTAAGCTGTTCTTCAAGTCAGTCTCTTTGGAACACTAATCCACAGCCAATGAATGCATGAGGATTCCTTCTACAGGATAATGCCACAAGGAGAGGAAGAGCAAGCAAGGTGTTCTGAGCAAGAGACACCATTCAGCATATTGTTTAGCCATTCTCTCACATGAAGATTGCTCTCCTAACAGAAGGGCATTTCCTCCCAGTTAGACTTGCTAATCTTTAAAAGAGTGAATCCCACCCTTCTTTGTACACTCAATCAGAGAAGTCAAATCTTAGTAAAGAACAAGGCTGGCCTGAGACAAAGGACCATTTCAGACAGAAAGCTGAAGCTTATTTCAACCATGATGACAGGATAGCAGCCTCCATTACACATGAAGGCAACAAAGAGGCTAGCTTACCTGATGCAAGGCAGGTCCATGGCATGTGAGAGCATGCATATACATGCACACACACACACATACACACCAGAGGGGAACTTCAGGGGGAGGGCTCAAGAAAAATGGAGGGAAACTGCCATATCTTCCCTTCAGCTTCTGCCACCTGAGGCAGTCCCCTAATGAATGGGCCTTCCCTGGTAAAGGATGAAGTTCTTTATTCTGTCAGCACTTGCTTGTGGAAGCTTTTACATCTTATGTTAATCAGCATTTCCTCATCTTACCAGAGGCTGTCAGCTTGGAGTGTTCTTATAATCATTGCTGTAGGGCAGAATCAATATTGTCTTTAAAGTCTCTTGGGAGGGGTGGAAGGAGAGAACCCACCCTTTCATCATGCTTTATCCATCTTGATCATGTGAATAAAAGGGTCATCAAAGTGCATTATGGAATATGTGATCTGTCTTGTGAACATTCCTATAGAGAGAAAGCCTTGTTAGCTCCATTATTGGCCATCTGGGACTTCCTTGACCTCTTATAGCAGGACCTTGTATTCTAGATTCTAACAAGCAGATCTGTTGGGATTTCTTCCATACCCACCTCTTGGCTATTCTTTTGGGGGTCAGCTAAGTAAACATTCTTTATCAGCCTCTTCCATAATTATATTTTCCATTTGGATACAAGAAGATACAGAGGTGAGCTAGCACCAGCCTGGAAGTATCTAATTCACTCACTCATGCCAGCAGCAGACGTAGACTGCCTAAAACAAATGCAATTCCAAATGTATTCATCTCCTGGCCTAGGGCAAGCCAGACCCTGTTAGGTCCAAGACCCTGGCCTGAATCACCATGTGCTCAGGTTTATCCTCTGGGGGTAGAATGTATGGTATTTATATCACTCATTGTGTTTTATGACAGAGTTAAGGGCAAATGGGATTCATGGTGTGGCCTGCATGATGTGGCCATATAGCCAGAAGGGCTACATAATAAACACCACTGGATTAAAAGCCTCACTGAAATCATATTTTAGTGTGCGCTTGATATACAGAAGAGAAGCGTCTGTTTCAAAGCGCTACGTTTCCTGTTATGTTGCACCACGCCAGGAGCCATCATGCTCCATCTTGTTGTGACTTTAGGCCCAACATGAAGAGAATAGTGGCCAGAATTAGTTAGAAGGTGTGAGAACAGAATGCGTCCCCCATATGTTCGGCCACACCAAAGCCATCCATCAAAGAGAACACACGGTTTGGATGCTGACACCATCCTCTGTTTTAGGCCCAGATTAAGTTATCATTAGGTTTCCATAAACACAGGACCGTTACAGGCACCTCTGGCGACAGAGACAGTGTGTTCCACCCATTGGGCTCTCAGTGTTTGGCTTGGACTAATTAAACCCATACATCAGTGAGCATTTCCAGATAGATCATTAGGGAAATGGCCATTAATTAAGTTGTCTTCCTAAACACACACACACAAACAGACTTGGAACTTACATGGAGCTTACACCTGTGCACAGACAGTCAGGCAGATAGCTATATGTCTGTAACCCCTGCTCTTCCATCTGGGGACTCTTAGCTTTCCCACTGCAGCTTGTGGGATCTGATTGCTCCACTTCTGGCACAAACTTATAAACATTTCAATGTCTTTACAGAAAAGGCTCTTCCATGTTGAGGAAATGAGGAAGGGAGAATTTCATCATGATGTCACCCGTAATTTGGGGTCCTCTCTTTCCCACTGCATGTACACACTGCCAGCCCATAGCTGGAAATGGCTTCCTGGAAAATGTATGGACCAAAAACAAAATTATGTGCCACGATCATGCCTAAGAATTCCACCCCACTATTCTTTAGCCAGCATGAATTGTGTAGTGAGATATAAAGGAGCAGCAGCACTGATTTTACTCCTTCATCTTACTAACTAAAGAGCTTTCAAAGGAGAACAGTGGATGGGAGACAACAGAGATAGGAGTCAAAAGTGAAAGATGGCCCCAGACAATAGGTGTTATTTCTATTTTCAAGATCCCATCCTACAGACTTATCCCTGGATGCAGCAGGAATCTGGCCCTTCTAAGGGTGATGTGCGCACTGAATTAACTGGAGGAAAGGCAGCAAAATGTCCGTGTTAGTATGGGCAAGGCAGAGAAGCCTTCCCAAAACCTGGGGTGGGCCTCCTGTTCCCAGATTGAAGAACATGTATAAAAACAAGGAACCAGAATTTAACAAGGCTTTGTCTGCTCAGCTCTGGGTTATTTGGTCCTTTCCTCTGTCCTTCTTGGTCAGCTGTAAGGATGGAAAGTAGAGACTGGATAAGCCATAAGGGCAGTGATCCCTAGTCTAAACAAAGCTCCAAAACAGTTAGCTAAGCAAGTGCTGACTAGGACTCCATGGTATGAATTTACTTTTGCTGATGTCTTGGCAAGTGCAAGAAAACAACACTTGGTCGCCATCTTGTTCTGGCCACTGACATTGATGGAAGTCTCCTCCATGACTTTGAGCACACCACCATTTTCTATTTCAGTAATCAGCCAGCTTTTGGACAAAGAAGGCAATGTGTACAAAGATGGTCATTCTGTGCTCACACCGCAGTGAGTTTGCTCCATGCAGCATGTTGGGTATATGCTTATGCTTCATATGCGGTGCAATTTGCCTGAGTCTAGTTCTTGTAATCTAGGATTACGATAGTAATAATATGGTGCTAATGCACCAGGTGGATGAAAATCGGCAGCCTTATTTCCTACTCGAGTAAACAAGAAAGCACCTGATTTATGCTGTGCGTTTCATTCTTGACATGCATTTGAAAGGTGTGGTTGATTATACTGTAATTTGTACCCATGTATACAGTACAAGTGAAAGGAGTAACCATAATCTAGAATGTTCTGCTTCACCGTAGAGAGATCATTAGAGGTGTGCAGGAGAGACAGCTGGTCCTTTGTGGGACAACAAAACTTTTTCCACATGGTGGGAACACAGTAGAGTTTGCATGGACATGTAATAATCCCAGAGTTTGAAAATGTTATGTTTTGGACTACAAATCTCAGAATTCATCATCCTGGCTGGGTGATTCTGGGAGTTTTATTCTGAAATTATAACTTTTCCCAGTTCTGATTATAATTTCCCCCTCTCCAAGTGAATGCACAACTGTGGAGATATTGAGAAGGGTGCCTCACAGCTTTCTCCCATTCCATCCAGGGGGATGTTGCAAAGACAGCTAGATTTCTAGATAAGTACACTCAGCAGATGCTTAAACTTAATTGTATCAATGCTATGTGCCATCAAGCAGTTGCTTATGCACACCTCCTGCTATTTATCCTCAATAGTGTTACAGCGCCAGCAGTGTCGCCATCTCCAACATCTGATCTATCCCTCCAGCACTCACAGTGACATAACATTTCCTGCACTACTGTGGACTAGTGGCATCACTAGCTCACAGTGCCATTATCCAAATTCATTCCCACATTCTGCTCAGTGAGTGAGATCACAACAGTGCAGCCAATGAAGTGTGGTGCTATCAAAATAGCCTGGGAACATTGTAAGACTCCAAGCCACCCAATGGTCTTCCCAAGTGCGGCTAGCACATACTGCCTGAGTGCAAACAAAAAACTCAGCAAGGCAAAAGCAGGGCATGAGCAGAGATACAGTTGGGGTCCAAGAGTCATGCTTCTCAGGATTGCTGCTGCTTCCATTTTTGTTCTCCTAATGCCACCCTACCAAGAGAAATGGCCCCATCTTGGGCTGCACTGCTGCCTTCCTGGAAAACCATCCCAGAACCTGCATTCCTGCTGCAAGGAACTGGGTCTCTCTCTTCCTTGCAAAAGCTGTGAGGATCAGAACCAGGCCAGGAGGCAGTGGTGGCACCCATGGAGTTGTACTCCAGACCCTTGGTACCCTTGCTTACTGCAGGGGGACCAGCCAGCCCAAACCTGGGGCAAAGCCAGCAGCAGCAGCAGCCACTGCCGCCGCGGAGCAAGATGGAAACAAGGAGTCACCTTAAGAGCAAAGAGACCTTGCCACCCTTGGGATGCCTCTGCCCCCTCCTCCCCGCTATGGGTGGGCAGGGATCAGGGTGGCATCTTCTTCAAGCGAGGCTGGGGATAGATCTGCTTGGGAAGGTTGCCCCGATCCAGTGGGTAAGGAACCCTCTGCAACTCCCGACTCCCCTTTCTCAGTAGATCCCGAAGAGAAAAGCTGGGCTCCCCGAAATCCCATCTCCCTGGGAGCATCCCTTCTGCGCCCGCCTCCTCCTCCTCCCCCCCCCCCCCCCCGTCCATGCCCACTTTCTTTCCGCCTCTTGGTTCCTGGGCATCCTCATCCCTGGCCGCCTCCAAAGCCCATGCCCCAGGTGCTCCATCCACACACCAGTTTCGCCCGCCTGAATCTCAAACGCCACTTGAGAGAGAGGAGGAGGAGGAAGAGGAGGAGGAGGAGGAGGAGGAAGAGGAGGAGGAGGAGGAGGAGGAGGAGAAGAAGAAGAAGAGGACTAGGGGGAAGAGGAGGAAGAAGAGGAGGAGGAAAGGGAAGGGGAAGAAGAGGAAGAGAGGAGGAGGAGGAAGAGAACAGAAGGAGGAAGCAGAAGGAGGAGGAGGAGGAGGAGGAGGAAGAGGAGGAGAGGATGAGGGGAAGAAGAAGAGGAACAGGAAGGAGAATAAGAGGACTAGAGGGAAGAGGAGGAGGAGGAAAGGGAAAGGGAAGAAGAGAAAAAGAGGAGGAGGAAGCGGAGAAGGAAGAGGAAGAGAAGAGGGGAAGAAGAGGGGGAAGAAGAGGAAGAGCAGGAAGAGAACAGAAGGAGGAAGGAGAAGGAGGAGGGAGAAAAGAAGAGAAGAAAAGAGGAGGAAGAGGAAGAAGGGAGGAGGAGGAGGGGGAAGAGGAGGAAGGGGAAGGGTCCTGCTGCCTCTCTATGCCCGGATCCCGCTCCTGTCCGCTCCGTTCACTCACTCCCAACTTTCCACCTCCTCTCCACCCGAAGTCTCCATCCTCTTTAGGATTCGCAGCCGGGGCAGCCAGCAGTTACTCACCGGCCAAGGGGGAGGCCAAGGGGAGGCCATGCCTGCCTGCTGGCCAGGCACCATCCCTGGAGGGCGGGCAGCCCCAGTCCCTTCCGCCGATGCCCTTTCCCACTCCGACCCTGGGCCGCCTCGCCTTCGCCTTCGCCTTCTTCTCGCGCTTTGGTGACTCCGGCGTCCGGAGCGCCTCTTTAAATAAAGCCTTGTGCCCAGGAGGCGGCCAATCAGGGAGGCCGGAGCCCAGGCTGGCAGCCAATGGGCAGGCCCAGAGGTGGAGCCGCTTGGCACTGATTTACTACCTGGAATTGCAAGGGAAGAACTCCGGGGCTGTATCCGCACTGCAGGAATAATCCGGTTTGAGAGCGCGTTGACTGCCTCGGCGCCATGCGCTGGAATTCTGGGCATGGTCGTGGGTTGGGGGACCAGAGCTCCGCTCTGGTCCCCCAACCCACGACCATGCCCAGAATTCCAGCGCATGGCGCCGAGGCGGTTAAAGCGCTCTCAAACCGGATTATTCCTGCAGTGAGGATGGTTTCCAGAGCTCTGGCCCTGGATGCTCCCCTCCAGCTGTTTTGCCTGCCCCAAGCTCCATCCTCTGGCTTTCCAGCAGAGATAATCTCAGCAGCGGGAGGAAGATGGGAGATGTCTTTTGGAGGAGGAAGAAGGAATAGGAACCATCATCCTGAGATCGGGCTCAAGGAGGCATCACTTTTTAGACTCTGGTGCATTTCTCTGTCTCCTTGCATCCCTCCGGTTCTTACAGAAAGGCATAGGTTTCCCAGTCTGGACTGTCAGGGCAATGCCTCCTTCTCCCCACCTTCCCTTCTTGTCTCCTTTTCTTTGTCTTCTCCCTTCAGCCCGCTTGGATCAGGAGTCGCTTGAGTCCACACTGCAGAAATAATCCAGTTTGAGACGGCTTGAACTGCGCTGGCTCAAGCCTAGGGTAGTTTCGTGAGACATTTCGCCTTCCCTGTCAGAGAGCTCTGATGCCAAAATAAATGACAGTTCCCAGAATTCCCTAGCCTTGATCCAGGATGGTTAAAGCGGTATCAAATTGGATTATTTGCGCAGTGTGGATGGGACCTATGAGGCGCCATGCCTGCCTCGGCTCTCCCACCCGGACCCCGACCCACAGGTCCCAGAGGGCTCTGAGTATTTTTTTTTTTTGGGGGGGGGGAAATAAAGATTACTGTGTCCTAGAATCATAGAGTCATAAAATCATAGAGTTGGGAAAAGACCCCAAGGGCCATCTAGTCCAACCCCATTCTGCCATGCAGGAACTCTCAATGAAAGCACCCCCTGAGACAGATGGCCACCCAGCCTCTGTTTAAAGACCTCCAAAGAAGGAGACTCCAGCACCCTCCTATCAGGACCTCTTTCCTACTTCTGTTAAGATCCTCCTCACCTCCATCCCTGACAGGTCTCTGTCAGGCCTCGATCCCACTATGATTTAAAGTGAATTGCTGATCGGGTTATATGACCGTAGTCGTTCACACTTGAAACTGGTTCTGATCCTACTGTGCTCAGTTGCAATCGCGATGAAGCAAGGCAAACACAAAAAAACCTCACTGTTTCCTGACACTAATTCTTTGACATTTCTTTTGAAAAGAATCGATTCTGAAGCATGTACAGCAAGTGGGAATGAAGGATCTGAATCGCATCATTCTGGAGGGGAGGAACTAATGGCAGAGAGGTGTTTGCCATCCCTCCTCAGTTTTTGGGAAATCAGCCATTTTTCACCACTCTCAGCGCTGCCTTTGTGCTTGTGGTGTGACTTATGGGTGTATGGTTCCCAAATCAAAGGGAAAAACTGGTTTGCGATTTGCCTTCACTCCATGGCGGTGAATCGATTTGAAAAGGTCCATCGTTCCCACTATGAAAGTGGATCTTTTCATTATTGCCTTATAATCACTTCTTTTTTGGCAAGACTGTCATTCCCCCTAGTTTGCGCCATTTCAAAATGCATGTCAATCGTCTGCCTGTCATCAGTGACGCAAGCGGCAACATGGTGAGGACAGGGCCATTCCAGGTGCCATGTGGGGCGACTTTAGCAACTGGGCCTTCCTCTGCCCCTCAGCAACCCAGGCTGCTCAAGCACACCATTTCCCCTTTGAGCAGCCCGGCTTGGGAACTATATTTTTTAAAAAAGTTGACAGGATATGCGATCTATTGGTTTTGCAACTACTTGCCTTGCTGAGCTGCAGTCTGCATGTAATTTCAAGTAGTTGCAAATACAATAGATCACATATTCTATCAAATATATATATATATATATATATATATATATATATATATAATGTGCCCATGGGTCACACCACAAGAATGGCTGATTTCCCAAAAACTGAGGAGGGATGGTAAACACCCCTCTGCCATTAGTCCCTCCCCTCCAGAATAATCTGATTCAGATCCATCATTCCCACTTGTTGAACACCCTTCGAAATCGATTCTTTTCAAAAGAATCACCAAAAAACTAGTGTCAGGAAACAGCCAGTTTTTTTTTGTTTTTTTGTTTTTTTTTTGCATTTGCCTCACTTCATCACAATTGCAACCAAGCACAATAGGATTGGATCTGGTTTCAAGTGCGAACGATGGTCATATAACCCAATCAGCAATTTGCTTTAAATCATAGTGGGAATGAGGCCCCAGTGACCTCAGGAAAGTCCTGTTCAGCCTGACTATGGGGTTATTAGAAGGAGGAGGACTATATACACTGCCTTGAGTTCTTGGAGGAGAAATGGAATCTAAAGCCAACTAATAAGAAGAATTAATCAGGGAGAGTCCAGGCTAGAACTAGGGGTCTAGGCATCTAGTTCCACTATTGCATGGCCCAGCCCAGAATCACAGAGTTGGAAGAGATCTCAAGGACCATCCAGTCCAACCCCCTGTCATGCAGGAATATACAATCAAAGCATCCCCGACAGATGGCCACTCAGCCTCTGTTTAAAAAGCTCCAAAGAAGGAGATTCCACTATACTCTGAGGGAGTGTGTTCCACTGTCAAACAGCTCTTCCTGCCAGAGGTTCTTCCAAAGGTTAAGATGGAAGCTCTTTTTCTGTAGGTTTTTGTGGGTTGCTGGCGAAACGTCAGAAAGAAACTCTTCTAGAACATGGCCACACAGCCCGAAAAACCCACAAAAACCTATGGATGCTGGCCATGAAAGCCTACGACTTCACATTGGAAATCTTTTTCTGTAGTTTGAATCCATTGGTCTCTGGTCCTGTTCTCTGGAGCTGCAGAAAACAGACCTGCTCCATCTTCACCATGAAATCACAGCCTGTGTTGTCCTAGGATTTCACTTTGGTTTTTTTTTTAATCTTTCATCAATCCAATGAAGATGTACAGGTAAGAGAGGCCATTGGGCCCTGGTGGCTTTCATGTCTGTGGGAGATATTTACAATGCTGAACTGTCACCAAACCAGGTTGAGCACTTTGGATTGTTCCTTTAAAGTTCATGCTAAAATCCAAAGTGGATTTATTGGCACACTGAAATGGAAGCTGCCACTATTGTACTAGAAGATGTGGCATGGTTAAGTATAGCAACACAAAAGTGGGTGCTGTTGGAAGCAAAGTTTTTCTAGGACCTCTTGACTTGGTGTTAATGAGGGTCATGTTAGGAGAGCCTCCAAATTCCTACTCTGTGGGAGAAGCACATCTCCTACTTACTAGGGTGTATGGGGCAGTGGGTACTTTCTGAAACTGGATAATTGGAAGTTTTTCATCCCAGGTTCTATAAATTATCTGTTGAGGAGAAATACAGCCAGCGTTATTGCTTTGACCAGCCTTTGAGGGAACAGTTTATAACTGCAAAAGAAGTGAGAAGCTACAGAAAGGTCCTGCATTTCCTCAGCTGTTGGCTGCATCTTTGGGCAAGTAAAATCAAAGGCTAGGAGTTGCTAGTGCTGTGTCTTTGGGGAGCGGTCACAAATCACCTGCAGAAATGGCAAAGATGCATACAGCCTGTCCCAGCCAAATGGCAGCCTTCAGACTTGCAGAATTGCAAAACAAAGCAAGGAGAGGAGCAAACAAAAACAAACGGGGCTCTTCAAACTCAAGCATTTGGATCCTTAATCGTTTTTTGAGGACTTTCTTTGTAAAAATGCAGATTATAGCAAAACACTTTGTTTTATGTCACTGTCTTTCAGCTTGAAGGAAATGATGAGCCAGTCAGGCCTGTAGCCAGAAATTTGGAGTTAGGGTGGTTTCAGTATAATCAGAGTGGCAAGTGCAGTTAAATGAAAAGTAGGTGAGGTGCAATACTTGTAAATACTTTATTAAATAGGATTGACATCCTCCACCAGGACATAAATATGAGCATGGGCCAGGCAAGTGCTACCATGTAAGATCAGCCTTACTGGGAGCAATGCGGAAAAGAGGCCAGAGGGACATTGGTAACATTTGAAGTGACTCTTGCTCTCACGATACTATGATCCATTTAGTTGGATACTGTAGAAAACTGGATACTGATTTATATAAGCCTTTGCTTTATTCAGTAGGCCTCTCTTTACATTCTTGCATTCTTTTTGCTATGCCAGTCATAACCATTCCCCATTCTGCAAAGAACTACAAAGTGCTGTGGCCTCGTGCATGGTACAAACAAATCAGATAAGAAATTTGCTGAGATATACAACAGTAGCTGGCCTCAAGTAAGAGAGATCCTGAGCTTCACTACTCAACCACATTAATTATACTATAGCTCCTTCTGGAACAGGTATTGAGTTTAATAGGAGGAAATTGTAACATCCAGCTTCTCTAATGTCAACAGCAAAGCAAAGTTAATAGGTTCCTTTTTTGTTCCAACCTCCAGATAATGTATTATAATGCTTTGTATATTATAATTCCCCATGTGTGTCTTTGGCTAGGAAAAAGCATGTACCCTCACTTTAATGCTTAAAATATAGCATAAGCACTGGATTTGATTTGATTTTTTAAAAATATTTTTTTCATTACAGATACATTGATCAGGGAGGCCATATGTAAGTGGTTGAACAAATACAGTAGAAATGGTAATATATCATGCATGTCTAAGGCAATCAGATATTGAAAACCTTTGTGTGAGATGTACCCAGTGTCCTCTTCTATACAAGTTTAATTTCCAAGTCAATCCAATCCAAAAACAAAGTCAGTGCTTGCCAATGCTAATTTGCATAAATTTGCTTCTGCTCTTACATGCATATTGTGCAAATTCACAAAGACCTACACCTAAAAGCAATCCCCTCATTTTTATTACCAATAGAATTACTGATTTTCCTCTCCCATAAATCTAGCTGCCTAAAGATTTACTCTGATATCTAGTATGAGCAACGGATATGACTACTAAGGGCAGGGGTAGGCAACCTAAGGCCTGGGGGCCGGATGCGCCCCCCCGAGGCATTTGGACTGGCCCCAGGCCGGTCGTGCCGCCGCTGCCGCCGCTGCCGCCGCTGCCCACCATGATGATATTGATTATTGTTGTTATTACTTGTTCTTGGGGTTTTCTTGGCAAAATCTCCACAGGGGGTTTGCCATGGCTTTTCTGGGCTGAGAGAGTGTGCATTTATTTATTTATTTATTTATTTATTAAAAATATTTATTTATTTGTTTGTTTGTTGTGCTTCGGCCCCCCCAATTGTCTGAGGGACAGCAACCCGGCCCCCGGCTCAAAAAGGTTGCCTACCCCTGACTAAGGGTATAGCTGTGTTAGTTTGCTTTTAGAAAAAATAAAAATGAGTTTTGTATACCTCAAAACTAACAGATATATTATGACATCCAGTTCTGTGAGCTAGAATTCACTTCATCAGATGCATGAGGACTGAAAAAAGGAATAAACAGTGGGACCAACAGCAATGAAATATCAGCTCATTACCATTTGATTCCATTATTTACAATTTATTTTCTATATCTCCATCTCTCTTTCTCCCACTTCTTCTCCCTGCCTCAAAGACACACACCTACCGAATGAGCACACTTCATGTATAAGGTGGACTCTAATCCCCTAAAACCAATACTATAATCTGTTAGTCTTCTAGATGCCACAAGATACCTTGTGAATATGACTGAAATCTCTGGGTGCCTCAGTGATTAATGTTTAATATGTGCCTGGTACATTTACTCCTTCCAAATAATATGTCACTGATATGAGTGGATTCTCTCTTGTGCAGAATATACATGGAATGTGTATAAAGTGACTGTTGACATAAGACTGGAGAAAACTAAACCAAATATGAAAACTATATTCAAGAAGCACAGGCAGGTTACATTTTATATTCAATAGGTGGCCAAATGTAAACACTTAGTCCTCATGTTTTCTACGCTTATAACCTAAGCTGCAAACATAATGGCCCATTCTGTTTTAGTAGAGCTACTTGAGAAGAGAATATTTTCCCAATATGTCAAGACAGCTGCTTTTAGGGGACAAATTTATGAGCTCCTTTCAAGTATCTCAGAGTACAAGATGTTGATGACTCCTCTTTCTCTTGGGAGGATTAGAACTGCTTCATATAAGATGAAATTTCCTACTGGGAAGTAGAAGTTAAGATGTCTTTTAGTTCTTATTTCAGATGTTACACACAGACACAGACACACACAAGAAGGGATGCAGCATACTCACACTTGCAAAACAAACATGTTTTCATCTTGGATTAACACACACTTCTTACACACACCTGAGTAAGGGGGGTTGCAGACTGCCAGAAATAGTGTGAATTCAGTCCACTTTTAGGGTTAGGGTTAGTGCTAGGGAATCATGGGAACTGTTATTTTTCTGAGACATTGAGCCTTCTCTGTCAGACAACTCTGATGCCACAATAAAATACAGTTCCCATGGTTCCCTAGCTCTAACCCTAACCCTAAAAGTGGACTGAGTTCACACTATTTCTGGCAGTCTGCAACCCCCCTAAGTAACTCTTCTGTGTTTTAAAACTAGTCTGCATGTAGCTTTATGTCCCTTGAAAATAGACAACATAAGTGATTAGTTTGAGAAACAACAACAAAAACCCCAAACAAAATCTTGTGTCAAAATCTTCTTCACAGAAAATCTTTTCTAGCCTAATAAGGGACCTAAAACCCATAGAGAAGCTCAACTTAGGTGATAATTGCCACTAAACAAATGTGTGTATTGCAACAGATGAACTGGTGCCTAAACAAAATCTATACATTTTGTCAGATAGTTGCCCATATAAAGCACAGGCATCACATAATGCACCTCTTCTACTTTTTCACATTCTGTTGTGGTATAACCCGGAACTGTAATGGATTTAATTGCTACTACTTGATGTGCACAAGATACTCAACCTTGTGTATGTGCAAAACATTTTTATTGTGGCACAAAAGTTAAGTAAATAAAAACAAAGTGGCACTTATTGGTTATCTTAACCAGAGATATCTTAACTTCTTTCTCTTCCAGTATTCTGGTGGCTTCAGTGTGTTTCATCTCAGTAAGAGGACAATGATGGACGTGTGATGCTCAAAGGTTAAATGTGACTGGTTTGCGCTTCTGAGATTGATTAATAAGTAACAGTATGGATGCCATGAAGAGTGGAAAGAATGGAAAGGAGTGGACACATTAGCTGGGGGATTCTGGGAGCTATCATGTAAAAAAAAAAAGTGACTTTTCCAAATTCTCTTAGGAAAAAACCTTATAGGTTGAATTTTTCATCTCTCTCAGGCCCAATGTTTATCACTTTTATCCCATCTATTGAAGACCTCATCTAGTGGAATTAGGACATTTCCTTGAACCTGTCTATTAACCTGGGTGCAAACTTGAAAGCTGGACAATGAAGAAAGCCGACAGGAAGGAGATCACCTCATTTGAAATGTGGTGCTGGAGGAGAGTTCTATGGAAACTGGACCACAAAAACAAAACAAAACAAAACAACAAATAAATGGATCATAGAGCAAATAAAACCTGAACTCTCCCTAGAATATGATTGAAATGATGCTATTGTAGTTTGGACACATTGTGAGAGGACATGACTCACCAGAAAAGACATAATTCTTGGAAAAACAGAAGGCAATAGTAAAAGAGGAAGACCACATTACAGATGGATTGATTAAATAAAGGAAGTCATGGATCTGAGTCTGCAAGATGTTTGGGATTCTTGGAAGTCTCTCATTCATAGGGTCACCATAAGTTAAAGTTAACTGATGGCAAACAATAAAAGCAAAAGCAAACAAACATGCAATCCAGCAGAATGATTTCCTGCTTCCTCCCTAAACAGAAGGCGATACTGGCACTATTCAGAAAACTATGAAAAATACTAGTAGAACTGACAGAGCTCTTTTAATGGGCTCCTCATATCAATGCTCATGTTACATGAGGGACAGTGGGGTGGTACCCTACCTTTTTGTGAAGACCTCCTTACCTGCTAATTTGAAAACATATAGGGGGCATGATTTCCCTTCAAACATTATTTTTGGACTACATTTTCCAGATTCCAGCCAGCCAGGCCAGGGATAATGTAGCAAGGAATCTGGGAAATTGGGCACCAAAAGAATCAGTCTCTTCAAGCTTTGCCCCAATGTCTCTTCAATTATCTGTCTGGTCTCTTTTTGGCCATGTACTTTGCTGATGAGAGCAGTCTGATCTCCAGCTTTTTTTATTTGTTGCCTTACTCTGGCTCTGTCTATCCAGATGTATCAAGGTTCATTGCTTGAATTATAAGTAGGTGAGCAATGGGTGCCTGGCTGACAATTTTTCCCCCTGTTGCTATTTTTATAAGGCTGTGGGGAGCCAGTGCGGTTTAGTGGTTTGAGTGTTGGACTATGACTCTGGAGATCAGAGTTGGAATCCCCGCTTGGCCATGAAAACCCACTAAGTGACCTTGGGCAAGTAACACTCTCTCAGCCTCACAGTATGGTAATGGCAGTCCCCTTCTGAAGAAACGTGCCAAGAAAACCCTGTGACAGATTCACCTTAGGGTCACCATAAGTTGGAAACACTTGAAGGCAAACAACACACATGTGGGGAGTTCCCTCCAGTATCATTGCAAAGAACCAGGGATGGGGCTTATGGAGTTCATTATGGGCCACCTACCTCTCCCACTTCATAATTCTAGAAATTCCTACAGTTTTTAGTCTCCATCCCAGATGCCCTTATTCTTGTGTACCCCACTAGAATTAAGGCATATTGGGCCCACTGCAAGAGAACCTCGGCATGGAAATCTGAATCACTTTAAGTCTAGCAACTTATTTTAAAGATACAGAATAAAGAGGAATGTAGCCTCCTGAAGGAGGCCTTCCTTGACCTTCAGTAAATTACTCTATCACTGGCATGGCCCATTATACCTTGCTCGATGTCTGTCTGAAAGGAAAGCAAAAGGTGCTGGGCGTCTGGAGGTTGGTGGTCCAGGGAATTGTGAACCAGATGTCTCCTGTTAAGGTTGTGTTCTCACATTAAAAATGCAGAAGAATAAATAGTGCTAATGATATTGGCAGCTTATACTAAATTGGGAAGTGTCAAAACAGTAGAGATAACAGCAACAAGAGTGGGGGGTGATGACAAGGAGAGTGGAAAATGGTGGGGGCAACATGTGACTCCTCAACAAAGCACCAAGACATTGTGATGTGTGTGTGCGTGCGCACGCACGCGTGTATGCCTATGCACAGGGTGCAGCCAGGTAGCAGCGAACAATGGACAGGATATTAGACAGGAGCTGGCAGTGAGATATGACCGTGAAAGGTCTGTGTGGAGCGGGATGAATGTGTGTGTGTGATTGCATTTTGTGCTCTGCTTTCAGTCCAAGTATGGGAAACAATTCTAAATATTACAGACTTTGTCACCTGCACAGTTGTTAAATTGCAAGAAGCTTTGTATGATCTAATGAATCAAAGGTTTTTTAAAAAAACCCAACCCTGTGAAATTGCAGGTAATATCAGAGAGTTCTCAAAGATATGTCTCACATCACCAGATTCATCAGATTCACCATGAAGTCAAAAATTAAGCTATGGAGAAAACATCATTCAAAATATAACTCTTTAAAGTTTTGCAGTGGGTTTTCGAGCTTAAATTAATTCTTTCTTTTCAGTGTCTGCAATACAGTGGGGAAATTTCCAGATTTCTGGAATTTCAATATTTTTATTTGTTTAAAAGAATAGCATCCTTTCAATATTTGAAAGTAATCTGATGTGTGCGTGCGTGTTGTGTGCTTTCAAGTAATTCCTGATTTATGACAACTCTATCACAGAGTTTTCTTGTCAAGTTTCTTCAGAGAGGGGTTGCCACTGCCATCTGCTTAGGCTGAAAGAGTGTGACTTGCCCAAGGTCACCCAGTGGGTTTTTATGGTTAATCACTCCTAATTCCCTCCAAAGATTTGATCATTGCACTTCAGTAGTCTTCATTCTTTAAAAAAGGTACTTGGAGGACTGCAAGCTAGAGTGTTGGGCTAAATCAAGAGGGACCTTGTGCAGACTGAATGAGGAAAATAGCCAGTTACTTGTGGTGTGGAAGTTAATTGCTAGATCCCAGTGCCTGACATACCCCAGTCAGTAAACCAGATAGGGGGCTATGGTTTATAGTTCCCTTCATTACCAGAGATCAATGTCCAAGCTGGGTCAGGGAGCTCTGCACACCACAGTAATGGGATGAGTTATACATATGCACACATACATTTAGACCACAAACTGCCAGTGTCCTGCAACCCTAATCTGTCCTCAGACATGCAGCATTAGAAAAACCTAAGACTGTAATGTTTTAAATAACTGGTGAAACTGTATATCTGTCTCCAGACTTAGAGTGACTGTTAACCCCCCCCCCCCGAAGACCGTAATGTCTTAAAGAACATATGTCTCACATTCCACTAGCAAGTGAAGGAGAAACATCTTTGAATCGTGTCATCAAGGACAGAAAGTCCCGCACAATGAGAGAATCATAAAAGGTAAAAACCCCTCATCTTCTAACCCTGTGTTTTGTTCACAATGCACATTAATATTAACCTGCATGGCATGTCTTCTCCTCTCTTCTCAGGATGGCCCCTAGCATCTATAGTGTTTTTCATTTTGTCAGCTAGCATGCTGTGCTGTCAGCCATGAGCAGGAGGAAGAAAATCCTCAGAAAAGACCCATTGCCCTTTGAAGAAGATATTCTACAGTACTTTGAACTACTTAAATCCATGATATGAGGGGCAGGGAGGGGAAGGAACAGCCACCTGAAGTTTTCCACAGCTGGCAACAAAGGACCCAACAATCCCAGGGTCTTGCTTATGTGCAGAGAAGGGCAGGCATTAATTTACACCATGTTCTGTCTTACTGCAGACACTAAATTCTTTTTTAAAATTAAATTTTATTAAATATAAAATCATACAAGTCCATATATACATTTACTTCATCCATCATATAAACACAGAATTACGCACACCAACATATACACCACATGTGTTTACAGTTAAACCTCCAGACACTAAATTCTGAAGACTTTTCTCTATTGGTGTGGAGCGCAGGTTATCAGATTTGTTATGAAACAGGGTTCTTGTGCCTTCAACAATTATGCAGAAGAGAGCGCCAGGATTGGCGAAACATCTCCTAACAGCATTCTGTAATGCAGGGAGAAGGTGTGCCTGCCAAAATTTCCAGTTCACAACTACATAAATTTAGGCACTCTGTCCCTTACTTAGGGGGGTTGCAGACTGCCAGAAATAGTGCAAATTGAGTCCACTTTTAGGGTTAGGGTTAGGGAATCATGGGAACTGTATTTTATTGTGGCACCAGAGCTCTCTGACAGAGAAGGCTCAATGTCTCAGAAAGAAAACAATTCCCATGATTCCCTAGCACTAACCCTAACCCTAAAAGTGGACTCAATTTGCACTATTTCTGGCAGTATGCAACCCTCCTTAGTCTTCCAACCTGACCTAAGAGGCTTCCTACCTTTTCATCATACTCTTCTGCTCTCCCTGCCCCTTTTTCATGGCATCTCTCCTCAGTGCTCCCTCAGTGGACCATGCCCCAGGGACCTATTTGGGCTCTTCCTGTCGCCAGGACATTGCTCAAAATGTGAATTATTCATTCTCTCTAAAAGCTCTTTTTGCTGTCTTGCTGTTCTCAAGCACTTGCAATTGCTGTGTAACCGGAGCTACTGCCACACAGTCCCCTTCACTGCGGTCACCTCCCCACCTGCTGCTGTTAACCTTCTTGAGTTGGCTGACTGGAGATAGCAGACCAAGGACCAAGGCACCCATTTGTCCTAGTCTGTCCTCTCAGTTCTGGGGAACGTGGACACATTGCCAAGGGAGGCATCCTCCTGCTCCTCAGCAGCATTGTTAGGATGTCTATTATCATTGCTAGCAGAGCATAATAACTTTTTTAAAAATAATTTTTATTGAATATTTTAAAACAATAATGACAAACAAAACAAAACATCAAGTATGCAGACATAACAAAAAAAAAACATCACAAGACTTACTGACAATACACACATTGACTCAGTTAAAAACAAAACATTAAATACAAAAAATAAATTAAAAACTTCCTTGAATTGCCAACTGATTTCTCTTAATAACAATATATTTTTCCTCTAGCAATTATACTTTAGCTTCTTCTATAATGTGTTATCATATCATATATTGCAAAGATTTAGCTATTCTACCTATATTTTGTGGGGGGGGAAAATATTATGTATATTCCTATTTCTAAATGTCTTCATCGTGAAAAGTGTATAATACAATACCTTTTATAATGGGTTACTTATTCTAATAAACTTCGCATTACATATATCCATTGTATATTTATATATTCTCCAATCCTTTCACCCAGAGTTCACCCCATTTTGTTTAATATATCTAATAAATGGATTCCATACCTTATTAAAAAGATTTTGCGATTTTTTTTTGTAACAGTTGTGTAAGTTGTGTAAGAGCATAATAACTTTTTGAACTACAACTCCCAGAATCTCCCAGCCAGCATTGCTACTGGCCATGCCAGCTGAGTAATGTCATAGTTGTAATTGAAAAAGATTTCCTCCCTATGATCTAGTTTATATCATGGTGGGTCTCATGTCAATTGATCTTTCTCAAAGGATTCTTAGTACCTGAATGTATGTTTGTTCCTGAGAGACTGCATTACACCATACTAGACCTGTAAAGACAGGAACCACACCAGGATCTGCAGGACCCAACAGTCTGGAGTGCTTTCTTCTACAAGCTGCCTCTGAGGAGAGGAGGGCTTGTCAAACCTTTTTCATATGGATTCTGGGATGGCTGTGCCATAGAGTCAAGGAAGTAATAATGAGAAAGAAGAACAATAATGGAGAAGAAGAACAAATGACAGAGGGATAAAGGACAGGCACCATACTGTTTCCAGATTTAGGGGCAGAGGTGGAAAATTAATGTAGCCCCAGGGGATGAATTGTGCCATCCCCAGGCCAGGTTGGTGAGCCAAATGACATTGCTGGGGATAGGGATCCTTCCCAAGGTTTATTTTGTTTCTGGCATCATAAAACCCAACCCCATCCTCTGCCCTACATTTTTATATTCCGTGGGCAGAGATCTGCAGAGAGATCCATGTCTTTCTCTCTACATTGAGAAAGTTTTTGCTGCTCCTCCTTACCATTCTACTGAAAGACAAAGGAACCCTATATATAAAACTCTGTGTGTGTGCGCGCATGCACGTGCACACATACGTGTGTGTGTGTGTATATATATATATATATATATATATATATGGGAGCCAGAGTGGTGCGGTAGTTTGATTGTTGGACTACGACTCTGGAGAGCTGGGTTCAGTTCCCAGCTTGACCATGAAACCCACTGGGTGTGACTTTGGGCAACACACATAATCTCAGCCTCAGGGGAAGGCAATGGCAAACCTTCTCTGAACAATTCTTGCCAAGAAAAGCCCATGACTTAGGTTAGCCATAAGTCGGAAACAACCTGAAGGCACACAACAAAAACAACATTCTTTCGCACTCTATCCTGTTCACCTTCCTAACTAGAAGTTTGAACTTGCAAAGACATCATATTGTCCCTATATCTGACACCTTGCCCTTAGAGGCAGCAAGAATTTTTGCCACTTCATGGCCGAAGGGGAAAAGTGGGTGTTGAGAGCAGAGATGGTATGACTTTTGGCTATACACATAGTACTTAGAAGCATTTGCAAAACTGGAGGAGTGGCTTTGAAAGGTGCCTTTGGACAGAGCATACTTTCAACATGGCAAGAAGAGGCAGCATTTTGAACAGTTTCCAAACTCCCTGCTCCCACCTGATAGTGACAGCCTCATCCTCCTTGGAGATGCCAGTGTTGCCTATGGCAATGAAACCAGAAATGGAGGGCATATGCCACATGCAGCTTCCAAAAATCCTTGGAGAATGGCACAGCCAAGAGGCATGCAAGCAGAAAGAGAGAATGGGGGGAAGGAGAGAGATTGAGAGAGAACAGGAGGGACCTGCCCAGCTACCCACAACTGACCCTCATGAAAGATTGATTAGCACCAAATGGATTTTGCTGATTAATCAGTCCCAATCATTGTCTATCAGGACTATTTGGGTTCCAAATGGATGTCATCTGACACCACAGTCCCTCCCATTCAGAGCCGGTGCACACTGATAAGGAGCATCTTTCTACTGCCATATGGATTGGAAGAAGCTCTTTCTCTGGGCAGTGCCAAACTCCAGGCACAGTGCATTATAAACACTGAAATCAATCCCTCTCCCAGAAGGTGGAGTATAATAGTTTGTGTGTTACCATTTGCAAGGTAAGGAAAGATCTGGGTTCATAAATGGTTTGCCAACTAACAATTAGCACCATACATACAGGAAGGGCTTTTCCTAAAGCAAAGGCTCAGCCCAAGATATTTTGCTGCCTTTCTATGGTAATAGAAAGATGCTGAGGTTAAGGGACAAATTCCCTCCCCCATTCCATTTATAGAAGCCAACAAGACTGGGAATTGACTCTTAATTCTGTATTGGCTGCCTCTATTTCACCCTAGGATAACAAGTGAAACCTTATGGGGTACAAGGCAATCCCTCTGGTGCATGTACAGTGTTCTGCTATTCTCCTCCCGCCCCGCCCCCCACCCCAACCTGTTGCTTCAGGCCACTTTCCCACTCTTCCTAATGATAAGGTTGGCCCTGTCTAAAGCTCACTTTCCAAGAGACAAATATATTTTCAGATGGGTCTCAGCAATGAGGCTACATGGAAGACTACTGCTCTCACATTTCTCTGTAGCCTGCCCACCACCTTAGTTTCCAAATTTGGCCTATTGCACAGTTCCCCAGAACTGTTTCAGGATAACAATGGCCAGCTTCCTATCAGTGACATACACAGGTGTAAATTCTGCTTTGCCCATGGGGTCGCATCCAGCTGCTGGTAGTGCAGTTCCACATGAAGAACTGTCCAGCATGCAGTTGTGCATTAACACCCAGAGAGTAGTATGCTCATGTGCATTATATATTTAATTGTGAATTGACTTGCATGTTGTGTGGCATTCTATATAATAACAACCATGTGCATTGGCTTTCAATGTGATTTTTTTTTTTTTTTTGTCTTACATTGCTGTCCAACATAGGGACTGTACAATGGAGGGGGAATGTGTTTTCTGTTAGTGGCTATTTGTGCTAAGCAGCACTAGCGTAGGTTCTTGGTGTGCTTCCAGGTGTGCTTTGTGAAAGATACATCTAAGACCCTGTTGCTGTATCCCTGAACTTGGAGCGGTAATGGATTGGATGAGGAAAAACAAATTGAAGTTGAATCCAGACAAAACGGAGGTGCTCATGGTTACAGGTCCGAATCTGGGTTCGGGATTACAGCCCCCAGTCCTGGATGGGGTCACACTCTCCTCCAAGGACCATGTGCGCAGTCTGGGGGTACTCCTTGACTCGTCGCTTCACATGACTAATCAGGTGAATGCGACAGTCAGGAGTGCCTGTTATCAGCTTCGGCTGATACGCCAGCTGCGCCCATACCTGGACAGGAAAGACCTGGAAACTGTGGTGCACGTGCTGGTAACCTCACGACTAGATTACTGCAATGCACTCTACATGGGGCTACCCTTGTGCCTAACCCGGAAACTTCAGTTGGTGCAAAACATGGCAGCCAGATTAATTACTGGTACATCTAGGAGGGAGCACATATCTCCAGTGCTGAAATCCCTCCACTGGCTGCCAATTAGTTTCCGGGCACAGTACAAGGTTTGGTTTTGACCTTTAAAGCCCTACATGGCCTGGGTCCATCCTATCTTAGGGACCGCCTCTTCCCGTATGAGCCCCCCCGTGCCCTTCGTTCAGCGGGGAAGAATCTGCTCCTACAACCTAAAACGAAATTCAAGCAGACTTCCCAAAGGGCATTCTCAGTCGCTGCCCCTAAACTGTGGAATGGCCTGCCGGATCAGATACGTCTTATTACGTCCCTTACCACCTTTAAGAAAGCAGTTAAGATGGAGCTTTTCCGGCAGGCCTTCCCAGAATAACTTTCTATAGGGATATGTATATTGGAGCCACTTATCCCTGGTCTCTCTACCGAGGGAGGCATCTTATTGTTTGTTCTTTTAATATTTTATATCTGTTATACATAGATTTTAATCTTATTAGGTTTAATACTATTTTAAGGGGGAGGGTAGTGGGTGGAGGGAATAAGAATTTGGATTTTAATTGTTGTATTTTATCTTGTTGTACGCCGCCCCGATTGCTCTGCAGAGGGGCGGGTTACAAATAAAATTTATTATTATTATTATTATTACTTTTTGGATGACCACTCCCAGAATCCTCCAGCCAGATCTCCTAGGAGAGTGTTATTGTGGAATCAATCAATGGCCATGCTTGTTGGGGGATTCTGGAAGCTGTAGTCCAAAAGGTAACAGTCCTAAGCTCTTCTGTCTTTCCAGCTCAGCTATGAAGATGGAGACTCTGAACTACTCTGGCTCCTTCAACCCAGAGATGCTAAGCTCATCCTTTTTGTGTCATTCCACACAGCTGTTGTTCCCATCAGACATGTGCCAGGAGGAGCTGTGTGGTTAACCCTTTCTGCAGCAAGGTCAGAAGCACAATTTGAATTTGCTTGGCAGCATCACGCCTGCATCCATCAAAAATGCTCTGGGGATGCACTGGCCGTGATGTTACTTGGAGACGCTGCTGGTGAGTCTTACTCACAGATTCTATTCAAGCCCCAACAGTTGGTACCAACCCCCCAAAGGTAGCTCTTTGTTGTGGAGGGAACTCCTGAGCTCATGCTTAGCACTAGCAAGGATAATTGCTCTTCAAATCTATAATACTTGAAAAAGAAAAATGCAACTAAAACATTCTAAGACTTCAGAGATGTTTCCTGAAATGAATATGGAATGCTTCTCTTCTCTGAAGGCCTATTCCTAGCAACTAGAGAAGTGATGTCAAAGGGAGGAAGATCTAGTCACTTTAGTCCATTACTCAGAACTCTCTACACATCCAAAATTATCTTTACTTGCGCCTCCTTTTTCTTCCATTCCCTGATTCTCTCCCCTGTGTTTGAAATTTAGAATGTAGCCACATTTAGAGAGGCATCTATGTTTCCGTATGTTACTCTGTCAAGTGCTATGGTCATTAATGTAACAGCAACAACAAAATGGGATATATCATTGTGTTGCAACAAATCCCTGGCATTAGCAATGGTTTTGTTCGCCATGGTCCTTGCTCATAATTGGTTGTGATCACATTATTCCCACTTGCTGCATATGAACTAAGTTTGCCACTGCCAAATCAAATCTCTCTCTTAAAATAAAGGGTATCGGGGGGGGGGGGGGAAACCACAAACCTCTTTATAGATAACAGTATGTAGAATTCAGCCCCAGGATCTGAGGTTTTGGGAAGTAAAACTAGGAGTTCAACTTTGAAACATAATAAAATAGAATAAAATTCAAAGACTGCACCAAAGAATTCTGAATTTTGCTCACAAAAAATAAGCAATCAGTTCTCAAAATAATTATGTAAGTCACAATAATGTATTTCTTTTGTATGACTGGTCACAGAATTAGAAAAATTTTGAACTACAATTCACCAAATCTCCCAGCTGGCATGACTGGCCATGCCAGCCCCAATTTTTAAAAATTCTCCCCAGGTTTTCTAAATTCTGTTGGTCAGTATATGATATACACTTGTACATGTTTTTTGCTGGGGGGAGAGCAAAATGCAATTGACAGAGAACAGGTAAAGGAAGACCAATAGGGTGTATGTTTAGGATTAAGGTAACAATTAAAACTGAAGGGAAAGAAACATTTGAGGAAAGTACATAGAAGCTCTTTTCTCTACTAAAGGAGGGACAGATTTTCAGATATCTGTACATAATAGTCTCCTATGGTCACATCCAAGCAGCCTAGAACCTTTTTACAAAGTTAAACTATTAAAAACTATTAAATGTCAGTAGTCCAAACCCCATACTACCTTTCATGTAGAATTTCAGAAGCAGAGCTGCAGATGAAGAAAACAATCTCAAGTTCTGTGGCAGCTTGAAGACTATCAGATTTATTGTAGCATAAGTTTCTGCAATCTAGAGCCTTCTTCAACACTGCAAATAATGGACAGCTTTCTATACTGAATGCTTGATCTTGGGATGAAAAAAAAATTAGGTTGCAGTTTCTTGTACTGCTGCAGCTGTTGATCCAGTTCTTGTACAGGGAGCAAAGAAGGTCTATTGTTGACATGGGGCACTTACTGTAGTGAGGTAAGAAGTGCTGCTTCCATATACTAAACTGATAAAGGAAATACACTCCTTCCATATGTCCCCTATTTTAAGAAATGACCTTAATTTCAAAGGATTGTCCCTTTTCTGGAACATGACTGCTGCATAAATTTTAATGGCCATTATATTCCTTTTTTCATAACACATTTAACTTAATAAAACTCTGCACAATAGATATCATAGCTCCATACAAACTCATATTTTGGAAAATTTTGATCTGACCATCTTCTTATAGCTGTGCCCTCTGTAAAACCAGGGGCTCCAGTTGCATGATGGGGCGATGGCTGGCTATGAAAGGTCTTCTCAAACAGCCCTGCAAGATGCTGACAGCTCTTTTCTCTCTGCTGCTCACCCTTTCACTTGCCAGATCCCTAAGGCCTTTCCAACTGCAGTTACAGATCAACAGACAAGGGGAGAGAGGCATCCCACAGTTTTAGAAGTGACGTCAGCACTGAAGAAAGCACCATGTGCTGAGCAGAAATTCAGCCACACCATGTGAAATATTCAGTATAAATGCATGACACACAGGAAGGGTATCATGTACCCCATAGAAGATAGTCAAGGCAGCCAGCACATGGCTACCTATGGGGCAGAATATTCCAGGGACTCTGATGACTATACACAAACTAGAGTTGCCAGGAACAGCCCTTGAAAGGTCTCCTAAACCAGAGATAGGCAGATTTCAACCTAGTGGGATCCAGTGGCATCACTAGGGGGGTGCAGTGGGTGCGGACTGCACCAGGTGACACCCTAAGTGGGAGGTGACATCATTAATAAAAAATAATAATAAATAATAAAATAATAATAAAATTTATTTATATCCTGCCCCTTTGAGATCAATCGGGGAGGCTCCACAAACATCTACCTTTTGGCAGAAACAGGCTGTAGCATTTGCCTGTGTCTCTTTAAAATGCTGAAGAGATGGTGTGGGTGGGGAGAGTCTCAGTGGGAGGAGTAAGGAGAGCCCCAGGTTGTTGTTTTTTTTTAAAAAATTAAATTTCATATTTCAAATTTGTAAAAAAATTAAAAATTAAATATTTAATTTAAAAACATTACATTTTATCAAATTTTCACTTTAAGCACATGAAACAATGTATATGAAAATACATTTATTCTGTGCATATGATATGGTAATTTAAAGGTATCATTTTAATTGTGTCAGTTGTTTTATGTCACAACTATTACTATGACATTCAGTGATATATGGAAATTACAATTTATGAATAATATTAGAACAAAAAAATTACTAAGGATTCTGTATGGTGTGGGATGGGAGGAAGTCAATAAGGGGGGGGGGTTATACTATGAGTTACCGTGTCAGCAACCCTAGGGACACTAGTGGTGGGATCTACTTTGTTTTTCTCCTAGACACGTAAGAGCCACTAGCTACTAGCTAAGTATAAAATGGAGCAGGATTATGTCTGAGTGTACCTATGCCCAAGAATTAGTCCTCAATATCAGCATTGACTATATAATCCTTTCACACACACACACACACACACACACACACACAATTCCTGGATCTCCTCCAAAGTTTACTTTTTTGATGTCTTGAAAAAAACCTATTATTAAATCATTGGGATCTAGACAGTTTTGGAGATTATCTGAGAATCACTCAGAGATCTTTCAACAGATCCCAATCTACTGTCTACTCATCTCTGTCCTGATGCCAGTTCATAGGAGCCAACAGGGTAGAAGACAGCAAAACAGTCCAGAAGTTACAGTACCTGGGACAGCTCTGTCCAAGAGAGCAATTTGCTCTGAGAAGGTCTGGCAAAACTAGTCCTAAAGTGAGCTTGAACATTCCTGATATTCTTCCTTTGTGCTGGGAAGACCAGAGCTAGGAAGTACACTCGTCCTTCCTCATACATGGACTTGGAGTCTGCGGTCTTGCTCCTCTGTGGAAAGCAAGCGGGGAGGGACAAAATGGTGTGAGCACCTCAGGTGGACACGCAGTGACATACACAGGAGCATGCCGCCATTGTAACCAATGGGGATGTGAATATTTGCATTTTAATAATAATAATAATAAGTTTTATTTTTACCCCGCCCCTCTGCATCGCAATCGGGGCGGCTTACAACGGTTAAGACAGTACAATTAAAACAATCCAATATCCCAATCCCACCTCCCATTCCCTCCCATCCCCTTAAGACAAAATTAAACTTCATAGTATTAAAACACAGAATATAACAATAAAATACAATAAAATCCTATAAAATACAACCACAACAAATGCAGGGAACGGCAGAACAGCAAAGAGCTTTAAGGGGGGGAGGAATCGATATTCGTCCTCTAGGAGGGTTATTCCGGGAAGGCCTGCCGGAAGAGATCCGTCTTAACTGCTTTCTTGAAAGCGGTAATTGTTGTAATAAGACGGATCTCATCCGACAGGCCATTCCATAATTTGGGGGCAATAACAGAAAATGCACTCCGCGAGGTGTATACAGACCTCGACTTCGGTTGATGCAGTAAATTCCTACCCGCTGACCGAAGGGCACGAGGGGGCTCATATGGGGAGAGGCGGTCCCTAAGATAAGCTGGACCCAAGCCATGTAGGGCTTTAAAGGTTAAAACCAACACCTTGTACTGCGCCCGGAAACTAATTGGCAGCCAGTGGAGGGATTTAAGCACTGGTGTTATATGCTCCCTCTTAGATGTACCGGTGATTAATCTGGCTGCCATATTTTGCACCAGTTGAAGTTTCCGAGTTAGGCACAAGGGTAGCCCCATGTAGAGTGCATTGCAGTAATCCAGACGTGAGGTTACCAGCGCGTGCACAACAGTTTCCAGGTCTTTCTTATCCAGGAATGGGCGCAGCTGGCGTATCAGCCGAAGCTGATAACAGGCACTCCTGACTGTCGCATTCACTTGGTTAGTCATGTGAAGCGACGAGTCGAGGAGTACCCCCAAACTGCGCACACAGTCCTTGGAGGAGAGTGTGACCCCATCCAGGACAGGGGGCTGTAATCCCGGACCCGGCTTCGGACCGGTAACTGTGAGCACCTCCGTTTTGTCTGGATTCAGCTTCAATTTGTTTTTCCTCATCCAATCCATTACCGCTCCAAGGCAGTCATTGAGAGGAGAGATGCCATCAGCAGTCTGAGACGATGATTTGGTCATGGAGAAATAAATCTGGGTGTCATCAGCGTACTGAAGACACCGCCCTCCATGCCTCCGTATGATCTCTCCCAGCGGTTTCATATAAATGTTAAATAACATCGGAGACAGGATGGCGCCCTGGGGGACGCCACAATTAAGCTCTATTTTAGAAGAGCAACTGTCTCCGAGCCTCACTCTCTGGGATCTGCCCGAGAGGAAGGAACGGAACCACCGCAAAGCGGTGCCCCCGATTCCCAACTCTCTCAGCCGATCCAAGAGAATGGCATGATCAATGGTGTCAAAAGCCGCTGAGAGGTCCAAGAGCACCAGCAGGGTCACACTCCCCCTGTCGATGTTCAAGCGGAGGTCATCGGTCAGAGCAACCAAGGCAGTCTCAACCCCAAATCCTGTCCTGAAGCCAGTTTGAAATGGATCGAGATAATCGGTTTCATCCAAGATTGCCTGGAGCTGGGAGGCAACTGCCCTCTCGATCACCTTGCTTAAAAATGGCAGCAAGGAGACTGGTCTGTAGTTGTTTCTGTCCAGGGGATCGATTTTTCCAGATTTGTGGGGGGGGTGGGTCCGGAATGGATCCCCTGTGAATCAGGAGGGATGACTGTAATGCATTTTTCTAAGTAGCTCATTATTTTTGCAGTAATGATCTGGAACAGAATTACAGTTGCCCCTCCATTCTCGTGGACTTGAGGTCTGTGGTTTTGAATATCCATGGAGGGGTGACCTCCATTAAAATCAATGGGGTGCACCCCATTCAAGTCTATGAGGCTTGAACACTGGTGAGTCTCCATTTTAGTGGAGGGGTCTGTAATGACTATTGCTATAATTTACTACTTTTCAGTGGAATAGGAATGGACTGCCTGTTGTTATTCATAATGTGTGTGTGTTGCAGCTGGGGAAGATTTCCTCTTTGCATTTTTATCTGAATTCCCAGACTAAGCAAAGCAAAACAGCTTCATTTATATACGGCTTCATATCACGCTATGGGATGTCTAAGTGGTTTACAACTGTAAGCTCATTGCCCCCCAACAGTTGGGTACTCATTTTAGCGACCTCGGAAGGATGCAGGCCTGAGTCAAACCTGAGCCATGGCTAGTATTGAATTCGCAACCTTGTGGCCTATGAGTGAGTGGTTGCAGTACAGGCATTTAACCACTTTTACAATGTCTTACGTGACTCACCAAAGGTTGCCTACTAGGATTTCATGACCAGGTCTCCAGAATCATAGTCCAATGTTCAAACCACTGCATCATGTGTTTGTTTGCCTGCCCTCCTCCCCCAGTGCAACACCTGGCCTCAGAAGGAACCTTCAAAAGGGGCTCCCCTCCTCTGCCCGACCACCAGCTACAACGAGGAGGAGGCTGAGAAGAGGAGTGGCGTGTGTGTGTGTTTGTTTGCCTGCCCTCCTCCCCCAGTGCAACACCAGGCCTCAGAAGGAACCTTCAAAAGGGGCTCCCCTCCTCTGCCCGACCACCAGCTACAACGAGGAGGAGGCTGAGAAGAGGAGTGGCGTGTGTGTGTGTTTGTTTGCCTGCCCTCCTCCCCCAGTGCAACACCAGGCCTCAGAAGGAACCTTCAAAAGGGGCTCCCCTCCTCTGCCCGACCTCCGGCTACACCGAGGAGGAGGCTGAGAAGAGGAGTGGCGGGTGTATGTGTTTGTTTGCCTGCCCTCCTCCCCCAGTGCAACACCTGGCCTCAGAGGGAACCTTCAAAAGGCACCCCCAGCATTCCCCAGCCCAACCACTGGCTACACTAGTGCAGCGGCGATGGTGAGGGCAGGTGTGGCAAGAAAGCCAAGCCTAGGACATCTTCTCCCTCCTCACCACCACCGTGGAAGGGTGTGTGCCCTATCCAGCTTTGATTCCATCCCCTTTGTGGTGGCGGTGGAAGAGAACATCCCTGGAGGCTATTTAGCCCATCCCTCCACCCATTTACCATCTGCAGTGGCAGCGGTGGAAGAAGACCTCTTTGGAGACTATTTAGCCCATCCCCCAGCCATTTACCATCTGTAGTGGTTGTGGTGGAAGAGGGGTCCCTCCAGAAGCTATCTAGCCCACCCCTTCACCCAGAGCAGCTGCGGCAATGCAATCATGTAATCATGTTTTTTATATTGTATACTGTATATTTTATATTGTATATTTATAATAATTGTCTTTAATTTGTTTGGTTTGATTTGTTTTTGGGGGGTGAGTGGGGGTGGGAATGAGGGATGGGATCTGATTTGATGTGACTTGTTTTGATATTTTGAATACTGTACGCCGCCCCGATTGCTTGGCAGAGGGGCGGGATATAAATAAAAATTATTATTATTATTATTATTATTATTATTATCATCACTCTGGCTCTCAATGGCACAATAGCAACAGTAATAATAAATTAATTAGTAATTCAGAGTATTTGGACTGTAGCACCAAAGATGTTAGGTAATGAAAGTTGGGTAAAGTAATTAGCTCCTTTTTAAAAAGTAACATCCCAGGTTCTGGGTCAGATTACCCTTTCACTCCATCATACAAAGTAGAAAGCCTTAAAGCAGGGGTGGGGAACTTTCCACAGTCCAAGGGCTGTGCACACATTGAACTATCCAAGGTGCTGAAACTATTTTGAGACAGTGTTCAGCACTCTGGATAGCATTTTTAAAATATGAACTAAAAACCATGGTAGCCCTTGGCTGGTGCTGCCCCAGAGTTTGGTGAATGTCACCCTCTTCCCCCTCTCAATGTCTTTTGCTTTAAAAACCAAATTTTACTAGAATGCCAGTCCCTGTGTGAGAAAGCAATTGTTCAGTTCAGCCTGGGCTTTAAAAAAAAAGAAATAATAATAATAATAAAGAAAATAGCAAGAGTGATAGGGTCTGTAATGTCATTCTACACTGAAGTGGTCATTTAACTTTAGGAATTCTCATGTTCACTCCAGACTCCTCATCCTCTGTTGTGCTCAGATGCTGATTAATGATGAACTTTTCCTGGGATTCTGCAGCGGCAAAGGCATGCGAGTGAATGAGCATGAGTCTGGGAAGGAGAGATGGCTATACAAGTTCAAGGACCTGAACAACAAGAATTTCACCATAGCTATTACTGTCTCCATCCATGTTTGCTCTGACTTCTGGATGCTATGGTGGTGGGTGGTAAGTGGGTGGGATTGGCTGTAGGAACCTGGTTACAATCGGATCATCAGCTGAAGCTGCTATGGAAACAGATGCTAAAGCAAGTTCAGTGTCCATGGTTGGACTAACAGGAAGTGAGGAAGTGCAGCCTGAATTATTCAAGTTTGCTGAGAGCCTAGAGAAGCTTTTGATGTACATTAACCTGAGTTCTCTCACAACACCTTCCAACATCTACACAGGAATAGTTGGTTTTCCCAAGAGATCTCCAAATATCCTTTCCCTGTTCTCCATAATAGCTGTGGAGAAAACTAGCTGAGCCATCCAGAAAGCTTGGGAAAGTGCCTTTTTAAACTATGTATATAGAACTGTAGCTCAGAATCTCTTAGCCAGCATGGCCACTGGACATGCCAACAGGGCAATTTTGGGAGTTGTAGTCCCAAAGGTAAGATTTCCAAACCATTGGATGGCTTGGCTCTGTGAATTCTGTACTGCTTTTAAAGCTTGGAAGTTGAATCTCTCCACAGCAGTAATCCCCATCAGTTTTGCAGTGCAGCCAAGGTTCATAGTCAGATGGCTAGGATCTTCTGAATAGTTGGAGCAATGATGTCAACTAGAGAGGAACTACAATTGGAAAATATCAAATGTAATTGATTTTTATATCTCCAATTAAAAGAAAGATATATATTAGATCAAAAATGTTATGGAATAGCAAATAAAGAAACAGAAATGGAGAAGTTACTATTGAATGATTCAGATCATCTTGTCTCAAAAATTTATGAGAGTTTATTGGGATGGGAGATGGAAGATGAACAGGTCAATGAGTGTATGATTTGCTGAGCCCAAGATCTAGGAAAATCGATCCAGATGGAAGAACTGGAGGAGTTATGGAAAAATAAGTTGAGATATACATTACATTGTAATATGAAAGAGAGCTTTTATAAATTACAATATAGATGGTATCTAACTCCAAAAAGATTGGCTAAAATGAATAAAAAAATAGCAATAAGAGCTGGAAGTGCAGAAAGGAGTTGGGCTTATTCTTCCACATGTGGTGGGAATGTTTTATAGCTAAGAGTTTTTGGTCTAAGATTCACGAAGAAATACAGAAAATATTACAATTGAAACTTTAAAAAGAACCAAAATGATTTTTACTAGGGATAGTGAAAAAAGAAACAGAAAAGAACAATGATAAAATTCTCTTCTACTTGCTGACTGCATATTTTGGAATATTTTGATTTATCCAACTTCACATTTTTCCCAGATTATCTACAGTGCTTTCCTTATATAATGATTTTTAAAATCTCCATATAAGAGTATGCAGTCAGAAGTAGAAGTAGAAGAGAATTTTATGCAAGAGTAGTGCATGCTAGCAATTGGAAGAATAGTAAGATCCCATGAATAATGGAACGATATTGGAAAGTTTTAGATTACATAGAAATGGACATGTCAACATGCTTAATTCAAAATAAATCACTTGAGTGCTTTAATGAACAATGGTCAAAGGTGATGGAAAAAATACAGTCCAGGGTGAAATCAATTAGTTGAATTGTAAATAGTTGAACCTTAAATAAAGAAAAGAGAAAGAAGAAAGTAGAAGGAAGAAGACATTTATTGAGAAATAAGTAATATTAGTTACGTTAAATAGGGAGACACATATGTAGATAATTAATTGAGAATAAAAATTCATGTGTATAGATACAAGTGTTCACAGACGTATATACTGATTTAAATATATAGTGGTATAGAAATACATATATATAAAAAGTAGAGTTTATGATATGGTTATAAATATTTAAGCAAAGGTCAAAGTTATTTCTTTTTTCATCAAAATAATCCATGACTTAGATAACTGCAAGTCTATTTTATCTGATTATTGTATGTGTTTGATGTATGTAGTTAGATGTGTTGTATAGTTTGTTTTGTCATGTTATGTGTTGCATAGTTTGTTTTTTCCTATTGTTTTTGTCTAGCAGTTTATATTATCTGTTTTTAATATTTTGAAAATTAATAAAGATTATTAAAAAAAAAAAAAAAGAAAAGACTGAGAGGCGACATGATTGCACTCTTTAAATACTTCAAAGGCTGTCACAGAAAGGAGAGGGCAGGTTTGTTCTCTGCTGCCCCAGAGGTTAAGACCAGGTCTAATGGTTTTAAGTTACAGGAGGGAAGATTTCAATTGAACATTAGAAGGAACCTCTTGACAGTGAGAAGGCTTCTGCAATGGAACCAATTCCCTAGAGGAATGGTAGGGTCTCCTTCTCAGGACATCTTCCAAAAGAAGCTGAACAGCTGAGGATGATCAGCTGCAATTTGTCAAACTGGAACCATGCTGACTTACTCTCTGCTAGTCTGCCCTGGAATGTTCATTTAAAACAGAAGTGAGGCTTCTTTAAGGAAGAAAGGGAGGTCTTATGTGTTCTGTAAGTCCTAGATGCAGAAAGCGGTTATTTGCATGATGAAAATAATCCAGGATGAATTTGGGATGAATCTTTGTTGTTCACACACATCCCAAATGCACTCGATTAAGTTGGAGGGGCTGCCTAAAACCCCACTTACCCCATGATAATCCATATTGGGCAATTTCCTGAGTTTTTTTTTTTTAAAGATTCACATTGCCAGCTGTGTGAACAATGATGCAAATAGTCCCGAATAGACTTGGGATAAAACATCGTGCTTTTAACGGATTTTGAATGCATTTGCATAATTGACAGCCCACACGGCTGAGAAAGCACTGCCCCTTCCCCAGCAGAACAGCCACTGCTGGGAAGAAAAGAGGGAAAAGAGAGAAAAAGGGGGGAGAGAAAAAGGGATGCCGATCCCTTCTGTCCTGCTGGGGGATGCCAGTGGGTGTGGAGATAACGGAAGGTTTCCCACTTGTGTGAGCAACCGAACTCACAGAAATGTGGAGCAATGAGGTTCCTGGAAAGATGGGGTTCCACGATGTGAGTAACAAACCCAGAATGCATGAGTGATGTTATTCACATTGTTCCGGTAAAAAAATGATGACATGTGAATGAGGCCTCAAGGATATTTAGAAAGAAGGGGAACCACAACAACCCCCTTCCAAAACCCGTCTTCAGATACACAGAAGAGCAAAAAGTTGGAAAGAAGTGGGGCAAATGGGAGAAAAGCTTAGTTACACAGAGGACAGGAGAGAGGAGAGAATGCAGCAGAATTTTTTGTAAAATCCCAGATGCTAGAGATTCATCAGAGAGGCAATGGGGCATAAAGCTCAGACACATTGATAAAATAAGAAATAGGAAAAAGGAAGGAGGAGGAAACAGCAGTGGAGGAAAGGGCCAAATGTACAAAGAAAACAGATTGATAAAATTGAAAGGAGCAACATTAAAACTCCAAAGAGAATGAAGAGGTAAGTGGACAGGGCCAGCAATGAAGGGGAGGGGCTGGGCTAGTGGCTGCCCCTACCTTAGGAGCTCCATGGTCACCTCTTAGTTATCACACGGGGTCTAAAGCAGCCCTAATCCAAAGGGTATCTGTAGCTAATACATATTATTTCCCCGAGTGTACACACAACGTTGCACCTGAAACTCGACAGAACCTGGAGCTAATCCGTATTGTTTCCCCACGTGTACACACGACACTGCCCCGAAACTCACAGAACCCGGAGCTAATCCGTAAGGAATTGAGAGCTTTTGACATTCGGTTTTTCGGGGAAGTACAAGGGAGCCTTTGTATTCCTTGCGCAATGGTGGGCGGGGAGGGGAAGCAAGAGAGCTCTACATATCCCAAGCAGAAAATCCCAGTGAGGGGAAGGGATTGGCGAAAGGCAAACCAGATTGGCAGGGCTGGGTGAGAAAAGAAAGAGGAGGAGAAGGAGAGGAGGAGGGAAGAGGGAAGAGGGAGGCGATCTCTCTCTCCATCTCTCTCGCATTTTTCCTCCCCGACACACGCCACTCAGAGCTCTCGCCAACCGGGGCTTGCTGGGCTGCCTTCCCTCCTCCAGTCCTCCTCCTCCTCCTCGGTCTCCTTGGCTGCCTTTCCTCCCGACTCCTTCCTCCCATCCTTGCCATCCACAGAAGCGCCTTCTGCGATGCTGGCTTTTTGGGCGACGGGAGGGGACAAAGAAGGAAGAAGAGAGAGAGAGAGAGAGAAAGGGAGCCTTCGTATTCATTGCGCAATGGCCGCGCGGGCGAAATTCAGTTCGTTTCGGTATAGAACTGAATTTATTCTTACTTCGGTTACTTTTCGCTTACATCCAAGGCTGGCCATCACACTTGTTCTGTTTTACAGCTTCCCGCGGGAGCTGAACTGAAGGAATATCTGGTGCTGCACCATTTGATCTGCTGAAGGAGTCTGCAGAGAGTGAGGTGACTGTAAAATCTCCCAAATGTGTTTGGAGCAAATGCATCCACACTGCAGAAATAATCTGGTTTGACACCATTTTAACTGCCATGGCTCAATGCTGTGGAATTCTGAGAACTGTAATTTGTTGTGGCACCACAGCAGAGCTCTGCCACAACAAACTATAACCCCCAGAATTCCATGCCATTCATGCATGGCAGTTAAAGTGGTGTCAAACTGGATTATTTCTGCAGAGTGAATAAAGCCTTACTTTTCCTTCACTCTGGGCCAGATCTACCTAGCAACAGCCAGAGAGCTGCTTTTTGTATTGGATAACTATTCTGCTTCTATCATGTCCCAGACCAGGTAAAACTCCTGGATTTTTCCTCCCCCAGTTCTGATGTTCTTGCCTCTTCATTCTGAGGCAGTTGCCTCACTGCCTAATCATTGGGCTGGCACAGCTTCTGCCCACATGAACCTTTACCCATTGGATGAGGAAGTGGCTGTTATCAATCACTTCAAGTCAAACAACATAAAATCTGGAAAAATGTGTTCTACCACTCCATCGATCTTGACCAACTCAAGAGTGCCAATATGTGAATCCAGGCATAAGGTTAGTAGCTCTACTGGCTTGTCGCGTGTAGGATTTTAGGCAGATCAATGTTGCCAGTTTAATTTTAAATTTCTCATTGCACTGTCCATTTCCACTTATTTTCTTCCCCTACATAGTTTTTATCCCTATTTAAATAAACTTGCTTCATTTGACTATTGGGATGGATTTGACTTCCTGTTGACATCTTCAGAATCTTTTGCTATGCATTGCTCAGACTGCTGAGATTGATTCATCAGGAGGACTAAGCACTGTGTAGCAAAGAATTGGAGGTTTGGTTCTATCTGCTGACTAAAACCCTCTTGATATTCAAGAGGGATCTGGTGGGCTAGAGCAAGAGGTAAACTGGGGAGGGAAGGAGGAGGGAAAAGATGAATAAGCATGGAATGCTTGTCCAGAGCCCTACCTTGGAAGGTTAGTTTTAGTTGCAGCCACACTTCAGTATTCCTTGCCTAAGGAAATTAATAAAATTCATGGGGTTGCCATAAGTCAACAGGCAACTTGAAGGTGCATGTGTCTGCATGCATACACATGTGCTTGCGCATGGGCACGCACACACACACAATATGCAATAACTCTGAAATCAGATAAAACTAATTCATTCTGACTGGACACTATTTACAATGGTTAATGGATGGAGATCTAACCCAAATAAAGTAAGCAAAAAGTCAGCAACTGTAATTCTATGAGTGTGGGGGGGGGAATGTATGGATAGGTATGATTTTCAGATATGTTGTTACAGTACATTTCGGACAGGACCAATTTCTCAAAAAAAGTTGTTAGTTTTTTTCTCCTAAATACTTTAGTAAATGAGACAAATTTGGCGAGAGATATCTTATACCACACATATTAATAATAACTCATCTGAAGATTTGCCTTTTGCCATACAAACCTGATCATCCATAAACATCTGCTCCACAAGACCTCTTTGAATGCCAGCTGGTAAGATCAATTAGGATGGCAGACATGACAGAGTCATCCTTCTAGGTGGATGTTTCCACAGTTGTTGAACTACTGAATGAATTATACTTACTAACTTCATCATAGGCTTTCAAACAGACCTTTAAAAAATTTCTCTTCTGGGCCTTTAACATGCTGACTTTAAAAAAAAATCTTACAGTGAATCTGTGAAGCCTACGTGCTACTTTGTGATAATTTACTTCTACTTTGTAAGGCATGGCCTTCAAAGGCTGGTCATACAATAGTTAAATAAATAAATAAATAAATAAATCTGAAGAATTTTGGCTCAGTGAAAAGCAATACATTCTGTAGTTTTGAAAAGTTCTAGAGGGATCAAGGGAGATGTGGATGGATCTGTGTGTGGTTTCTACAGATCCCAAGACTACTAAGATCAGAGGTCTTCAGACACAAAGAGGGAAGCAAGTGTGGGGGATCTTGTTTGTATCAGTCTGGAGAACAACAGTGTAAGCTTGAGCCCAAAATATCACACTGAAAATGTAGTGGTAACATTTAAATCAAAAGTAGGAAAACGTCAACCCTCATAATCCTTCACTAGTTTCCTTGCTCTCTGGGGCTTCTGAGAGCCGAAGTCTAAAACACTGGGGAGGAGGAGCTAAAGTTTCCCAACCTTGATTTGCATATTTAATTTAATGTGTTAAAATATCTAAGCCAGGTTCTGTTTTGCAGTGTACAGAACTGTTCACATATGACAGAGAGAAGGCATCCAACCTTGAGATGGCAAGATCTGCTCAAGACCCAGCCTTGTAAGTATGATTAGTTCCCTTGCATAAGATGTAGTTCTGATGTCCCTGTCCTCAAATGTGAAGGGTTATATTTGGTTTAAATGTGATGTTGGCATGTGAGAAACATTATCCAGTGCAGCAGTTCCTATATAGCTGACATTTCTTTTATACTGGGCCTTTGGTCATCCTCACAACTGGCATAATTCACATGCTACCTATCATGGCATACTGATGCTGCATGAATAGGCAAGGTCACCCAGCTTAATCAAGATGCTGGCTGCATGGAATGCTGCAAATGTATATTTTTCTCATACACAGACACACTGGCACATAATCAGACCTCAGAGAAGAAAGGAGTTAATTTCTTCTCACCTGAAGACACTGGCCATCGCAGGGTGGGCAGAGACTGGGAATGTTTCCTTGTTTTGAAGGAGTTCTTTTAGGTAGAGGCTGCCCAAGCAGATGAAGGCATGGGAGGTTGCGCGCAAAGCATACGGGGAGCACAAAACTGTCTAAATGTGCTGCATCTTGCACACAGCCTGGGCTCCTTGCCACTCCCTTTGCCTCCTGATGCCATAAATCATTTTTTTAATTTATAACATGAATAATTGATTTTGCCGTGGCAGCCTCGGAGATAAATCTCTTGTGCGCACATGCATAAGAAAATAATAATACGAATAATCCTATGGTGCAACGACTGGGGCTCCATCTATCGATTACCTGTGCAGAGGGCTACTTTCCCAGGATTCATGCTTTAACTCTCTCTGCTACCCTGATGGCAAATACATGGGAGGACTGTATCATGCAAAAGCAACTCCTAGGACTATCTGTAGGATGCAGTGTTCAGGGGCATAACAAGTCCTGCTGGATTTCTTGCCAGAGACTCCTTGGCATAACTCTGGCAAGGACGGGTTTGTGCTGAGAGGGAGGAACAGCTGCACTTTGCCATAGCTGTTTCTCCTGTGAAATGGCTGTCTTTGTAGACGAATATTTTAGCTGGGTTAGAAACTTGTTCGTTTGTTTATTTATTTATTTATTTATTGGCTGTATATCCCACCCAAAATTTTCACCCAAATGTGTTGTTGTTGTTGTTGTTGTTGTTAACACCTGCATTACCTTTTTAAAGTTCTCAGGTCAGGAGCCAAAAAGGATGTAGGAATTTTTCCTGGCGATGTTATTAAGGACCTTATCACACAGAGGCAAATTGCTTAAATCCCGTGCAGAAACAGGATTTAAAAATCTGAAAAACCTGCAAAAGGCAGGTTGTTTTTCAGATGTATTTGTGTAAAGGAGAAATAACGCGACATTAATCTGAACAGAAAGCCGCCAAAACCTGCTCCTTTTTACTTTTGGAAGTTCCTGAAAGTAAAAAGGAGCGGGTTTGTCGTCTTTCTGTTCAGGTTATTTTTGTGTTATTTCTATTTCACTTTAATTCTAGTTTCTGCACAGGATTCATCCCATGTGATAAACTCCTAAGTATGTGCAATCCATGTGCACCTCAGATGGAGAAAATTGTACTATGGCTCCAACCAGTAAGGTGGGGTGAGAAAAGCAGGAATATACTGGGAAAGTTTACAGTAAAATAGGAAAGACCACAAAGCAGCGATTTTTACAAACCATTTCCCAGAAATACTGAGGCAGCACAGTATTTTCCTGTATTGACTTGCTGTTACCTCTTGCTGAAGCCTGGTGCTGGCCACAATTTGCAAAATTTTAAAAGGGGAGGAACGAGGCATCTGTAAAGATGCTACACTGAAACAACTTATACCAGTGAGTGAGAGGTGGTGTAGTGTAGTGGTTTGAGTGTTGGACTAGGACACTGGGAGACCAGGTTTCAAATTTCTGCTTGGGCATGGAAACCTACTGGGTAACCTTGGGCTAGTCACACTCTCTAAGCCTCAGAGGAAGGTTAAAGGTAAGCCCATTGGAGCAAAACTTGCCAAGAAAATCCTGTGATAGGTACACCTTAGGGTTTGCATTCAATATTCCTTGCCTAAGGAAATTAATAAAAATCATGGGGTTGCCATAAGTCAACAGGCAACTTGAAGGTGCATGTGTCCGCACGCATGCACATGTGCGCACACACGGGGGGGGCGCACACACACAATATGCAATAACTCTGAAATCAGATAAAACTGATTCATTCTGACTGGACACTATTTACAATGGTTAATGTATGGAGATCTAACCCAAATAAAGTAAGCAAAAAGTGAGCCCTGGTGGCGCAGTGGTTAAATGCCTGTACTGCAGCCACTCACTCATAAAACCGCAAGGTTGCGAGTTCAATACTAGCCAGGGCTCAGGCTTGACTCAGGCCTGCATCCTTCCGAGGTCGCTAAAATGAGTACTCAGCTGTTGGGGGGAAATGAGCTTACAGTTGTAAACCGCTTAGACCAGGGGTAGGCAACCTTTTTGAGCCGGGGGCCGGTTTGCTGTCCCTCAGACAATTGGGGACCCGAAGCACCATAAATTAAATAAATAAATAAATAAATAAATAAATTTTAAAATATATATATATATATATATATATGCATGCACACTCTCTCAGCCCGAGAAAAGCCATGGCAAAACTCCTGTGGAGATTTTGCCAAGAAAACCCCAAGAACAAGTAATAACAACAATAATCAATATCATCATGGCGGGCAGCGGTGGCGCGGGGGGCGGTGGTAGCAGGACCGGCCTGGGGCAGGTCCAAAGGCCTCAGGGGGCCGCATCCGGCCCCCGGGCCTTAGGTTGCCTACCCCTGGCTTAGACACTGCATAGTGCGGTATGAAGCAGTATATAAATGAAGCTGCTTTGTTTTGCTGCTTTGCATAAGTCAGAAATGACTTGAATGCACACAACAGCAACATACTAGTAGGTGCTGGCAGCACAAAATATTTTATACTAAATACTGTGCTTTTGCCCTTAGGTTCCTCCCTTCACCTTGAGGTCTAGGCTGAGAGACCAGGACCTGAGACCTGAGAAGCCTTTCTCATGTACTGGCAGTGAGTGGGTCTGAAGCCAGTAGCAAGAGAGCCCTTGGTAAAAAAAAATGAATGGGATCTACCTCTTCCCTCTTTTTCTTTCTACCAACCAACTAATTCATTCTCTCTCTCTCTCACACACACACACACACATATAGATCCGGTCTCACTCTGGCACAGCTTCTCTCTTTATCTCTCCTTGTCTCCCACCCCATTCCTCTGCCTTGCTGGAGAAGAGAGAGAGAGAGAGAGCACTCTTGGCAGAAGTCTGGACTGATATTGTGCAGAAGGTTCCTCCTTCTAAGCACCTGCTTAGGTATTGAGATCCATTGAGGTTTCTCACACACTGTTCCTTATATGGAGACACAAAAGCAGGCCATCTTAGCTGTGGCACCTCTGTTCCAGAATGCAATCCATCAGGAAGGGGATGCCAGCGCTGGTCTCACTTCAGAGCCAATTTAATACCTGGCTATTTACCATGGTTGGGCTATTAGACAGAATAAGGTGATTGTCCCATGCAACAGATTTTGAATGTTATGAAAGGGCAGCTAGTGGTTAGTTCTTTTATTTGTTATGTACCAAACAACTTGCCTCACTTTAAGTACAAGAATACCTCAGTTAACAAAGTAGATGTTCCTGAAGGTGGAACAAAGTTCCTGGACGTTACTTCTTAGTAGCAGAAAATTAGGCATCAGAGGCAGAAATAACATTGAAACAATAGGAATAGGTCCTACAAAAAAAAAGAAGAGCAATTCAACATGTTTCACCAAAGTTTTTATTCAAAACTAGCAGTATGCACATATGAAATGAAACAATGAGATCAGGTAAGTCTTATATGAGCAAACAAAAACATTTTGAGTCTTATACAGACCACTTGAAAATAAAATGCATCCAGAGATTATTATTTTTCACTAGCCTTTGCTTTTCTTATGGTTTCCATTTTGGTGGCCAAACTTATAACACTATACTTTTTAAATATGTTGGGGGAAGGGGTGTCACTAAGGGAGTGCAGGTTACACCAGGTGACACCCTAATGGGGGGGGTGTCACCACTGCTCCTCAGACATTTTCATTTTGACAGAAACATGCTGTGGCATTCACATGCATCCCTTTAAATCATTGACAAGATGGTGTGAGTGGGGTAAGGTTCAGTGGGAGGAGAAAGGAGAGGTCTCAGATTTTTTTTTAAATCAAATTTTAAGTTACATTTTTAAAAAATTATTTTAAAATTGTATTTAAGAACATCACATTTTTACCAAAATTTCACTTTAACCACATGAAACCATGAACATGTTAATTAATACATTTAGGCTGTGCATATGATATTGTAATTTAAAGGCATAATTTTAATTTTGTTCATTGTTTATGTCACAACTATTACCATTACTATTGGTAATGGGGGGGAATGCAGTGGCTCAAGTGGTTAAGATGCTGACTTTGTTGATTGGAAGATTGGCAGGTTGGTTCAAGGCCCTGGTGCTGCATGATGGGGTGAGCTCCTGTCACTAGTCCCAGCTTCTGCCAACCTAGCAGATCGAAAGTATGCAAATGCAAGTAGATAAATAGGTACCACTTTGGTGAGAAGGTAAACAGCATTCTGTGCAATCATGCTGGCCACAGGATCACAGAGTAGTCTCTGACAACACGGGCTCTATAGCTTAGTAATGGAGATGAGCACCACCCCCTAGGATTGGACACAATTTGACAACCTTGTCAACGGGGAATACCTTTATCTTCACCTTTATTACACTATATGGGAATTATGATTTATGAGTAACGTTAGTACAAAAACCATTACTAAGGATTCTATATGGTAGAGCATGGGAGGAGATCAGTGGAGGGGGTAACACCATGAGAAACCATACAGAATGACACCAACCCTAGTAGCTGGTGAGACAGGCTAATTCTCTTTCCCCCCTTTCTCTCTGTTTTGCTGTTCAAGCATGCTTAGTAAGGTGTTCTAGAGGTTGCTGTTATTACTTTGCCTAGTCTAGTTAGGCAGAGACAACTAGAGTAGGATAGACTTGGCTAAATTGGAGGTGATCTGCCTCTTACCCCTCCCGCCGTTTTGATATGTATGCCAGATCTGGTTTTATAGTATTCTATTTGCGAATTTGATTTTAACTTTATCTTAGTTTAATCCTGTTTTAAGGGGTGGAAGGGTTAGGGGTGGGATGATGGAATGTTTTACTTGTTGTATTTTTAATCTGTTGTATGCCGCCCCGATTGCCGAGCAGAGGGGCGGATTATAAATAAAACTTATTATTATTATTAGACTGAGAATTATAACACACTTTCTCAGCTCAAGTTTTATTGCACTATTCACTACAGCCATGCTACTACAACCTAGAAACTGAAAGTCTGTGTTTCTCTGGTCCTTCACCATCCTCCCAATGTCAGTGATGTTTAAAAGAACTTCCAGCTAGACAGAGGACTAAAAGGAAAAGAGGATGAGTTGGTTGGGCAGAAAAAAACTTTGTAAAAAGAAGCTTCTTTGTCAGAGACTATTGCGTTGTTAAACAAACCTGGCAAGCAAATGAAAAGACATGTTGTTTTTTTCCCTCCCTCCGCATGACTCTTGTTCTCGTCAGGTGTGGGAGAGTGTTGTAAAAGTGTCATTTGTGCCAAATTGATTATTGCAGCAAATGGGACACTTTTGCAACACTTTTATGACCCTTTTCCACAACGTCATGCAGAGGGAGAAAAAATGCATCTTTTCGTTTGTTTGGGATCACAAAGGGATAAGGAGGAAAAATCTGTAAAAACTCCATGCTCTGTCTTCTGTTCTGAAAACTATCAGTTGCCAGTCATAAGCTCTGGAGACACATTACCTGGAATCTCTGCAGGTTGGTTTTTGTGGAGTAATTTTGTGGAGTAATTTAAGTTTCCCAAGTATCAAAATATGAAATTCTGGCTTTGAATTAGCAGAACTGCAGAAACGTGACTTTGCCTAACCATGCTTCCCTAAAGAAGTAAGACTGATTCAAAAACAACAAACACATAGCTTGTAATTTAACAAACAATGATGGGTTTAATCTATATTTACATAAAAAAACTAAATCCTAGTCTAACTAGTGATGGTTCAGGTAAAGAGAGAATACCATCTTTAAGATAGCAGGAAAATGGGAACAGCTTAGTTGAAAATCTTGAGAGAGAAGGTCTGTTATTCTCAAAGGGGGAGTGACCCAAGTCACATGGTTAGTTTGAATGAGAGAGAGAGAGAGAGAGAGAGAGAGAGAGAGGCATTTGCCAGCAGGAAATCCCTCTCTATCTAAGGAGGGGAAAAGAGAATGCTAAAATCTTCCAATAGTTTTCAAATGGCTTTTTAAGTATATAGGTATGTAACTTCATCTAGTTGAATATATTTTATCTTACTGATTAAATTTTATATGTAAATTAATATGAGGGTAATATGCCAATATAATTTTTGTACTTCTTCATACTATGCCTTGTTTATAATTATGAATGTTTGTGTATTACCTCCCCATTTATCTTTTAACAGCTCCTGAGGAGAGCCTTACAGATATTTTACGCCAAAATGCCAAGAATAAATTTGTGAGATAAAACCTTTAAAAAAATTATAGGAATCAATTTCTCTTTTGTATCAGGTCTGAGAACCATGCATCTTGACTCGAGGGGCTCTGGGGCCCCAGGCAGCAAAATGTCTTGGATAATCCCTGCTATTTACTCAAGTATATGGATCTTATTGGCCATATCTCAGCTGTGATTTATCATTGCTGATTTTTATACTGTATTACTGTTTATGGTTTTATGCTGAATTTCAAAAAATGGATTATATCTTGTCATGAGATATGTTTTACTTTCAACTTAGCAAAAACATGCATACATGTGTGCCCTTATAACAAAAAGGCACTCAGAATGTGACCACTGGTAGCCTCTTAATTACTTACTTCAAATGTTCAAGGAATGAAATCTGTCATAGCACTGCTGAACCTTACCTGTCATTGTCATGTCCCTAAACCAGCATTCTTTCTTAGCAGCAGCAAAGAGCTGGATGATCCATACAAAAATGTTGTCCAAAAGGATATTGTGCAACAGAAGAATTCCCTGCTCAGCCCCACTTTGTTGTTGTTGTAGCTATTGCTTCTTCTGCATACTTTCAAGTCATTTCAACTTAGGGGTTTTCTTGGCCACATTTCTTCAGGGGGAGGTTGCCATTGTCTTCCTCTTAGAATGACTTGCTAAAAGTCAAGGAGTCTGTGGGTTTTCATAACTGAGTGAAGATTTGAACTCTAGTCTCCCACAATCCTAGTCCGACACAAACCAAACTACACCATGCTGGCTCCTACCACTAGCCACTCAACATCTTTGGGAATATCTAAATGAGCCTTCCTAAATTTAAAAAGCAGCTGTTTGGACCAGAGTTTGAAAACGTTAATGTTTTTGATTGCAGTTTTTCAGATTGCCAGCTGGGGGAAACTAGAAATTGCAGTTAAAGGGGGGAAAAAGAGTAACTTTTCCAAGCTCTGGCTTGAACATTTTCCAATTCTGTGGTTGTAATCCAATAAAATAAAATAACATTTCCAAGCTCTGCCTTGAACCACTCCAGTTATTGCAAAGATAAAATAAAAATGGTTCACTGGCAGCATTTATCTTTTGTACAACATGTGTGTGTGCATGGACACCTACACACATAAAGAGAGAGAGAGAGAAAGAAAGCTAGAAAAGAAAAAAAAGGGGGGGGAAAGAAGACCACATGTAGCTTCAGCAAACTTCAAGATGCCTGAATTAAGATCCTTTAAGAAGTAAGGACCATGTGAAATATACACTGCAGCCGCATATCCTATTGATTTCATTATGACGTACTTGCATGCAAGTGTGCTTAAAGGGTTGCAGCCATGGACAGTTGCCTCATTGACTACTCCTGTCTTTTTACACAGCAGCATCTAACTATGGCAGATTCCACAGGCAATTGTACTCTAGCTGGCTCTGAATATCTTTTAATCAATTTCAAATCTGATTGGAACAAAACAGATAAGCTCCCTTGTTGCTTCATCTGTTATGCCCAAATGCCACTTTTGCAGTCCCCAAAATCACCTGATGCACTCCTGAAAAATATGGCATGATTTTCTTTCAATGTATTACCCCAAAGTACTCCAAGTGTACACATGCACAGTGGTTTACCTTTTTACTCCTTCCAACAACCTCAAGCTGTTTTGGGACTGAAAATGGTGACCAGAAGTGACATGATGTCACATCTGGTACACCACAAAAAATTGCTGTGTCTCATAGGGCAAAAATTTGCCATTCCCCCTTGAATTCTAGAGCAACCATATTTACAAACTGTTCTGCCTAATACAGTTCTGCTATACATCCCTGGTAATTCATTTCTGCCATTCAGTCTTCCTTAGAGGGAGGAAAGTGTCAAACTCAGGTAGGTTTGGGGAAGTGGATGAAAAGTTGCTGCTGTGTTTGCTCACTGTGTGGGAATACTTGTTCTCACTTAGTTCCCCACCATTTATTCATTAGCACTAACTAAAGAATGGTTTTACAAACGTTACACCTGAAATCCTTTTTCTAGGAGGGATAGCTGTGTTGTGCTAGCTTGTCACAACAAAAGCAACACATCTAGTTGCACCTTAAAGACTCATGATTTTTATTTAGCCTAGACGTTCATAATCTGTGGCCCATTTCATGTGATGATAAAAGTCTACAGTCTGAGAATGCTTTTTTGTCTAAATAAAATGTGTTAGTTTTAAGATATTGCTAGACTTTTTGTTGTTTTTAAATCCTATGATAATAGACAGCAATGCCAGGCATTAGCAGTTGGCCATGGCAACCAAGAAGCAAATAAGATGTGATGAAGGATATGCGTGTGTGTGTATATAGGTGTATGAGCCATATCTGTCTGTCTGTCTGTCTGTCTATCTATCTATCTATCTATCTATCTATCTATGTGCCTGCCCTATTCACATATAAGCTGAAGGTTGGGAAAGGTGGATTTTGTTAACAGCAAATGGTACACACAAATAAAAAAGCCAAGCCTTTCCCCTCACCCTTTCCTTAACACACTCTAGCAGTTCAGGCAATCCCTACCCCACCTTCTGATATTGAATATAGCCTGAAAGAGACATTCTTGCAACGTAAAATAATATTATATCACAAATGCCACGCTGTCCACCTTAAATCACCTTTTCTGTCTGTATGCCATTATTTCCAGATGTATGAAAAAAGGTCAAAAAGAAAGAGAGGCAGAGAAGTGGCTTTTGAGGAAAAGCATAGGTGAGGTGGAGGGTTGAGGTCTATGATGTGCCTTTAGCCTGCTTTGTAAGGATTCCACAGTTGCTCCTCTGACCCTTTGTTTGGTTTAGGTCTCAGGCTGTGTCTCTTTGTCCACGATTCACATCCTTGGGCCAGACAGCATGACTATATATGCTATATATTCTATAATTAGCTGGCATCACTTCCCTGTCCCCCACCCCCCAACACCCTTCTATTCCCTGGAGCCCTCATTGCCTATACAAGCCCTAGAAAGTTGCAGCAATGCCAGTTCAGCCTGGCCGGAAGCTAATAAAGCAGAAGAGTAACAGAGTGAATCCATATGTCTTTAATATGCACTATTAAAAGGTAATGGGAAAATCAATCCCAGAAACAGCAGGGTTCCCCCCCGTAGCAAGAGCAACACAGGCACCAATAGTGTTTGTTTGGCACTGCCAGGGGAATGAGAAGTGTCAGGTGTTGCACGCCTCAAGCTGCGCCACAGTTTTGCATGTTACGACTAGCTGGATATTCATGTGGTACCAGCTCCCATTTTAAATTGTGAATAATTAATGTATTGCTCAGAGAGTATAAAAAGATATAGTTGTTTATAATTCTCCTTGACACAGCTGATTTTGTATGTGGCATCACCTGTTAACTCCAGCTATTTACATCTTCCTGTCCTAAATAATACTCAAGAATGTCGAGTGGAAGGGGGGGGTAACACCAATAGATGCCATTTTAGATGAAAGATGCCCTTCAGCCATTAACTGTAGATTCTAGCCAGCTCTACAGTGATAATTTAGGATGGGTTACTTGACTTTCCTTACCTAGCCTGGATTTTATATTATAAAACCCAATATGGCTACAGGTCACAGGAGATTCTCTCCAAACACCTTCTGTTGGGCACTTGGAGTAAAGGGTGCTTGCAACAGGACTGTGTGGGATGAGATCCATTAGTCCTGGGCCAACTTGCCAGCGTCATTCCAGCTCACAGAAACTCCAGACTGTATGTATACAAGACCCATTCGGGGCTCACAATTGAAAGGTCTGTGACTAGGGACTTTATCACACAGAGAAGATCCCATACAGAAATGGGATTTAAATAGGAAAAAATCCCGAAAATAAAAAGAAGCGGCTTTTGACTACTTTCTGTTCAGTTTAAGCACAGTTTAACATCAATGTCTGTGAAAATCTACCTGCTTTTGTGGGTTTTCCCCACCTTTAAATCCTGTTTCTGTGTGGAGATTTTTCATCTCCAGTCTTCAGGGTGAGGGGAAGGAAGCTCAGGATAAGAATGCTCCCTTGAAAGGTGTGTGTAAATACATCTCCTAATTTTTTAATTTAATTTTTTTAAGTAAATAATTTCCTCCTATTTTTTTTTAACTTGGCTAGAACTTGTGGCTTTTAAAATATTATTTGAATTGCATACTCTGAACAACTGTGGTTGATTGTTAATACTGTATATCACACCTAACGGCATCACCAGAACCTGCATCCTGTGACATTAACAGGAGGCATCTCTACATCTCAGGCTTCAGTCCGAAATCTCAGGCCCTGAGATAGTCCTGACCTGACAACCCTATCTGTGTCAGATTCTGTGTCAAAATTACAGCTTAATAAAGTTACTTATTTGACTGCAACTCTCAGAATCCCTGGGAATGACCATGCTAGCTAGGGGATGCTACAAGCAGTACTCCTCAAAATCTCTGCCTTTGGATCTAGGTTATAAGATGTCTCATTCCAGCTATGTCCACATGGCAATGGATGAGGTGGGGCATGGTAAGATAGTGAGAAAGATAGCCCCCAAGGAATTCAGAATGAGGATCCTCTAGAGCAGTTTTCCTCGCTGCTGTCCTCAATGCTAGACAGCAGAAGTAATGCTGGCTGGGGATGGAAGTAGTTGTAGATCCAACATGTCTGGAGGGCTCTAAGTTGGAGAAGGCTGCTGGAATGGAAATAGTGCTGGCAGGACTAACATAAAAGACATGTTCCTGTGAGGAATAAAAATGGAACTGGGGCCAGGAGTGAGTGTGGGGTTGATATTAAATCTATTCGCATGGGTATTTTAGAATCTATGTTCCTCTTTCTGATTTGTTCTTTCTCTGTGTGTGTATGCATTCACTCACATATGTGTGCCTGTGCCCTGATGTATGTGTGCAAATGCAGGTTGAGTTATTAAGAGTCAAAGAAGCATTCATACCCCAGGAGTGAAGGGCAAGAGTTATCACTTTTATTACATCCTCCCTCTGCTAGAGAAATGGATATTTATCATTTCCATCAGTAAAACTTCCCTGCTTAGTAAATTAAATGCAGAAACACAACTGTACTCTGGCCAGTATCACCAATGCTGGCTTCTGCCAGAATGCAAGAGCAGGCATCTGGCACCTACAGTCGAGTGCCCAGTCTGAAGCTTTTAAACAACAACAACAACAACAACAAACTTTTATGTGTTCTGTATACTCTCTGAATCGATGCTGAGGGTTGCCAGATTGGCAAGTCAAAGGAAACTGGTGAATGGTTTATAATGACACTTTCTTTGTTGCTCTGCTTAATAATTTGCTCCAGAGCAAGCTGTCCCTCCCAGAGTGAATTAATTCTGATGGACTGGCATCACCCTCCAAACTTTCCCTTCCCCCTCCCTCACACTTATTGGCAAGCAAACTTGTATTATACACAGCATTAGATGCAATGTGTCACCAAACAAGGACAAGCTGCCCAAGCTGGTCCAAGGAATATGTTGGCTTGCACTGTCTCTTAAATCCAGGGCAAACATTGGATAAGGGTCTTTTCAATGTGTGTGTGTCTGTGTGTGTGTGTGATAAAAATAGAGTGAAATGAAGAGACAAAGGTGTGGCTGCAGGGAAGCTTGCAGCAATGGTGAATGCACACCATGTACGGTACTTGGCATTGTGATAAGTGCTCTTTCATTACCTGAGAGAGAGATTAATCAAATAATAATTAACTTTACTGCTTGCCGGGAAACTAATACACAAGCATCTTCTGTTCAGTGGGTCCCCAGACTCAAGTGATCCTGTCAAGAAGGGGAATCCTAGATACTGGATTGCATTTATGTTTTCCCCCCTCCTGTCGCCAACCTTTTTGATTTGGGCACAGTAGGGTCCCTGAGGGACACAACAGCTGGCACAGCTGCCTTAATGAGCACTGTTACCTTTCTCAAAGGAAGGGAGTAATTGCTTGACTGTATGTTTTAATATTCCTGATTGTATATTTTAATTTACATAAAAGTATGCACATTGATAACAACAACAAAATCTTCGGGTATGTTGTTATGGTTGAGTAATGACCAAAGGAGTTCCCCAGCTCCATACTACTCCAAAGCAGACCAGTTAAAATCCAACTATTCAGCTCGGATTAATTCAGATCCACCTTATTGGTATATGTGTTCTTCTGGGGATTTGGAGCAATTGGAAGGTGTGGCATGCACTGTGCTTACTGATTAGGGAGGGAGATGTTTAAATAACTGCAGATTTTAAGCTGGTAAAATGACTTAGGTGTTTTTCACAGAAGATAGTACACATCTTTTGAGCTTGGCTTTTACACTGCCCTCATGGGGAAAATGTCATGTGAAACATATGCTCCAGGCTTTCAGCATTCCTCCCTCAGTGGTTTCTGCCCCAGATGGGCAGAAGGTAGACCAGGATCTAACAGCAGATTTCTGATTGTTTTGCAATAGATATTTAAGGATTTTGAAACCCAATAATTAAAGGATTCCATGCCAAACTACAAGTTACAAAAACATCTTCCATGGCTAACAATGTACCAATATTTCCCTGCTTGCTTGCTTACTTGATTTATACTCTGCCTTTCTGCTAATAAATGAGACAAAATTCAAATGATTGGATGAAACAGTACTGATTAAAAACATAAAACAGATGATGTTTTTTTAAAAAACTTTGAAAGTAGTTAAAAATCTGTTAAAACAAAATTCAGCACCCTGTCTGGATTAAAAGCCCCTTTCATAGGAAGACAGCCCAACTAATTGCCAGCCTTTTTTAGTCATGATGTACCTCTCTTGTAAAATATATCAGTTTGTTGTCTTTGCCATTTTTGTGGAGCTGTTCTGAACAGTTTTAGAAAGTGATGCAAGAACTCCTAGCCTGTAGTAACTAAAGTGTAGATATGTATTTGCATATGCAGTTTTGTAATTGGAAGGAGCTGGATGGCAACCCCATGCGTCCCCTTCCCTCAACTCAACTAGTGAACTTGGATGACAGGCTCATCTGGATTGTGCATAGTTAAAATGAACCAGAGCTGGGGAAAGTTATATTGAGTTTGTAAAATCCTCATGGTAACTTACATGTACATAATCAGGAGTTGGATTCCACCTAAACATTAGGAAGAACTTCCTGATGGTAAGACCTTTTCAACAACAAAGCATGCTGCCTTGGAGAGCAGTGGAATCTCCTTCTTTGGAGGTTTTTAAACAAAGTTTGGATGGCTATTTGTCAGGAGTGTTTTAATTGTGTATTCCTGCAAAGCAGGGCGTTCAACTGGATGGCCCTTGTGGTCTCTTCCAACTCAGTGATTCCATGATTCTGCTGTGTGTTTTGGACCTTTAAATCCTTTTTTTGCCTTTGGACAAGAAGGTCTCCAGTACCTTATGCACAGTGATTATTTTCTGACTGTATAATAACAGATGAGGTACTGTAAGGCACAGTTCTACCACTACCACATCACCCAAAAGGCCACTTATAGACTTGGTTCATATCCATCACTTTTTCAGCAGCTATCCCTGTAGTCTGGATGGATCTCCCCTGTATATGCACTGGTTAAACTCTATGCTCTGCCAGTGTCAAAGAGCATTTCCACCTAGGATTACAACTCCCAGAATCCCCAAGCAATTCCTGAAATTCTGGGAACTGTAGTCCAAAAGAATAACTTTTCCAAGTTACATCCTCCAAAAAGAGATCCTAGATTCCATAAGCATGAATTCTACCCATTCTTAATTTATAGCAACACAGGAATGTGTGTGCTCAAGTAGATGCAGAACTTGTTTCATATCATTTCCAGGGAACAGCATGGCTTTCTGGGTTGTCAGAGTAGGATATCACTGTTGTGTAGCACTGGGCATATATCTTTGCTTAGGACAATTGCAATCTTTCTTTCTCAGTCTCTCAGCCACTGGATCTTGCTAGCTCCTTTCTGGTGTTGTGAGCATCTTGTCAGCGAGGTTGAAAATGGAGGAGGGCCAAAGAACAAACCATAATAAGCCTTTTAAACAAAGGGTGGTGAAGCTGCATGCACATTTACATTGCTGGAAACTTTTGGACATAAAAATCATCATGGGTTAGTGAACCAGACTGATAGAAAGCAAGAAGTACAAAAAGAAACAAACATGGTTAGACCAGTGATTGCTGCAGTTCATGTATGCAACTTAGCCTTAAACCTTAAAACATATCAGTCTCAGTATGCAGCAGTAAATTATGAAGTTCAGGCACTCATCAGGATAGCCACCATAGGTAAATCCTCAAGGCAAGTCCAAAAATATAGACTGCTGTTTTGATTCATAATCATATCAAGAGACTCTTCCTAGCAGTTTTTTTAATCTCCACCAATGGCAGGGCTTTTGTAAAGTTAATGAATCTTGGTTGCCTATTTGAGACCAAGCTGGGACACCCTGCCCCAATATTTTGCATCATAGCAGGGAAAGCTCACAACAATATACTGTTGTAGGAAAAATCCCCTTTCTGCAGCTACTGTGGGAAGTGAAAATAAACTATAATAAGGAATCTTGTAGGTGTTAGCAGAGGAGATTCTAATCCCTGCTGATCAAAATCAAGGTACTTTGACACTGACTCCACTTCAGCATGGATTGGTTAAACCACCACCCAAAACTGACCCAGCTTTCTCTTCATCACACGACTCCATTGGAAACTTAAGAGAACCCACACACTCTAGGTGTTGTACTACAACTCCCAGCATCCCCTACTATTGGCCATGCTGGATGGAGATGGTGGGAGCTGGAGTCTCGCATCATCTGAAGGACCAGGGATTCCCCTCCCCATCCCAATATGAGCTGCAAGCTGTGTTTGAAGTGATAATTCACACGTGCACACAGTTGATTTGTTCAAATCTAGATGCTACCTTTAAACCACACATGACTTGTTTCCAATTATGGTAGATTAAAATTAGTTTATTGATGATAGAAAAGATAATTGGATGAGATAAGGGACAAACAAGATTAAGTTGCACTGCAAAATGAAATAAAAATCGAGTCCTTGCCTGGTGTATAGATGCTATATTTCCTGGCATGCTAGTCCCATGGGAATGATGGGTGCTGGGATTTCTCATGATACAGATGCCTAGACTGAACTCTTAGAAGAACTTTTTCTCTAGGGTTTTATTTTCAGTTCAAACACTTTCCCTGGATTTGCAAATGGGGCAATCACACATCTTTTCAGCCAGCCCTTAGGAATCCGAGAGCCCCACAGGTAGCCTCTGGATTCTGATCTTAGACACTACTGGGCACAAAAGAGCTTCTCTTAGGCATTTGCTAGCTTGTCCACTCCAGAACTTGGACTAGTTTGACTACAACTCCCATAATCCCCAAGCCAGTATCTCCACTTGCTTTGTTAGATGAGTGATTCTTGGAGTTATAGTACAAAAAGTAATACCTCCAAGCTCTGGCTTTTACTCCCAGACAGGGATATTTATCTCATATCCAGAATTCTTTTTGGGGGTGGGTTGACAATAACACAAATTATTATGGGAATGCCATCTCTGTAAAGTATAGCAGCCCCAGAGAGACTGTTCCATCTCAATTCATTAGCCCTTTATTGAAGTCCAGTAATAAGAATCAAGAGGGTTATTTATTGGATCTCTGGTAAAGAGGGGAAAGCGCATGAAGGAGAAAGGAAATTAAAAGATTACTAGGTTCCTATTGTACTAATATTCAAAGAGAAAGAAGCTGTGTCTGTCTGTTTTAGCATAAAAAGGCATAGGACGTTATCACATGGGGCAAATCTGCTGGTTAATCCACATAAATCCCAAACAAAAACTGGATTTGTGCCTCACGTTTTCACACGACGTCGCACAGAAACTGGACAGAAAGTGGACAGAAACTGGTGTTATCTAAGATCTTTTGAAATTCGGTAGTTTTGAGGAAATGCAAATGCGAAATTAAGGTAATTTCACATTTACCCTAATGTGAAAAGCAAATGTGCATTTGGAAGCATTTCCCCGCATTTTCCCATGGTTCTGTGGGGTTTCCCATGGGTCATCGAGGCAGCGTCTCCTTATTACGTTTACTTCCTGTTTTGCTTGGGCGACAAACCTGCCGGCCAGACATGAGCCTCTCTGCTTCGTCTTTCTAAATATATCTAGAGATATCGGGCCGTGGTTGATGTGGGGTTTGTGAAGGAACACAATTGGGGCCAAAACACATGGCCAAAGCAATGATGAAATGGGGAAAAGGAAGTGACGAAAACAACATCCGCCAGTTTACAATTTCATCAAGTGCTAGAAATGATAGCCTAATTGTTATAGAAAGAACCAGGCAAATAGTATGAGAATCCAACAGTAGGAGGGGAAAAAGCTTAAATAAGCAGCTGGGTGGATTGGCTCATGGTCTTAGATATTTTGTTTATACTTATGCACAGAGCATGGGAAAGAAACAAGATGAACTTGAACTCTTAACACAGCAAAGCAAATATGATATAATAGATATCACTGAAACCTGGTAGGATGAGTCTTATGATTGGAATGTAGTAATAGAGGGGTACAACCTGTTTCAGAAAAATATACTAAACAGGAAAGGAGGAGTAGCAGCATTATATGTCAAGAATGATTACACCTATAAAGAGACCCATGACTTAAATCCTGGAAGCCAGGTGGCGAGCATCTGGATACAAACAACAGAGATGTAATTGTGGGGATCTACTAAAGACACCCAAGCCAGACTGAGGACATGGATGAGGCTTTCCTAGAACTAGAACAGATAACCAAATGTTCAGTAAGGAGCGATATAGAAATATAGTGGTAATGGGGGTTGTCAACTATCCTGATATTTGCTGGAAGCCAAACTACTAAAAATTTAAGGTCCAACAAATTCCTCACTTGCCTTGCAGATAACTTCATTGACCAGAAGGTGGAAGAGGCAACAAGGGGCTCAGCTATTTTAGATCTGATCCTAATCAACAGGAATGACCTGGTTAAAAGGATGGAAGTGGTAAGATCCTTAGGAGGGAGTGATTATGTTCAACTTGAGGAAAATGGTCATAGCATATCTCAGTTTCAGTAAGACCTTTGATACCCCCCTCCCTCCGATATTCTTGCAAACAAGCTAGTAAAATGTGGGTTAAACATTACTACTGTTAGGTGGATTCATAATTGGTTGACCAACTGAACCCACAGGGTGCTCAACAATGGTTTCCCTTCATCCTGGAGAGAAGTGACCAGTGGGGTACCACAGGGTTCTGTCCTGTTAACATCTTTATCAATGATTTGGATGATGGAATAGAGGGCATGCTTATCAAATTTGCAGATGACACTAAATTAGGAGGGGTAGCTAATACCCCGGAGGGCAGGATCAAAATTCAAAATTACCTTAATAGAATAGAAAGCTGGACCAAAAGTAACAAAATGAATTTCAGCAGCGAGAAATGTAAGCTACTACACTTAGGTAGAAAAAATGAAATGTACAGATGTAGGATGACAACAGTACATGTGAAGAGGATCTAGGAGTCCTAGTAGACCACAAGTTAAACATGAGTCAGCAGTGTGATGCAGCAGCTTAAAAAGCCAATGCAATTCTAGGCTGCATCATTAGAAATACAGTCAGCCATTCATATCTGCACGGGTTGCATTCCAGAAACCCCACACACAAATGCCAAAACCCGCAGGATCTCAAGTCCCATTGTTTACAATGATGGTGTGCCGCAGCCATGGCCACCTCAGCACAGTTACATGCACAAACCACCATTGGGGGAAATGTGGTGGGGCCATCTGCAGATGCTCCAATTTTCAGATGGTAAGCCCATTTATGGCAAGTCCTGACTGTATAGTGTCTCTAGACCGAAGTAAGTAATAGTACCACTCTATTCTGCTTTGGTCAGACTTCACCTGGAATACTGTGTCCAGTTCTGGGCACAACAATTCAAAAAGGATGTTGACAAGTTGGAGTATGTCCAGAGGAGGATGACTAAAATGGTGAAAGGTTTGGAAACCATGCCCAATGAGGAGAGGCTAAGAGAGCTGGGTATGTTTTGCTTGGAGAAGAGAAGTTTAAGAAGTGATAACTGTTATCCAAAAATCTAGGGTCCCAGAAGGACACCTACAAATTGTATTCAGTGGAGAATATTTTTTTTTACATTTTTATTGATCAATGGAGAAATTAATTGTTTAGCTCAATAATTTAGCAGCAAGAGGACCAGGGTAACTCTAGCTGGGACACAAGGCTATGTTTACCATCTCCCAAAAACTAGAATTCCAGAGTGCTAAGTACAACTCAGTTTTATTATTTGAACAACAAGAAGGATGACAACATTCACACGAAGCACTTATTTATACATACACACACAATGATATAAAAGGTGGTAGTGGATAGCAAATTAAAGGATTGCATGGGCAAAGTTTACGGTTCCAGAAGCCAGGCTCCAGTCTGGGGAAAGCTGGGAGTTGAATTGGGCTCAGTACTCTGCTTTGTGGTGCAGCCAGAAATACTAAGGAGTCTAGCTCAGTAGCGTCACTGGGGGGGTGCGAAGGGGGTGCGGAGCGCACTGGGTGACACCCCAGAAAGGTTGGAAACCATGCCCATGTGTTTGGCCAGCCATGTGGCCACTTTCCACGGGCCTTGGGGAAGGGGACTCTGGCCCGGGCGGCTGTTTCTGCAGCTGTGCACACGTGCTCCTGTTGGCTCCCTGCTTCATCCTGGCTTTCTCCTGAGGAAAGACAGGCTGAAGCAGGGAGGATTGGAGGTGCATGCGCGTGCATCATCTTCTCACAGAAGCCCTTTCCGCTTTTGCACACACCCCCGGCACTGAGTGGCACCAACAGTAAGTACGCCACTGGTCTAGCTTGAATCTGACAGGGAAGATTATCGCACTACCTTTAAAATGCATTAAAAAGAGATTTACCTCGCCCAAATTGAAGTAAAATTTCAAGCTGCATCCGGATGCTGTCGCACGTATTTTCCCCAAAAGCCCACCATTGAAATGCAACCTGAATTCAGCCCAGATGACTTAATTCGCTTCGGTGGCCATTTTTCTAAGTTGTGCGATAGCCCCCAGATGCAGCCGAATTTTACTTTAGTTTGGGTAAGTCTCTTTTTAATGCATTTTAAAGGTAGTGCGATGATCTCCAGTGTTTCTGCCTGATTCCAAACTGGAACAAAGTGGGAGGTTCCCAAAATGGGCATAGCCCAAACTTGTCTTGAGGCAGCTGGAGCTGATTCTCTAGGAATCCCAGAAATAATGGGATTTCCAGCTGGTTGGTGGTTTTAACTTCAGAGTTACAAAAAGAATATTTTTGGTTGATGTCAGTGATTTAATCTAGCAGTGATAAGACCAGCACAACCCCCAGGAGTTTGGGATAGGAAGAAGTATTGAAAGATATAATGGAGACTAGCATGGAGACTGGCTTACTGTTTTAGGCTCACAGACTTCTTTGTCTTTGACCTTGAAGAGGAAATACACATGGTAGGGGGTTGTAACTGCTATTATAACAAAATATAACAAAATATGTGTACCCCCAAATAATGGGGGGCATGCAGGGTGTGCTAGCCCTGTTTAAATATTTGAAAGGATGTCATTGTTTTCTGCAGCACCAGAGAATAGGACCCAGGGAAACAGATTGAAATTACAGGAAAAGAGATTCCACCTCAACATTAGGAAGAACTTCCTGACTGTAAGAGCTGTTCGACACTGGAATACACTGCCTCAGAGTGTGGTGGAGTCTTTTTCTTTGGAGGTTTTTAAACAGGCTGGATGGCCATCAGTGGTGCTTTGATTGTGTATTCCTGCATGGCAGGGGGTTGGATTGGATGGCCCTTGAGGTCTGTTCCAACTCTGTGGTTCCATTTTGTGGTCCTTTGGGTTGTGGAGGGGATATACTTAAAGAATATGGTGCTTTACACTCACCACACATTTTGGAATTAGATGGACATTTGGAGCAGTCCTGGTCAATCTTCCGCTGTCCCACTTTCCCAGCTGCTTTTAAAATGTCCCAGTTTTTCACTCCTCCTTCTTTTCATCTTGTCCTTGGCTTACTTCAATTGCTGAAAAGTTAGTTCATATTGCAAAAGCAGTCAGCACTCAATTAACTCAGCAGGATGGACAGGAGAAGAGAGGACAGTTGCCCTTCCCATTAGGCTTGTTTCCTCTCTCCCTCTCTCTCTCTTTCAGGCTTTCCTAAACTCAGTACATAATTTCCTAGATTTCTCTGCTTCAAACAGTAGTTTTGTAGGTTCTTCCCCATTAATAAAATTTGCCCTCTTTTTGCCTTTCCACACCCTTTTGCCCACACTCTGATGTTGCTACGCATGTCCTGGTTTTCGTACATTAAATGTTGGAGGTTATGCTCCCTCCCAATGAATGCACACTTTGTTTAGTCCTTCTATTGTGTCTGTCATTAGAAGTAGTAATCTCTGGGTGGGAAAATGTCCAACTGTGGTAGGCATTGGCTTGTAGTTGAAACAGAGTCCCTGCAGCCTGCCAGGATGTAGGAGTTAATGAATTATGATTTAATGGCACTTCCATAACCTCCTGTTCATGATACTTCTGAAGAAGATGTCAGACAGTCAATCTCTTCCTGAAACAAATTGCCTGGCAGAGATTCACTCAACCATAGAACACAGGCCAGAGCTGGCCACTGTCTATTAGGCAGAAACTCAGAGGTGAACACAAGATGTAATTAGAAGACTATTCAATGTTTTATTTATTAGTTATTTTGCTATCTCACCTTTCCTTCAATGAGATCAAGGTGGTATATCTGGCTCTTTTCTCCTTCCTTTATCCTCATGACTTGGGAAGTTGGTCAGGCTGCATGGGAGTGACTGTCCTAAGGTCACCCAGGAAATTTTGTGGCTCAGGAGGAACTAGAACGTGGATTCCCCAAATCCAGCACTTTGGCTACTGCACTCTCATCAATGCTCTCTTCCAAACCATACCAAACTAGTAGTCTCTGCAGCTGACCAGTCTTCATAGACAGAGATTTTTTGCAGTCTCTGTTAGTGACTGCCTTTAACTGAACATGCCACTGAGGCATGGAAGTTGAGAACTTGTACACACAACCAGTTTTCTCTATCTAAAGTTATTGCATTATGTGAAATAAAGCATTGAAAAATATGCATGCAGCAAACTGATTTTTTTCTGGATCAGTAGTTGTAGAAGCTGCCATGCTATAAGAACAAGCAGCACGCACACATTCCCTTGTTCACTGGCTTGAAGTATTGCTTGACTGTCATCCTAGAATCATAAAAAAAGCCGTCTGTATATTACACATGCCTTTAAGTCTTGGAAGTCACCTTCAAGATAAGGAATAGACAATTCATTGCTTCTGTCCCCAAAGGGAAGGGAGGTGTACCTCCAGGGCCATGAGACTCTAGAGAGGGCCATGAGACTCTAGAGAGGATCAAAGATTGATAAGGAAAAACAAACTTGTTCGATACTAAGGAATGTGTAATGATAGTGTGTCATTTGTTCATATCGGGGATGCTTGTGCAGAGGAAGTAGAAGATCTGCAAAAAAAATCACAGATGAGGTCAGGAAAAATCTGAAGGGAAGAAGCATTTTAAAAGCAGATGAAAATGTGGGATGGCAAAGGATTAATTGGGATTATCCCTGCCCAGTTGGGACAGTTGGATGGCATGACATGCTTCTGTATAGGTAAGGAATGGGCAACTGTTGGGGGGGGGGGATTTTCTACCCGTGGGCTAGTGGAAACATTAGGGTTAGTGTCACCTGGTGTGGTAACTCATGGGAGATTACGACACACGCCTTATCCCATCTTCTCTCCGATGGGATACACATGTGTTTAACTTTCAAATAACGGATCTTATCACATTCTCCTGAGGCTGGGTGTGTGCAGCCCGTATGCAACCCGGGCTTATCCTGTGGCTTTGCAAGGATGGGAAAGCCACAGGATAAGCCCAGGTTGCATACGGGCTGCATACGGGCTGCATACGGGCTGCATATGCTCGGCCTCATTGAGGCAGAAAAATGTCTTTAATTAATGTTTTATATGCCTAAATTAGAGATGTGTGCTGTTATAAGTGTAAAATAATGGTCAAGCAGCCATGTGAAGGGAATGCTGGGAAGTGGGCCTTTAAGGAAGATGCTGGAAGATTTAAACTCAAAGAATGCTAAAGGGTTATTTAGACAGGATGACCCGAGATCTGGTAACCTGATGCATTAAAGACCTACATTAGGAGACAGCGTGGGCCAGAGAGCCATAATAAATCATTGGCAATTCCTCCTGTTTGTGCAAAAGGGGCCTTCTGCCTAGTACACACAGTTTGTTTACTGATAAGAGATTCATGTGATAAGTTCCATGGTATCATCATCCCATTGGCCTCTTCCCATTCTACCCCATAATGATTCCTTAGTAATGTTTTTGTACTACTGTTACTCATAAATGCCCATATATCACTGAATGTAATGGCAATAGTTATGACATAAAGAAGCAGCAAAATTAAAATTATACCTTTACATTACAATATCATATGCACAGTCTAAAAGTATTTACTGGTACATAGTTCCATGTGTTTAAAGTGAACATTTGGTAAGATGTGATGTTTTTAAAGAAAATTTAAAATGCATAAAAATATTTTTAATTTTTTCAAATTTTTTTTTAAATCTGTAGCTTCTCATTTCTCCTTCCTCTGAGCCTTGTCCCTCTCACACCATCTCTTCAGCATTTTAAAGGGACACAGATGAACACCACAGCTTGTTTCTGCCCAAAGGCAGATGTTTGGGGAGTAGCGGTGTCACCCTCTCATTAGGATGTCACCTGGTGAGGTCCCCACCCCACACCCTCCTAATGACACCTCTGTTTGAGACCCTCCTGGGGACCCACTGATTGCCCAAAAGAAATGAACAAAACCCAACCAGAAATTGCCATGTCTGCTTCTGCTTCGGGGGGAAATGGGTATTTTGCTTGCCATAAAAGACTGGTCCAGACAGTCTGGAAGGGTCATGGGGAGCAAAAGCCACACATTTGTGAGGTTCCAAAAAGTTAAAGGCAGAACTCTTCTGCTCAGAGTTTTAACCGGAGTGGGATTCTGACAATCCCATAAATCTTAGCTGAGCATGTCTGTCCAGCTATCTTCCCCATTGGCTCCAGCTTTCCTCAAAACATGTGCATTTTCAATTTTGTCAGTGTCTTGTTATCAGCATCAGTCTTCCAGCTCTGGCAGTTCTCGAGAGATCCTGCTGGTTGGTGATTTTTGACATTGCAATGTGGCACTGCCATTCTTCAGTAACACATGAACACGCTCACCATGATCAGATAAGAGCATCAAACAGAGGCAGAGACAAAAAGAAGTCCAATGCAGAAAGGTAGCCCCTGCCTCTTAGATGGAATACCTGGGGACTGAACAAACCAAAAGGGGCAGTCTTTTATTGTAGATAATAAAAGACTGACCCTTATGGCTTGTTCAGTCCTTATGCTGCCATTTCTGTCATCAAAGGCAGCATAAATCTATCAGGGCCAAGCTATCTCTTTAAGATCAAACCATCCACTTCTGTTAAATCTGGCTACAAAGTTTCTACTGCAGTGTGACCAAGCCAAGAGTAGTCATGCCACTGAGAAGGATTTACAAGACAAACAACCCTATATCAGAGCTTGAGAAAGTTACTTTTTCAAATCCTAGCCCCTCCCCCCCCCCCCCCCCAGTATGACCAATAGTCCAAGAAAGGACATTTTCCAATATCTGCTTCTGATGACTGAAGCAACTTAATTTCAGCTTCTGGTGTTGCACTGGAAAGGAAACCATAGATAGTTGTCTATTTGACCTGAGCCTACATCCTGATGATAGTTTCGCCTCCGATAATACTCTGGGCCCTTGGTATCTGCTGGGATTTGGGTCCAGGACCCCCCCCCCCCGGATAACAAAATACATGGATGCTCAAGTCCCATTAAATACAGTGGAAATAAAATGGTGCTTCTTATATCAAATAGCAAAATGAAGGTTAAGTTGTTTCAATTTATATATATATATTTTAATATTTTGAAGCAGTGGATGGTTGAATCCGTGGATACAGAATCGGTGAACACAGAGGGCTGACTGTACGTATAATACATGCAAAGCTCAGTTGCAGAGAATTTAAAACCAAATCCAGTCTAGAACTAATAATGCCTGCTCTGAGGGAGAAGTGCACACCATGGACACATGCTTCAAAGGATGGATCCCACTAGATTCCTCTCACTATTGTTTTAGCTTTTCCAGTGCTTGATGATAGCAGTAACTCATAGATCTTGGAGGACATAAGGGGCAATCTTGTACAGAATCAAGACATTGATTCATGTAGCAATGGGATGTAATATTTCAGGTTTAAAATTAATAAAACACATCTTCAGTTATGACCTGTGCTAAACCATCCAAGGTTCAAAGCAAGAGTCAGTTTTGGATTTTTCTCCTCATCACTTAGCATTTTATACCTCTGCTAGAGAGAAGGGCATCTTAGCAAAGGCTAACTGAAATAGAAGAGCAGATTTTGATTGTAGCGTCCAGACCTGCTCACCACAGTAACAAAACATCACAATGCATTTCCTAATTGTGTTGAGAATCAGGGAAACAACACAATTGCACAGAATTTGTTGTTGTTGTTGTTGTGTGCCTTCAAGTCAATCCGATTTACGGCAACTGTAAGATGAACCTACCATGAGGTTTTCTTGGCATGTTTCTTCAAAGGGTGATTGCCATTGCCATCCTCTGAGGCAGAGAGAGTATGACTTGCCCAAAGTAACCACTGGGTTTCCATACTTAACTGGAAATAAATCCTATTGAAATCCAACAAGTTTTGGTTAGGCACATTTGCACCTTACATTTTGTTAGCCAGAGCCCCTCAATTTTATTTTATTTTATTTGGCTTTTAATATTTCAGTGGCCGCATGGTCAGGCAAGACCACATGGCATTTTAAAATTGAGAAATCTTTCTTCCCCCTATGACCCCCTGCCTGTAGCCCTCCCTTCCTAGAGAATTGCAAATTCCTGAAATTCCTCTCAGGTGGCTATGACTCACTCATGTGGGGACCAAGAACACAATAAGCCAGCTAGGGCAAGGGAGTCGCCTGAGGAGAAAGGTAAATACAGTCCAAGATTGGCTCTGCCTAAGACCATCAAGGTAAACAGGAAACAAATATCCCGCTTTGTCTGCACTCCCCATACCTCAATAGCTCTGAGACCAACCCCTTTGTCCAATCTAGCTAGACAGGAAGACCCACAATAGATAATCCCATCATGGCCTTTGTGTGATTGTTACAGAATAGCCTAGAGGAGAGATTTTGGGTATATAAGGGACTGTCCCAGGCCCACTCAGTGCTGCCATTTTTGGGTGCATGCTGGAATCTCTGTCCTTCTGCTGCCCTAAAGTGCGCACACGACCCTCACCCCTGCCAGTCGTGCCATTCATCGAACCCAACCATCGCCGCAGATCCAAAGACGCAGGAGCTACGGCCGTAGGTAACTTTTCCATCCACCCCTCTGAACTCTAACTCTCCCAGCTATCCCCGCTTTGCTCCGTTTCTCCTTTAGTGTGTGTGTGTGTGTGTGTGTGTGTGTTGATGCTAATACTGCTTAATAAATATTTGGGAATTGTAGTTCTACGTCTCAGCGCCTTCCTTAGCCAATATCCATCCTTCTGTATACATTTGGTATGGATCCCTGGGCATAAGTTAGGAGTGCCCTCTCGTAATTTGAGCTAATTATAAATTCCCCTGAAGAGCATTTATCCTAACAATTTGCAAGGTACATTTAGGTATAGTCAGGTCAGCCCTGGTGGATGGAAGACTATTAACAAATACCAGGAGATGTAGGCTGTATTTCAGAGGAACTGGCAAAATCACCTCTGAATATTCCTTGCCTAAGAAAACTCCGTGAAATTGATGGAATTGCCATAAATTGACAGGCATGTAGGAGGCACATACACACACACACATAATCAGTACTCAGAGCTTTGCATATAGAACATCCCAAGGCTCAGTCCCTGGTGTCCAATGTGAAACCCTGAGAAGTCACTGCCCATCAATGTAAATATAATAATATTGAGAAGGTTTACAACAGCTGCAAAATTTATTCATTGAAATGGCAGCAGGGAAAGCTTCTTCCTACATTTTAGATTTTTGACACTACATTATATGCCACATAATCACTCCCATTCTAAACAAAAACAAGAAAGACATTTGTGGCCCCTTAAAAACTAAAAAATTCTATTTGACATAAGCTTTCATGGACTGCAGTCCATTTAATCATACCTACACAACAGTCACTAAAATTATTAAGGGTGTGAGTTGCCACAATGGCTTATAGTGGTTAAGATGCCAGTTCTGATGATCAGAAGATCAGAAGGTTGGCAGTTAAAGGCTTGAGTGCTGCATGATGGAGTGAGCTCCTGTCACTAGTCCCAGCTTCTGCCAACCTAGAAGTTTGAAAGCATGGAAATGCAAGTAGATAACCACTGGATTCATCTTTTGACAACACTGGCTCTTTGGCTTAGTAACTGAGAAGGCCACTGCCCCCTACAGTTGGTTATGACTAGATATTCATGTCAAGGGACTACGGGGCTATACAGACAGCCCCTAAGGCAGGGGTAGGCAACCTTTCCCCTTTAAGGGCCGAGGGACTTCAGCTCCCAGAATCCCAGGAGCTATTGGCCAACATGGCTGAGGCTTCTGGGAGCTGAAGTCCCTTGGCCCTTAAAGGGGAAAGGTTGCCTACCCCTGCCCTAAGGGTTCCTTGCCAGATCGGGGCCACGGCAACCGTACGCTGCAGCCATGATCAGGCACTTTGTTTGCCTCTCCAAACAGATCTGGCAAATGCCACTCCTTTTTGGAGCAGCAAAAAGCTGCCCTTGCCACTGCGGTGGCTTTTCTGCGCTCCATTGGCACAGCATGTCTGAACGCTGTGACAAAGGAGCACCCTGACACCACCTGCTGTGCAGTGGGATGCACAGCATGACGGCGGCATGGGGGCAGAATCGGGGTGGCCAGCGTGCGGTAGCCATGCCCCAACACCACCCCAGGCTGGGCCTTTTGGCTGGTCTGTATTCCTCCTACCTTTACCTTTTACTCAATCCTTGTGCTATAAATAAACAGGAATAGATAAGAAACTGTTTTTCATATACAGTGGTCTCTCCACATTCACTGGGGTTAGGGGCACAGGACCCCCATGAAAGTGGAAAAAACACAAATAAAAAAAATGTATAGCTTCTAATTTCTCCTCCCATTTTTTTAAAATCCAAGAGAACACCTCTCTAGGAATCTCTAGATCCTCCAGGGCAATTCTGTGGTCAAGATTTGCCTGAAGTTGATCGTGAAATTGTGCTGGAGGACCTATAAATGCCTAGAGAAGTGTTCTGTTAGAAATCTCTAGGTCCTCCAGCATAACCTTTGACAGAAGTTGACCAGAGAATCACTCTGGAGGACTTAGAGATTCCTAGAGAGAACATATTAATCAAATCTGTGAATAATCAAACCACAAAAGTCAAAACCACAAACATGGAGGGTTGACTGTATATGTTGATTGAGGGCAGTAAAGAAAAACAGCCAGGGTACATGAAAAAGGGCCTCCCTTCACGTAATCACACAGACTCCATTGTAGGGGAGAGGTGGTAGAGCCCCTCCAGTTAGAACCTTCCCAGTTTTAAAATAATTTGGCTATACAGGACCCCCGTGAATGTGGAAAAACCGCAAATAACAAAAACACTACGTGAGATAACACCTCTCTAGGAATGTCTAGGTCCTCCAGTGCAACTCTGTGGTCAACATCTGCTAGACATTGACCACAGAATTGCGCTGGAGGAGCTACAAATGCCTAGTGGCGTCATCTCTAGGAATCTCTAGGTCCTTCAGTGGGGCTTTTGGTTAAAGTTGAACATAGAGTTGCACTGGAGGACCTATATAATCCTAGAGAGGACATATTAATAAAATCTGTGAATAATCAAATCTGCAGATGGAGGGACAAGTGTATAAGAGACTCCACAGGTCTAGTCTGCTTGGTCCAAAACACACTGCAGAAATAACTCAGTTTGAGACCGCTTTAACTGTCCTAGGGAGTTCTGGGAACTGTAGTTTTGTGAGACATTTCGCCTTCTCTGTCAGAGAGCTCTGGTCCTACAACAAACTACAATTCCTAGAATTCCCTAGCACTGAGCTAGGACAGTTAAAGCGGTCTCGAACTGGATTATTTCTGCAGCGTGTTTTGCATTTTTGACTATCTCAATTTCCTCATTGTTTAATTTGAATTTGTAGGTCCTTCATGGCCATTGTTTTGGTTTCTTCGGTCCAAAACACACTGCAGAAGTAATCTAGTTTGAGACCGCTTTAACTGCCCTGGCTCAATGCTAGGGAATTCTGGGAACTGTAGTTTTGTGAGACATTTAGCCTTCGCTATCAGAAAGAGCTTGGTGCCACAATGAACTACAATCCCCAGGATTCCCTAGCACTGAGCCAAGGCAGTTACAGCGGTCTCAAACTAGATTATTTCTGCAGTGTGTTTTAGACCCTTGTTAAAAGTGTGGAAGAAGATGCTGCCTGCAGGCAGGATAAGAGGGCTAAAGTTAGGCAGAGCCAACTCTCCAAACTACATTTCCCAGCGGCCCTTGCGGCGGGGGGAGTGGCCAAGGTAGGAGTGGACGGAAGCCGCAAAGGCGGAAGTAGCTGAAGCAGCGCGTTCCTCCTCGGAGCCGGGTAACTGATTTCCCTCAAACAACTCTTCTCTCCTCCCCCCCTTGCTTGCTCTTAAAGGCATTTTCCCCAAAGCTCTCCTTTCCTTCGCTTCTCTCTCTCCCCCTCCGCCATTTTGGGACCAGCCTTTCCTCCTGGGCAACTGTTGCTGCGACTCTTCTTCCCCTCATTTGGTGTCCCTCCTCCCTTATTCTAGGGGTGCATCCACACTCTAGAAATAACGTGCTTTGATACCACTTTAAGTGCTGTAGTTCCTTCCTATGGAATTCCCATTTGTATATATTTGTATGTATAAATTTATGTGTGTATATATATACACACACACACACACACAAAGTTGCATTTGTATATGTCTGTGTGTATATATATATATATATATAGTTGCATTTGTATATGTGCATATATATAAATTTGTGTGTGTGTGTATATATACCTATATATTCTCTCTCTCTCTCTCTCTCTCTATATATATATATATATACACACATACATTTGTCCTATAAGTATCTATATGTGTGTGTATGTGTCTGTGTCTATATTATATATACACACACTTCTCTCTCTCTCTCTCTCTCTCCCTCCCTCCCCTCCCCCCCTCCCCCCCCCCCAATTTGCTGGGGTTAGGGACACAGGAGCCCTGTGAAAGTGAAAAAACTGCAAATAAATAAACAGCACTTTTTTAACCTGCGAGAACACATCTCTAGGAATTTCTAGGTCCTCCAGCAGAACTCTGTAGTCAACATCTGCTAGAATTTGATCATAGAATCATGCTGCAGGACCTACAGATGCCTAGAGAAGTGTTTTCTCTAGGAATCTTTAGGGCCTCCAGGGCAACTCTATGGTCAACTTCTAGCAGAGTTTCTCTGGAGGATTTAAGAGATTCCTTGAAAGAGCATATTAATCAAATCCGCAAATAATCAAATCTGCAGAAGTCAAAGCTGCAAATGCGGAGGGACGAGTGTGTGTGTGTTTATATATATTTATATGTAGACACACACACAAATATATATATATATATATATATATGGGGGAATCCCTCTAATGTACTATTTCAATAGCAAAAAAACAAAAGCAAACCCATAATAATTCATGGATTCTGTTGGAGGGAGCCATGACAGTTAAAGTCCTATCAAACTGCATTATTTTTGCAGTGTAGATGCACCCTGAGAGAGCTTTCTGGCAGATCTGACTGTGCTCTTTTACTGGCTGCTGTTTAGTGTGTGTTTGAGCGACAGGTGGGCCGCAGTTCATTTCTGGGAAGAAAAGTATCGGGTAGAATACGACATAATTGCATTTAACTTTATTTAACTTTTTAAACTTTTCTGTATTTAATATATGTGTTAAAGCTATGCCATACAGGTTGAGTCTCCCTTATTCAAAATGCTTGGGGTCAGAAGTGTTTTTGATTTTGGATTTTATTTTATTTTATTTTATATGCTTATTTGGGTTTTGGAATACAGTGGTCCCTTCACATTCGCTGGGGTTAGGGGTGAAGGACCCCTGTGAATGTGGGAAAACCACAAACAAAAAAACACTATCATTATTTAAGAGAACACCTCTCTAGGAATCTCCAGAACATCTGCCAGAAGTTGATCATAGAATCATGCTGGAGGATGTCTACAAATGCCTAATGTAGTGTTTTCTCTAGAAACCTCTAGGTTCTTCAGCACAACTCTATGGTCAACTTTTTCAGAGTTGCGCTGGAGGATCTAGAGATTCCTAGAGAGAACACGTTAATCAAAACCACAGATAATAGATCCGCAAAAGTCAAAGCCGCAAATGCGGAGGGCCAATTTTATTTGTATATAATGTACATAATCAGATATCTTAGAGATGGGTTGTGTGTGTTGTGTGCCTTCAAGGCATTTCTGACTTGTGGTGACCCTAAGTGTGTGAGCCTATCATAGGCTTTTTTTTTTTTTAGCAAGATTTATTCCGAGAAGGTTTGCCATTGCCTTCCCCTCAGGCTGAGAGAGTGTGACTTGCCCAAGTTCATCCAGTAGTGGGATTCATGGCTGAGCTGGAAATCGAACCCTGGTCCCGAGTCACAGTCCAATGCTCAAAGCACTGCACCATGTTGGTTGTCACTTGGAGATGGGATGAAAACCAACTCTAAATATGAAATCCATTTATGTTTCATATACACTTTATGCACATAGCCCGAAGGTAATTTTATACATAATATTTTTAAAATACTTTTGTGCGTAAAACAAAGTTTTTGTACACTGAACCATCAGAAAGAAAAGGTGTCACAATCTCAGCCAACCATATAGACAATTTTGGATTTTGGAATATTTTGGATTTTGGAATTTCAGAAAAGGGAGACTCAACCTATAGTACATTAGAAGAATCCTCTCACCCCACAAAGTCTTACACCTATGCTGTGATTTGTGATGAGGATCTGTTGTAGCTTCAAGGAAGGAAGCCTGTGTCATATTGCACAATAAATGTGCAGTTTCTAGAGGAATCTAGGCATTTTTCATGACAGCAGTGCTGCTGCCGTGAGATTATTGCTTTTTCCTTTTACTCACATCATAATATTTTATCATGGGAAAGTGTGATTTGTGTCTTTCCCCTCAACCTTTTTAACACTGCCTCTAGAGAAGTTAATGCTCTGTGAAATGGCTCTACAAGCATGTTGAGCTCCAGTTGGATAATGTCTGTAACATCACTGATCTGTCAGTTTACACCGCCCTTCTCCTGCCTTTCTGGGGAGATGGAAGTTGTAGTACTGGAGTAGTTCTGGAGGGAACTGAGTTGAGGAAGTTGTTGCAGAGCATAATTCTCTTTTCACTCTAACGCTTGTCTCATTTTATATAGCACTTAAAGGTTTTTATTATCCTTTTTTATCTGGAAAATGACATTTTTCAGAGGACTTGTGTAGTGAAGAACAATAATTGTATAAATGCTGTGTGCTCCTCTTCTCTGGTGCTGGAGCATATGCCTCTTCCACTCCCATAAGAACAGTGTTTTGTTTTGGTTTGGTTTGTTTTTAGAGCAATCAACAGACCATCTCTCCCTTCTCTATCTGGCACCCACAACAGGGTGCAACTTTTTTGGGGGAGATTAGGTCTGTATTTTAATGGAGGTAGGGTAGGTCTGTATTTGCTGTAATTATAACTGTTGTAAGCCCCCCTGATTGTTTTAACAGAGGGGCGGGGAATAAATAAATTTTATTATTATTATTGTTATTTTGCATGGAATACATTTCATTCCACACAATGGGAATTACAGCCTGATCCAATGCATGTTTATTCATTGGTGAAGTTGTAGGATTGTTAGCCTGGATGTAGCCCTAAAAAAAAGCAGAGGAGAGCGGGATAATAATAATAATAATAATAATAATAATAATAATAATAATAATAATAATAATAATAATTTATGTTTATATCCTACCTTTAGCCGAGGCTATCAAGGTGGCTTACAATCTAAAAGCACAATCCCATGCAATACAAAGAACATTCTTTGACTTCTAAAGAGGTCATTAGTATTTCATGTGTTCAAAGAATGAATCTTGACTCTTAGAATAGATTGCAGGCCTACATTTTGGTCCAAATTAACATTTACCTATGCAGTTGTTGTTGTTGTTGTGTGCCTTCAATTTGTTTTTGACTTATGGTGACCCTAAGGTGGTGAATCTGTCATGGTGTTTTCTTGGCAAGTTTCTTCAGAGGGGGTCTGTCATTGCCATCCTCTGAGGGTGAGAGAGTGTGACTTGCCCAAGGTCACTCAGTGGGTTTTCATGACTAGGTCAGGGTTCTAAACCTGGTCTTCAGAGTCCTAGTCCCACTTTCAAACCACTACACTACATGCTGGCTCTCTACCTATACAGTATTTTATCTTATTGACAGCATAGTAGCTTGACATTTGGTTTTGCGTTTAGTGTGGAGAGCTTTCATATGTGTATGCATAATGCTATGTTCCTTGTCCTTTTGAGAGAGAACCTTGAGAACATCACATATGACATGAACAAAAGCTAGAGGCAAGGTGGGTAACATTTCTCATTGTCTAAGAATGGGGCTTTGATTTTCCCCCATTGCACTTGTTAGTTCCTCCATTCTGAAGCTTTATGTTTGATAACTTATAAAGGCATAAGGCGTCTATATAAAATTTAGTTAACAGATTATTGATATGAGAACTCCAGCTTTTTTCATTTCACCCTAGATATGACCTCCAAAATGACCTTTGCAATTATAATGAAGCAAAATTTGCTCAAGTCTTTGAATGTTTCTAAGCTAATAGGCTGTGTCATGGCTGTAGCTTATCCTAGCGCTGTTCACTCGATATTTTGGTTTAGAATGCCTATGATCCCAGTCAATTGACCTCTCTGGTTGGGGCTGATGAGAATTGTAGTCCAAAACATCCAGATGAACTTGATTTCAAAGAGGCAGTTCTGCATCCTTGGACTGTCCTGTTTTTGAAGGCAGATGGCAACAATCCACTAAGAGATCTTAGTCAATTTGCAGGTAGCCACAGGGAGAACGGATATCCCCTTAAGTATGTTGGCTTGATTTTTAAGGGCATCATAAGTCACACCTAGCCTTGCCAGAAAGACAATATGAAACTTGTACAGATGGTAGAGTATGTATGCTCTTTGTGCATAGTGAATTATGCTTTCAGTGACCTGTCACTTTGTTCAGCTCTACCAGAATCCTCTGAACAGCTTTTGGAAACAGGACAGTATAATAGAGTGTACTGCAGTAGTTTAGCTCTAGATCATTTTTCTGTTCTCTCCCAATAATTAGTGTTGTTTGACCATTCTGGTTGTGACCATCCATCTGCTACTCCACTTTTTTAAAATAGAAAACTATTATACATCTGGATACACTGAATTAATTTAGTGTGTATAAGAATGATTAAACAATTAGGTTCTCCCCCTCCTCTTTTCTTTCTGCCTTTTCTTGACATGGGGCTCACTCAGCCCTCTCTGTCAATACTAATATACTTTTGGACGGCATATAAAAGTAGGAATATTAAAGCCAGCCTCCTGTAACACACTAAACATAATGAGTTGATGTTGGAACTGCTTGTGCTACTGTACACAGATTTCATCACATCCAAACTTCCATGAGGAGAGAGTTGAGGTAAACTACATATGTGTTTATGACAGTGGTAATCTGAGAATCTTTACTCCTTTCTTTTCTTTCTAACACATGTGGCAGTCACAGTCTCAAGAATGGAGGAGAAGTTAGGTAGCCCATGAGGTGATATTGGGAGAAAGGCTTTTTAAATGTGTTGCAAGACATCTTCATCTACCTGTTATTAAGAGATTTCTTCATGGTATATGTAATATGATTTGGAGAAGTCTTTTTAAAGCACTGTGCACAAAATGAATGAAATAAAGCTATACTATGAGACATATCACATAAGGATGCAGTAGATATAGCAGATGAGTGTATGAGAAAACTGTTGTCATGCTTAACCACCAGTTCTTGTTAAAAAGAGCAGCAGGAAATATATGTGTTTTAGTGCCCTCAAAGACCTGTACTGAAGGTGCAGGCAAATTTCGCACTGAAAAGGATTCCACAATATTGTGACCATACTGAAAAGGCCCTATTGCTTATAGACACACACCATAGGAACAGATTTTAGTTATGCTTACCAGCTAAATAAATCAGCACGGTCTCTGACACAGGTCTTAGACTACAAGGGGAAAGTTATGTTTGAAGGCCAGTCCTTAAATGTCCTAAACTATTCTGATTCTTACCTGTTAACATCAGCACTTTGGATAGAGCTTGGAAACATGTTCCCAGCTCACATGGGGTATTGCATGATAGCAAGCTTTTTAAAAGAATCAAATATTGTTGTATGTACTAATTCCTGTTGTGACCCAAGGAAACCCCTCCCTGAGATAGTTTCAGACTGTTTCCACTGATTACATAGGTTAGTTGGTTTCTGTGTTTCTAAAAGGATTGACTTTCTACTCTTCTGATGCTTGCACACCACTCAGAGCAGCTTGGGGCAGTTAATGCCAATTATAAAGTACAGCAGCATTCCATAAAAAACAATGTGATAAAATGAACTCAAGTTTGGCAGATCAACAAAGATGTCAGGTAGGAAATTATATGTCCTGTAAAATAAAGTCCTGCAGGATTTTTTTTTTTTAAAGATTTTCTCCATCCAGCAAACATAGTCCAGTCGGGGAGGTGGGATCCTCTGAGTATTGCTTAAGCTTTGTGTTTAAATTCTATAGCAGACGATGCTGTACTTGGGGAGTAGAGATGCATATCAGTATTCCCCACCCTGTAAGTGAGCCCTTTTCCTGTGCGTATTGGACAGTGCAAATTATTTGAGTAGCAGCCATAGTCCTTTGGATACCACAGATGAACCATGGTAACTGCTGGGACTTTATTGAATTATAAAGACATTCTATTTGTCAGGGCCCCTGCAGGAGGGAAGTTATATGGTGTCCTTCACCAGCACTCTTCTGCACCTCCCTCTTCTCCTTGCATACTTGCAACCCCAGGCACTCAATGCCTCATAAAACATATATATCCCCAGCCGCCAGGCTGTGTTTTTCACTGTCTGCTGCCAGCACGTGCCATAACTGCTGTTCTTCATGGTGGTTTCAGTATCCTTGCCTTGTTTGCTCACTGCTCTTGAGTGACCACAGTGTGATGGGTCACTTTCTGGCAAGAACAAAATTTGTTCTGCAAGTCAAAGGAGAGAAGTTGGATAGCTGGGCATGGGGCTTTGGGCCACGAAAGAGGCTTTGTTTGCAAGAAATGATCTTTATAAGAATGAGCAGACCTTTGTATTTCACAGAGTTCTAGAATCCATAATTAAGCCTGAGCTGTGCATAAAGTCACATCACTTAAGGAGGCTACTGGCTCTCTAGCCCTGGCGGTGTGATACTGTGAAAGCTTGAAAATGTTACTTTTTGGAGCACAGTTCCCTTAATCTCCCAGCCAGCATGGCCATGGTCCAAAAAAAGGAACGTTTCCAAACAGTTCTGAGACTTAGGTTTTCTCACAGTCCCAAACAGCAGCAGAGACAGTGGTGTCCCTCAAAACAATGTGTGCAGGTCCCCTCATGTTTCTTCTTACTGTTGTGACCAAGTAGACTTTATGATGTCAGCATTTTCAGTCTTTTTTTTCCCTTCTTCCCAAACTTGCTTTTTTTGTAACACCTTGCCTGATGAAGAGATAAGAAGTTCTGTAAAGATGGTACATGTGGGGGAAGCTTACCTATTGATTCACAGAGGGGCAATTATGCCTGGGAGATCAGAGATCTATCCATCACAGAGAATACTACTTCCTTTGACACCTGTTTTATTTGAATCCTCCAGGTGTGTCCTGTAGGTTCCAGCCAGGTTGCTATGGGCAAATCTGGCCTTCCTGATCATGGGTGCATCCTCTCTCTCATTCTCCTCTTCCTCTGGGTTGTATGATGTCTCTGCAGTCTGAAATAGCAGCAGCTCTTTCATCACTGTCAGCTCATCTCCAATTTGCTCTCATCCTGTGTCTCTTTCCAGGTTTCTGTCCCTGCTCAGTGTCTGCATTTCCCATCTCCGCAAGCTGCGCCTTGCCCAGCTGAATCGTGGTTTATTTCTAGCCTTGCTCACTTCCTTTGAATTATTTCCTTGTTCTCTCTGCTCTTTGCTGCAAATCCCCTTTTAGTGTCATCTGCAAATGTAATTGTCAAGTATCTGGAAATAAAATTTTGAGAAACTTTCCCTGAAGTTCAGTCGCATCAGAATTTTAATGCTGTTTCTCTCCTTCTCCAGCCCAAGTATCTTTTGATGGCAATTTTGATAGAGTCAGTCTTGTGCTCTTTTAATCCTGGTTGCCCTGATCACCCATGATCCCATCACTGTCTAGATATGTGCAGTCTTATACTCACCCTCTCTTGGTTGGGTTATTTTTTGTTCAATACTTCATGCTGATGCTGAGCTCACCAACAGGCACTTTCAAAATTGCACAGCTGTCTCCTGTTGGAAATCTGACCACATCAGTTGTTATTACTTGTTCTTGGGGTTTTCTTGGCAAAATCTCCACAGGGGTTTTGCCATGGCTTTTCTGGGGCTGAGAGAGTGTGCATGCATATTTTCTTTAATTTTTTTATTTAAAAAATTATTTTTATTTATTTATTATTGTCTGAGGGACAGCAACCCGGCCCCTGGCTCAAAAAGGTTGCCTATCCCTGGACCACATGTATGGAGAAGCTGTTGTTCAGAGGAAAGAGAAAGGAGAGTGAGCCAGTAATGCAAACTGCTTCTGACCGCAACCCCTCACCAGAATCCCTTTCTTTAACAATGGCCTATCCAGGGTTCAGTAAGTTAATTATGGTAGCTAAACCCAATGTGCCCTGGAACATATGTCATTTGTAAGGTGCTAGTTTTAGATGTATGAATGTATGTAGCAGCATTTTCACAAGGTCATTCTTGTCTTCTTTTTCTTTCTTTTGTACAAGAGAGATTTAAATAATCTTATTCCTGTTGGATTTCTGGTTGATTTAATTTCTCTCCTTATTTATCGATGTTCTCTCCAGCAGGGACTCTGCCCTTGATATATGTGTACAATCCTGCTTAATTTTCAAAGTCCTTTTAGTCAGACATTAATTCACTTTTCCTGATTGTTGCCTTCTGGTTTTTTTACTTGCGGTTTTAAAGGAATGCTATTGACTCCAAAGACCATTTTAACACTGAACTGGTGTTAGTAAGAGTATGCTTCATTCAGGGGGCCTAAAATGGGATGAAAATGAAGTGCTTCCTCTATTGTGTCTTTTTAAGCTTGATTTTTAATAGGTATTATCCTTGCATGTTCAAAACTGCAGCAAGAAGTAAAGTTGATTTCCTACTTTTTCTATGGGTTTTTCTATTTCAGTGGGGAAACATGGGTCCAGTGATGGAGATTAGAAACATGGATACAATGTAGGAGATTTTTACTCACCTTACCTGTTGTAGGGTGAGTGCGTGTGATCAGGATTGTCTGTCAGAATAGATGTCGAATTCTATGGCTTTAAAAGGTGATAGAGAATCAGGGCAGAGATGGGATATGGATCTTCTGCTATCCAGCTGGCTGGCTGGCTTTATGACAAGTGTTGCAAGTGTTCCTAAAGTGCAAGGGAGCATGACAGAGCCTCAAGGCAACGTTTTTCAGCTTCTGGTTTGTAGGCTGCTTCGCAATGGACGCCAGCTCAATCTTGCTGCTGAATGAGAAACTTTACACTCTCTTGTTCTAACAGCAAATGTTAGTGGTCCTGTATTTATAGGCTTCCTTTGGATCAGTGCATGCATGTGTTTGACCACTCCTGCTCTAGAGATTAATCTAAGCCAGCTTACTCTCAAATGAAAACCAATAAGGGATAGTAATTGTTTGGTGTCCAGCTTGCCATTGTGGGGTATGCTGAAAGCAAGAATTGGGATGTCAGGGGTTTCAGTGGTGGCTGGAGCAGGAGAGTAGGAATGATAACTAGTTTCCATACTGTCTGCTAAGTAATGCATTGTGTTAGTTTTGGCTACCAGGACAGCTGGGTGTAGATTGCTAAGAGTTCAGGAGCAGAGGGAAAATGGCATTGTTCAGAACCACAAATCCTTTAATTTTTGTACAGCAAAGCTAGGCAACCAGTGTGCCTTTAAATCTTGGACTATAGCTCCCACTGTCCGCTAGCTGATCAGAGCTGGAATTAAATATCATTTGAAGAACAACATGTTCCTCATCCCTTACTATATAGCTGTATAGATCTCAGCACAGGGGTGGGTGGGTATGTTAATATGATCTATTATCCCAAATGTTAGAACATATTTAGCTGCTTGTGGGTAGAGTGGCCACTTATGCATTACCAAAAAGAGGGCACCAATTTGCATATGCTTATTTATAGTTTCAGATATAGAAATAATTACTATAATTTACATAAAATTACAACACACCATGCAGAGGAGGCCATGTCCAGGTGACCTGTGTGTTTGCTGTGCAGGTGTTGTTTGAGCCTAGCTCCTGGCTCTCCTTTCGTGGAGTTGTTCATCTTTCAACTGGACTTGAACTTGGGAACCCATCACATAGACAATTTGTTCACGTAGTGGACTGTTCTCTGATGTCCATTCAAACAGAGGCTTGTTCTTTCTAATGTGGGACTTGTAGCCATGCTGTTTGTGGGAGATTCCCCTTAACATAGAAGAGATGAGGGTCTCTCTCTCTCTCTCTCTCTCTCTCTGGTGGTACAGAATACACATGTTGGCCCTTTATTGTGCTATTTATTTGTGAGAACCTATTTTTTTGTGGGAATATTTGGGTTGTATAGTACCTTTTTAGCCAACAGTAAGCAGCTTGGAATAGAAGATGATGTGAGGCCTTGTATTTCTTTTGCCAAGGTGCTGCTTCTGGCATGTTCAGAGGGGGAGGCGCTCTTGCCAAGTGTCTGAAGACAAAATGAGTGGATCAATCTAAAGGGTTTTTTAATTTGGGTTGTTTGGAGTCTCCTTGCACTTCTCTCTTTTTATTGGCATTATTATTTTGTAAGAAGTGCCCATTCTGCAACAGGCCATAAAGAGTGACATTGTGCATGTGCGAATGCTGAGTGACACCTGGTGCTGTCCCTCAAGGGCACTTTGCGGCTCCCTAAGCACCAGTTGAGAGCTGCTCCCATTTAGCAAAAGTGGATGGAGGCAGAACAGTAAGAGGAGGGAGAAGAGGCTGATAGTTCTGGTCACTACCAAACCTGAGAAGAAGGTGGCAGCCAAATCCCCAGGGCCAAGAATGTAGCTGGCATTAGCTTTGCTTCCTTCCTCAGTGCTCTGGGGCAAAAGATATCTGCCTTGCCATCCCTTCACTGCCTAGCCCAAGGGGTTGCCACTTCTTGCCTGTGATCAAGGCTCTAAAGGTTAAATATTCTATCGATGGAATTATGGATTGAGTGGAATCGGAAACCACAAAGGCTAAAAATACAGTTTGCTGCCAGGAAGTAATAGCGGCTGCTGGGAGCTCATGGGGTGCCACTTCAGCCTTTACTGCTGGCAGCTGCGCTGGTGCTGATGTGATCGAGACCGTTGTTCTCTAAGGGTGTGCTCTGTCTTAAAGTCTCAGTAGGTTCTGCCTATCTTCCCATAAGGGAACAAGTGCTCCTTCCCCATTGACTGCTAGTCTCAGTGGGATACAGTTTGTGAGATGTCAGTTGCTGCTGCCAAAATTGGGGCTGTGACAGGAGGATTATGTTCCAAGGGTAAATAGTTAGAAGAGTGCAGCTGCAGTGCAATGTGAAGTATGTGTACATTCTGCTGTGCTATATATGCTTGGGTTATCTCTAGTGCCTTTGCTGGATGCTTTCCTTCCCACATGTTGCCAGCTTGTACCACTCAAGGCCATTCTGGGCTCATGTCTCACAACAGACTCCCTACATTGTGATGTGTTTTACTTCTGGTGAGGGCTGTATAGCAAAAGACCCAATGGATGGTTGCAACTCCCTCCTTGATTATTTGGGATCCTTTAGGGAAATTCCAAATTTCTATTAGTCTGGTCCTTTCTCACCTCTTTGCAGAAATATTGAAAGCCTATAAAAATATGTGTGCGAAAACGTGGTCTTCTTGTGCCCCCATTTCTTCTTCCCTGTATTGATTCAGAGGCACATGAAGAAACTGGCAACAGCTTTTTCAGTAAACCATTTTGCATGGCCTAGGTGCATCTCAGTGTATGTGTTGCTGGGATAGTGAAAACCTTGTTCAGTTTTCACTGAATTCGAGCAAGGAAGCATGAAGGCAATGGACAGAGGGACAGCAGTGAAGAAATTAAATGGAGAACAGGGTGTAGCTTGGAAATGGACATACAAAGATCCTTATGGGTTGAGGGAAAAGGAAAAAATAATGAAAGGGACGGTGAAAGAGCAGGAGAAAACAAAACATGGGGTAAAAAGATGAGGGCACTGTGAGATTTGAGGAGTAGAAGAAAACTAAGTATATGTGGTTAGAGGGATAGATACTGTAGAAACTCCTATGGGTGGAGAAGAAGAAAGAGGTAACTGAGAGATCAGGGTGCAGAAAGAAAGTAGACCTTAGGTGATGGATAGAGAAAAAGAGGAGAAATTGTCAGAGTGGTTTTTGAGAGATGGGTGATCATGCAGAGATGCAGAGAGAAAAAAGAAGGTAATAGAGAATAGGCTTAAAAAGAAAATGTATTTAAGATGGAAATAACACTTACATGGTTAGTGTAGCAGTATGACTCCATGAGATCATTAAAAGTGGCTGTTGGATAAATTTGATTTGTACACCTGTCCCCTGAAAGGTTGTCTGGTCTGAGAAGTATCTCAAGCTTTAACTTTTGGCTGTATTGCGTGTCCAGTTTGGGAGCTACCTTGTATGTTTTTCTTCTGCCATGTTGTGCGGTTTGGATTAAGGGGGTTTTTTTTAGGCACAGAACTTAGAGCAGCAAAGTTGGAAGTTGTGGTGTTCAATGTAGTGTAAAAAGGAGACACGCCAAGGGACACTGATTCAACCCTCTGAGCATGAAATCGGTTGGTGCCGAGGCGTGGCAAGGGGAGGGGAGCGTCTGATGGAGTGTGTAATAGACTGCGGATACAAGGGAGATACAGGATCCTGAGAAATGAAATTTGTGGGCTGCAGTTCCTTTCCCACCCTAAAAAACAAAACTCTGCAGAGGCTGATGCAGAAGCTATAGGCTAGTTAGGCTTAAGGCATCATGGGGCAAGGCTTTGTGATGATAACAGCCCTGCTGGATCAGACCAAAAACATAAGAACCAGGCTCCATCAGATCAAAGACCCAATCAGCCAAATATTCTATTCCTACAATGAGAAAACCAGATGCCTATTGGAAGCCCACAAATAGGACATGAGTGAGAAAACACCCTCCCACTTATGTTCTCCAGCAACTGGTATTCAACGGCTAGTCTCTACAGTAACAGAGGGCACACACACACACACCCCTATTTATGTGGACTGGCGGTTCCCAAACTTTGGCCCTCCAAATTATTTGGACTTCCACGCCTATAATTCCTGACTGTTGGTCAAGTTGGCTGGGGCTTCTGGGAGCTTAAGTCCAAAACAAATGGAACTAAGGTTGGGAACCACTGATTTTAGACCATTACTAGTAGCTAGTAAAAGCTGTTTTTTCTATGGATTTTTCCAATCCTCTTTTAAAGCCATTCAAGTTGGTGCCCATCACAATATCTTGTGGTTGCAAAATCCACCATTTTAACTATGAGTCTGTCTAGTTCCATGGTGGCCAGTTAGATGTTGATGGGAAGCCTACACATAGGGCCGAAAAGGTGCAGCCTTTCACCATGCCTTTTCTGCCAGCAGCTGGTGTGGGGAGGTACATTGCCTCTGGATACTATCATGTTTAATCACTCTTGAATGTCCTTTCCTCTGTGAATTTGTCTAATCTTCTGAAGGCACCTAAGCCAGCATGTGTCACCCCATTTTAAGGCAGTGAATTCCATGTTAATTGTGTGTTGTGTGAATAAGAACTTTCTTTTGTGTGTCCTGAATCTACTTCTAATTGTTTTAATAGTGTGCCCTGAGATTTTTGATATTATGGGAGAAACAAATTTCTATCTACTTTCTCCTTACTGCATAGCATTTTAGAAAACTTTTTTCATGTCTCATCTTAGTCATCTTATTTTTAAACCAAAACACCCCAATTGTTTTTAACCTTTCTTCATGGGGAAAGTGCTCCAAACCCTTAATCCTTTTCAGTTGCCCTTCTGTATCTTTTCAGCTTTTCAGTGTAATTTCTGAGGCAGGGTAACCTGGCCTGTGCAGCATTTCCCTGCTGTGATCTGGATTCCATTTTATCTGTTGGGTAAGTGTGAAGCTGCTTCTTACATAATGAATGCAATTGCTGTGTGTACACAGGTTTTATACTTTTATTGCCACATAGGATGTGGACTCTATATTCCTGGATATACTGTACATCTGTCTGGGAGCCACTATTGAACCTGATGTATATACTAGATGTATACACATGGATCCGTGAAGTTGTACTTGTCATGTACAGTGTGATCATTCTCTGAGGCCTGTGAAAAGTAGATGGAAAGGTTATTCAAAAGGTTGCAAACTCTGACATCACTTGGGTTTTAATGGAAACGTGACTGACTGTGGCTATTCAGATCATGGAATGGTGCAGGTAGTGCTACTTCAAAATGACAGACTGTGGCAGAATTGTCTCAGCCAAGATGAAGGATGGCTCTCAATTCTGAAGAGTGCGAGGTGGACAAATGAGTCATTTTCAGGGAAATTTATGATTTGTAACCTTAGTTCAGGATAGCAGTGGAAGTTTGGGTTCAACATAAAATCATGGAATCATAGAGTTGGAAAAGACGACAAGGACCATCCAGTCCAACCCCCTGCCATGCAGGAGTAAAAGTTCCTCCAAAGAAGAGATTCCACCACTCTCCGAAGCAGTGTGCTCCACTGTCAAACAGCTCTTACTGTCAGGAAGCTCTTCCTAATAGGAATGGTTGATCATTCAGTGGAGTCTAGATTGGAGAAAGGCAACTTCTTACTCTTAGGAGTGCTCTATTCTCTAGTCAAATGCTGGAACAACTTGACCTCATGCTTGGGCAGATTCTATAATTAAGCTGGCATCATGTGAAAGACTTAATAGATATGAATGCATGTGATGAGACACTACAGGATTATTAATGTTGAGGGCTGATTCCTTCAAATGAGAGAGTGACAGATTCATTTACAGATTCATTAGATGTTATATGTGAAATTGTGTGTACAGTTTTTTTTCTTAAATATCACCTAATTAAAAGTTGGCAGAGCTACTGGGGACCTAATAAGCAGTTCTGGGGACCAGATCTAGGTGGTCAGTTGACTATTCCTCATCTGAGTTATGAAGCATCACCAGCATTGATCAAAATACTGGACTCAACAGAGTCACAGACTACATATTGTATTCATTGGGGGTTTTGTTTCCAGACTTCCTGGAATTGAGCCTTGAGCTCTCAGATGCCTTGCAGTCATGTCTTTTCTTTATCTCTATGATCATCAAGGCTAAAAAACATTGAAGAGAACCTGAGACCCCCTTTGTTTCAAAAGCTGTGGCTGCAAGAAAGTGTTAAAATCAGCAAATGTCAGCAGCTGTAAGATAATAAATGTCCCCAAATTCACATTGTTGCCATCAGGCTGTTGGATCTTGGCTGGCCCAAGAGCAGGGATGGTAAACGTCTGATCCAAAAAGCTGCCATTAATGTTTTAAAAGCCAATTCTCATTGAGAGCCGATATAAATTCCTAGGAACCTGTGTCAAACCTTTAGGAGCCCAGGCAACTACCTGGAGATTTTCCAAGCTTGCCTAAGAGAGGCAGTTTTTGTTTCTATCTCTGCCAATCTGGGCCTTTAGCTAAGGGTGGGCAACTTGCTGTCTTCCTGTTGTTGGATTGCAACTCCAATCATCCCATCATTGGTTTTGTTGCACAGGGCTGATGGGACTTACAGCCAACATCCTATGGAAGGCCACAGGTTCCCTGTCGCTGCTGTAGCTAATTCATTCTTTATCATATTACGGTACATTAGTTGTGCAGACACATTGAGAGAAGCAGGTCTGTAGCTTTCCAAACATCAGTCCAGAGAGCTGTCTTTACAGTGCTGTTGATCTTGTAGTAAGTTGCTTGTTGGATCATCAAATAGGAACTAACAAAGTCTAATTGTCCTTTTGATGCTGGGGTGGGTGGGCAGCAATTGGACAGCTGCGTCATTCTGTTGCCTTTTTGGTGTGACTGCTAATTATTTCCATAGTGCTAATTCTACAATCTGATTAGTTTAGAACTGGTGCAATGTGATGCCCAGTTTTGTGTTTGCCACACGAATGAATTCTGAAAGGTAATTATGAGCCGTGTCCTTGTATGCCATTGTTCCTCCAGAACTATAGCTAAGTTAGTTGCCATCAGAGAGCCCCTTGAGCACCCAGTTTGCTTGAGTACAATCCCTTGTTCGTGGTAGGTGTGGCTGTTTGGAAAGGAATAGATTAGACTTTGTGCTGAAAAATGACTCCTCCAGGCTGAAGCTGTCTTAATGATACTTTCTCTTCTCACCGAGTCAATAAAGATGAAGGGGACCAGTCTGCTGGTGAAATTAGCTTATTGGAGAATGGAAAAGATCCAAGAGCTCTGCCTGTATCTCGGTTAGGAAATGGATTATAGACTCTTTACAGTGTATAAAAAAGTTTGCCCCCTGATGCTTTCCTACTTGCTCTGCCCCCGCCTTGGGTGTGACGAAACCATTTTGCTACCTGTCTTCACTGTCCTTGTTGTGTTCTCCAAAAAGTGGGGTGGGCTTTAGAGGGAACTTCCTGTGCAGTTTGGGAGAGTATGGGAAAAGATGGTGTCTACAGTCCTAATCACAAGGGATAACTGCTTCACTAGGCACCTCTTCAGCAGTAATTTTTGATGCAGCCCTTAAGGTTAGTGTGGGTAGCATGCTCTTTGTCTGCCATTTGTTTAATCAATTTATATCCCACCTTTCCCCCAGCACAGGATTCAAGGAGGCTTACAACCATTAAAAACACAAGCGACACCACCGTGTTAGTCTGGAATATCAATATGCAAAGAGATCTTGTAGCACCTTTGAGACTAGTTGTGTAGAAGAAGTTGTAGCATACACTTATGCTACAGCTTCTTCTACACAACATATCCAGAGGCAGCCATGTTGGCCATATAGCAAAGTATACTATCATCCAAAATCCACAAAACAGTGATACCTTTATTGGGCCAACCAAAATGCACATTATACATGTTTAATTCAGTTTTAAGGGGGTGGGTGGGCCGGGGAGAGGGTTGAGGGAATGTTTTTTACTTGTTGCCTGTTTTAATATGTTGTACCCCGCCCGGTTGCCTAGCAGAGGGGCGGGCTAGAATAATAATAATAATAATAATAATAATAATAATAATTATGTTGCAAGCTTTTGAAGGCCATTGGTTTCTTCATCAGTCAAAAGTGTTAAAAATCATACAGGAGAAAGAAAGGGGGAAAACTGATTATGTTAGTCATAGCCCTAAATTTGGTGAAGATGTTGTGATTGTTGTCTTCAATTCAGATGGTATAAAAGGGTATTCATACAGGTTGGCCCCTCCTCCTCCTGGCCATGTAAGTACTGGGAGATTCAGTCCCAGTTGGCCTCCCCTGTTGTGACTGAATCTCCCAGTACACACATGGCCAGAAGGAGGAGGGGCCCATGTGCATGAATACCCTTCCATATCATATGAACTGAGGACAACAACCACAACATCTTGAGCAAATGCAGGGCTATGACTAACATTGTCAATCCCTCCCCCTTCTTTCTCCTGTATTATTTTTGACACCTTTGCCAGATGAAGAAGCTAGTGGAGCTTCGAAAGCTTGCAACATTTATTTTGTGCATTTAGGTTGGTCCAATAACAGTGTCACTGTTTTGTGGATTTTGGATGATACTGTACATCGTCTACACAGATAGTCTCAAAGGTGCTACAAGATCCCTTCGCATACATTAAAACACAGTATAACTAAAAGCTGTCAATACAAAGTTAAAATACAATTAAACCAAAACTCTGTTTAAAAAAAAAACACAAGTTAAAAACAGTTTACAAAAAAACATTTAAAACATAATAAAATAGAACCACAAGATTCCCCTTTAAAAGCCCAATCTGCTCTATCATATTAAAAACCAGATGCCTGCCTAACTAAAGAGGTCCTTGCCTGCTGGCAGAAAGACAACAGAGAGTGGGCCAACTAAGCCTCCCAAGGAAGGGAGTTCCACAACTTGGGAGCAACCACCAGGGAAGGCCTCCTCCTGTGTCCTCACCAAATGTGCCTGTGATGGAGGTAGGACCTGGATAAAGCCCTCCCCTGCAGATCTTAAAGCTAAGGCATGCTCATATAGTGGGATACAGTCTTTCAGTTAGTCTGGACCCAAGCCATGTTAGTGTTAGAGCTTGGGAAAGTTAGTTATTTGAACTACAGTTCCCAAGGTCACCTATTACTATCATTTTTGAGTTTAATGCTGAGGCTGCATACAGCAGGGATAACTGTAAAAGCAGATGAAGGAAGAGAGTCCCAGATTTCCAGGGACCTACATGTTTCATGGAACAGGGTGCACATCGATATTCTAACAATCGTGGCATGAGAGAAATCTTACTGGAGCCTTAGCTTTGACATAGGGATGAATAGTAAAGTCCCTTCTAGATACTAGTGCAATCCAGGCTATATGCAATTTAAAGCCTATCTCTTTTTAACCCATTAGGGGCAGATTTAGGGAAGGTGCAGCCCTCCCGATCTTGAGCTGCAGCAACCTAACCAGCATAGCAAACAGTGAGGCAAGATAGCAGCTGTAATTCAGCAGTATCTGGAGGCAGCAGGTTCCGCATTCCTCTGCTTTTATGACAGATTGAAGCAGGCTGAAGTACATCTTAAATATTCATCCTGAAAGAGCTGGTTGCCCTGTCCATTTTTTGTTTAGGAACATTGACCTTTTGCACTATATATGTGTGAAGCTTCTGTTTGGGTTCCTTTGCAGCAATCGTGCCCTACTTACACTGTGGCCCTGCACACTCTGTTTTCACAGTATATGTGTGCGAGGCTTCTGTGTGGGTTCCTTTGCAGCACTCCTGCCCTCCAAACTCTGTGGCCCCTGATGCTCTCTGCTTTCTGGGGACAGATCTGTTTTCACTTCAAATCAGATGAAGAGGAGAGGAGCAAGGTGGGGAAGGCAAACACAGCCTAATGCACCGGAGGTGCCTCGGAAATGAGAACCTTGGATGAATTCCTGGCCCTATTGATTGGTATACAGTTTATGCATCCTGACATTCATAATCTTGGTCTGCTGCTGATGGTCCAGATTAATGGGCCCAGGGGCTGTCCATCCGTCACTTCCCATTAATTACTAGAGAGGTGTTTTTCCAGTGATTTACCTGACAGTGGGCCATGATGAATACCCCTAAACAGAGTGGGCAGTGATTAATCATGTGGCCACACCCTTCCCCAACTCTTCCTTTCCCCTCAACCACAGGACAGACCCCCGAGCCATCCGTCTCCATAAATGCGGCCTGATGCATATTTATAGAGGCCTGGGGCCTGGCAGATCGCAGCCTTGCTGTTTGTGCCAATGCTTATGAGAAATAAATTTCCCTGGCAATTGGGGGCCGCAAGTACCTGGGGCCTTGAGGTGGTGGTTAGGCTTGAAGGCTGTGCGGTTTTGGGTTTGGAGGGAAGGGTCAAGGGGTTTCCAATGAAGAGGAAGAGAATATGGGCAGGCAACAACCATAGGAGGTTTGAGAATCAGGATTCCTGGGCTGTTTTTTTCCTTCTCTGGCCAAAGGAGTGGGTTCTGGAGATCAGAAAGATATTGTCAGATTCTTCTTGGGGTCCCTATAGTCTCTTGGAGGTGAATGAAGTCTGGGGGTTTTGAAGGGCAGGAGGTTGGATCAGCAGAAGGGTTTGAAATGTAAGAGCCAAAATCCTCTTTTCTCAGCCCTACTCCAATTTGCTGCATGTGTAAAGTTGGCTGTTCTTCTGTAGCCATTTTTGCAGTTGTAGAATGTGTCTGAGATCCTTCATTGAGGTGCAGTGAGGCAGAGTACATGTTTCCCGAGAGAGTGTGTGATTTGGCCAAGGTTACCCAGTGAGTTTTTATGTTCGAGTGTGGAATCAAACCCTGATCTCTGCTCAAACCAATACACCACACTGGTCTCAACTGACAACAAGCCTGTTTCCTATGTGTCTTGGGTTTTGCTGTTCCTTACAGTTCTGATGCATTGAGCATGGGAGAAGCTTGCTTATGTTCAATGCAGCCAGAATTCCCAGGACCTGTGGCACTATCTGATGTACTCATAAGTAAGACCAAATGACCTTGTATCTTGCTTATTCATGCTCCAGATCCAGTGTATGCAGTGCTTGGAAAAATTACTTGTTTGGAGTACAAGTCTCAGCATTTTTTTAGTCTGAGGGTTTAGATTAGCCAGGTTGGGAGCTTCTGGGAACTGGAGTTTAAAAAATGTATATCAAAGAATCCTTTTCCGGGCTCTTTTTGTAGCCAGTATCATGTAGTAGTCTGGCTGATGGGTGAACTAGCCTCTATGTGTCCTTGTTACCTCATGATGATCTTTCCCCCAACCTTTGTGGATATTTCTTATCCTGTGTGCGTCCTCTGTGGTGATGGTACCCAGACTAACCAAGGCAAACTTGACAATTAATCTCCTACCATTTTTGCATTTTTGCATTCTTCTTGGCACAATATCCAGTCTTCACCCCCACCAGCAATTAAATAGTTCAATTTCCTGAAGGCATTATCCTTCTTCCCACATGTGTTACATGTGCTTGGTCTGTAAGTGCATTTTCTATATTAGAATGTAGATCCAGTATCACTGACATCAGCAAATCCATTATTTGTGTTGTTCCTCTCTAGCTCTAAAGCAGAGATGGCCCTATATTGTAACTCCTATCATCCCTCAACTCTGGCTATTCTGACTACAGCTGATTCAAATTAAAATCCAGGAACCTCTGGAGGGCCACCTCCTCCCCACTCCTGATCTAAAAAAATTATTTTTGTCTCAGATTTTGCCTAAACATACCATATGGCTGCTGCTGGCTGGGCTTTGTATTACTTCCCATGTTAGTCTTGAAGCATCTATCAGTCTGATGGTCTCACGTTTGCAGTGAGAAACAGCATCTGGAACCTGAATTTCATGTATTAGTTATGGATTTTAAATTTCCTGGCCTTTGCAAATCTCCCTATAGCCACATGGCCAGAAGAAGGAGGAGCCTGCCTGCAAAAGATACCCTCCACACCATATACCATCTTAATTAAAGAATGAAACAACATGTAGGCATCTGACTCAGCAGGTCTCCAATTGTTTTTCTCCTATTTGGTTTGTAACATCTTCTAGCCTGATGAAGAAGTCCATGGAGCTTCAAAAGCTTGCAACAAGTATAATGTGCATTTTAGTTAGCCAATAAAGGTATCACTGATGGATTTTTGTTTGAATTTGCTAAATAGCCAACACAGCTACCCCTGGATAGTTTTTTACTTGTTTGGAGTATGTGAGTGTGTGTGAGAGAGAGTATAAGCAAGGAAGATTTAGTACTTTACATCCACTTATCCTTCATCATTGGAAAGCATAGCTGACATCACACAGTCAGCCCTCTTACACACCCACAGTAGGTTCAGAGCAACATTTTATCCTCTTGCTTTATTAATTTGTGAACCATCTGTACTATTTATTTTCACTAGTACAGCTAACAGGATATGCTTAACCACAAATGTTTGTTTGTAGGGGCTTAAATCTGGCTCTTAGGTCCTTATTGGCTTAGGATGTATAGAATGCACATATTGTGTATCCATGGGAATGCAGTCACAATGAGTAGATGGCACAAGACAGCACAGCACCTTCATAGTGTTTTCATTACTCATATAGTAACACTGGGATATTTTGCAAACAGAGTGTGCAAAACACTATTCTAGACTGTGACTTGTACCTGGATCATTTATGACCCTAGAGACCTGCTTGTAGGTCTTCTCCAGGATTTGAACTCATGGTGTCAAATATTCAGAAATTTTAAAGCCATGGGAAAAAAGCTTGTTTGTCAGGGCGGGATGTGGGGAATATTGAAATAGACACAAAATTGATTTTCATATCAAACCCAAACTTATTTTACTGCTTTGCCAACATAAAACGCTTTATTCATCATTTAGCATATCAAGTTGTCCTGTTTGGTCTGTTTATGAAATTTAAAAATACAAAAGCCTTAATTTTGTATAGGCATAATTCTGAATGTACAGTAAGCTAAAGACAGGGCTGCAGACTGCTGCGTTCTTTGTTAGCATGGTATTTTAGTTTTTGCCCTACGAGAAGTAGAAAATACTGAAAATGGAAACCCTAAACTATGCAATAAACAAAATGGAAATGTATTTTGTGGGGCTTTGCCCGTGCTGGATGGAGTTACACTCCCCCTGAAATCTCAGGCTTGAAGCCTGGGTTTCCTCCTGGACTCCACTCTGAGCCTGGATGCCCAGATCTCAGCAGTGGCCAGGAGTGCATTTGCACAGTTAAAACTAGTATGTAGAGAGATCTTGTAGTACCTTTGAGACTAACTGAAAGAAAGAAATTGGCAGCATGAGCTTTCCTAGACTTCAGTCTACTTCCTCAGACAAAGTAGACTGAAGTCTACGAAAGCTCATGCTGCCAATTTCTTACTTACAGTTAATCTCAAGGGTGCTACAAGATCTTTCTACATACTGATTCTACAGACTAACACAGCTATATCTTTGAATTCTACAGTTAAAACTAGTGAGCCAACTATGCCTATTCCTTGAGACATTAGATCTGACTACAGTGACATGTGTCTTGATTACATCCCATTTTGGACTACCATAATGCACTCTACATGGGGCTGCCATTGGACACTGTTTGGAAACTTCAGTGGGTTCAAAACGCCACAGACAGAATGCTGACTGGAGCCAGTTATAGGGGGCATATAACTCCTGTGTTGAAACAGCTGCACTGGCTACCGGTTCATTTTTGAGCACAATTCAAAGTGCTGGTCATGACCTATAAAGCCCTACATGGTTTAGGTCCAGACTATTTGTCTGGCCCAACAGTGGGAGGCAAAAAACCTCACACAGGCAGCAAGTGCGGAAGGACACATGCTCTTAGATGTATCTACACTAATGCACAGAGCATGGAAAATTAACAAGATGAACTTGAACTCCTAGCACAATAAAGCAAATATGATATAATAGGCATCAGTGAAACCTGGTGAGATGAGTCTCACAATTGGAATGTATGAATAGAGGGGTATAACCTTTTTAAGAGAAATAGGCCAAACAGGAAAGGAGGAGGAGTAGCATTATATGTCAGGGATGTTTACACCTGTGAAGAGATCCAGGTCTAAAATCCTGGAAATCAGGTGGAGAGCATCTGGATAAAAATTAAAGGGGAAGGAAACAACAGGGATGTTATTGTGGGAGTCTACTACAGACCCCCAAGTCAGACAGGAATTGGATGATGCCTTTCCAGAACAGATAACCACACACTCAGAAAGGAAAGATGTAGTAGTGATTGGTGACTTCACTACCCTGATATTTGCTGGAAGTCAAACTTAGCCAATACTTCAAAGTCTAGCAAATTCCTCACTTGCCTCAAAGACAATTTCTTTGTCCAAAAGGTGGAAGAGGCAACAAGGGGATCAGCTATTTTAGATCTGATCCTAACCAACAGGGATGACCTGGTAAATGGGGTGCAAGTGGTGGAATTCTTAGGTGGGAGTAATCATGTTCTTCTGGAGTTTCTTATACAGTGGAAAGGTGAAGCTAGACATAGTCAAACACTCATTCTAGACTTTAGGAGAGCTGATTTCAACAAACCTAGGGAAACACTGGGAGTGATCCCAAGGTCAGAAATACTAAAGGAGAAGGGAGTTCAGGATGGATGGGAATTTCTCGAAAGGGAGATACTGAAGGCACAAACTGTTCCAATGAGAAGGAAAAATGGGAGATGTCTCAAGAAACTGGGTTGGATGACACAAGAACTTTCAACTGAACTAAGTTTTAAATGGGAGATGTATAAGTAATGGAAAAAGGGTGAAATCAATAAAGAGGAATTCAAACAAATAGCTAGCCTCTTTAAACAGAGGCTGATGACCATCTGTCGGGGTTGGTTTGATTTTGAATTCCTGCATGGCAGGGGATTGGACTGGATGGCCCTTGTGATCTCTTCTAACTCTGATTCTATGATTCTGTTTGAGAAACCGTATCTCCCCATACAAACTAGCTAGAGGGCTAAGATCCTCAGGAGAAGGCTTTCTCTCGGGCCTGCCGCCATCACAGCCTCGCTTGATGAGGGCACGAGAGAGAGCCTTCTCGGTGGCTGCTCCCACCCTGTGGATCTCCCTTCCATGGGAGGTTAGACTGGCCCCCTCCCTGCTGGCCTTTCGCTGGCAGGTAAAAACATTCCTATGCAAGCAGGATTTTTAAAATCATGGAAGCCTGGTGTTTTTTTTGGGGGGGGGTTGTTTTAGATTATGTTTCAACTTTTGTATGTTTTAAATTTTAACTTTGTAGTGTTTTAATTAGGTTATTTTAATTGTCTTAAAATGTTTGTTTTAATATTGTGAGCCGCCTTGGGTCCCTTTTTGGGAGAAAGGTGGCATAGAAAATAAATAAATAAAATAAAATAAAATAAAATAATATTTGTTACTATATGAGACTGTTTCTGTCCAGTCTTAAGAACTAGACTGGCAGCAAATTTGGATGCAAGTTTCAGCACTGAAATTATTGTATGGTTCATTATTAAATTACTACAAGCAATAAAGGTTGCCATTATTATCTTCCCCTGAAGATGAAACCACGCACCCAATGCATCTTGTGTCTGAGTCTTGTATGTCTGATGTATGCGGAGAGAGCCAGCATGGTGTAGTGGTTTGGGTGTTGGACTAGAATCCTGGAGACCCACTGGGTGACCTTGAACAAGTCACACTTTCTCAGCCTCACAGGATAGCACTGGCAAAATCCCCTCTGAACAAACCTTGCCAAGAAAACCCTGTGATAGGGTCATCTTAGGGATTCCATATGTTGCAGATGTCTTGAAGGCACACAACAATACAACAATGTATTCACAAGCAGTATCATTCTGTAATTCTGTAGATTGTTTTACTTCCATGCTTTTACATTCAATTTCAAGCATTGTGAATAAACCTTATCTTTAAAAAACCATTCATTCTAAAAGTAGAAAAAATTATCCAATTTTTTTCCTGTGTCCCCCAAAATTTCCAATTTTTCCACTGAAAAAACTGAAAATTTATCCTGGGAGCAGGGGAAGGGGGGAAAAAACCATGTGTTTCCCCCTAGACTTTCACATCTCTTATAGAGATCCCTGGTACTGACTGTAAACAAGAATCATTTTACTGGATCAACAAACCATGTTCTTTTATGCAGCTTTACATTTGTTGAGAATTCTGTGCAGAGAAGGAATTGTGCAGATTTCAGGGTTTTTGAAGCTAAGCATAATTTGACTTTCCCAGTCTCTCAAGCAAATTCTAAGCATCTAGGGAATTGAAATTCTAAAGGTACATACACAAATCATTATCTTAACAATGGTCATTAACAATAAGTAGTTCAATGGTAACATGGACATCCAACATAAGCCGGATCAACACATGTATTAGGATGAAAAAGCCTTTGACCTCCATATCTGTTCTAGTGGGTATACATTGTTTAGAAATTCACCTAACCACCTGTTCTTTCTCACCAACAAATGCATACACATTCAAAGTGGGATGCAACCATTATGTGAGCGTCATCTTGTAAATGAGCAAGCTGAAGGTTTAAGCTTGTTAACTGAAGAGAAGTAGATAGAAGAGACACCTGTCACTTGACTTACTTTGATAGTGGAAATTCACACTATGACCAACAAAAAGAGAAACCTATTGCCAATTCTGAGGAATATAGATTAGGAAGTCTTGAGTGTAAAAGAAACTTCTCTAGTGAAACTCCCCCGGCTCACCACCTGTTGGTTGCAACAGCAGAAGATGCTGTTGCAACTTTAGGCTAGGAGTCAAGTATAGGTTAAAACTATTTTATTCATTTGATTGTTGCTCCTGTTCTAAACTGTGCTTATTCTGTTCATCTTTCCTATCCTTCAAAAACTAGAAGTAGAGTACATTTGGAGACAAAGATTTGTGTACTTATCAAGTAGACCATCGGACCAGTCAGTTTGAGAGTGAACTTCCATCATTTTGTAAATAGCAATCTCTTTTCTAATTTTAAAGCACCTTGAAGGGTTAATGACGACCATTACTGTGGTTCTCTGAAAGATAGAGACAAAACAGATAAAAGCCTTAAAGGGGGTTGGTTAGAGCTTGAGGCGGGTGGAGTCAAAAGGCTGATGTGTAGGAGAGAGTGAATGGAAACTTGCTCATATCACATTTTGGAAATAGCAATGCAATCTTGGGTAAGAAAATTTCATAAAACAATAGAATTCTCTTCTGCATTTGGTGCAAAGTCATGGTGACCTATTTGGGGATGATTTTCTTTTCTGTGGGGTTAAAACGAAATCTAAACGTGTTCTGGGATAGAAAGTTTCAAAGGACTCGATGCCAACAAACCTGATGCAAGGTGTATAAAAGATGCACAGGTAGTTTACTAATTCAAAAGAGTAATCAAAGTACAGCCGGCCCTCTGTATCCAAAAATTCTGCATCCATGGATTTCACCATCCACAGCTTGAAAATATTCCCTTCCCCTCAAAATACCCCCCCCCCAAAAAAAATCTTGATTTTTGCCATTTCATGTAAGGGACACCATGTTACTATACATTGTGTATAATGAGACTTGAACATCCATGGGTTTTGGTATCCATGGGAGGTTCTAGAATCAAACCCCAGCGGATATTGGGGGCTCACTGTACTGTTTGTGTTGTGTTGTTTGCCTTCAAGTCGTTTCTGATTTAAACAGCAACAATAAGGAGAACCTGTCACAGGGTTTTCTTGACAGGTTTCTTCAGAAGGGGGTTGCCATTACCATTGCCATCCTCTGAGGTTGCGAGACTATGACTTGACCAAGGCTACCCAGTGACTTTTCATGGCCAAGCAGGGATTTGAACCTTGCTCTCCAGATTCATAGTGCAACACTCAAACCGCTATGCCACTCTGGCTCTCTCTACTAAGATATTTCTCTAAAAATTTTTACAGAATAATATGTGATTCTAAGTATAGATCACCATGAAAGTGAAACATCTAAAGACATAATGTAGAGAGATCTTGTAGCACCTTTGAGACAGAGGGCCTTTACAGACTGCCAGAAATAATGCAGCTTGAGTCCACTTTAACTGCCCTGTCTCAGTGCTAGGGAATCATGGGAACTGTAGTTTATTGTGGCACCAGAGCTCTCTGACAGAGAAGGCTCAATGTTTCAGAAAAAACTACAGTTCCCATGATTTCCTAGCACTGAGCCAGGGCAGTTAAAGTGGACTCAAGCTGCATTATTTCTGGCAGTCTGTAAAGGCCCTAACTGAAACAAAGAGGTTGGCAGTATGAGCTTTCATAGAGTTCAGTCTACTTCCTCAGATGCATCTAAAGACATAATCTTTTAGAAGTTCCATAGTGTTGTATAATCTTGCATGGAATTACTTGTTTTATAGATGTTCAAAGCAGTAGTTGGGATAGTCTATTGCAGCACTGTTTATTGTTGCTTTTTAAGCATGTTTGGAAAAATTAGAAACATATTGATAAAAATGATGGTGGGGAGGTTACACAGGATTATTACAGGCAAGCAGGTGATATTTCAGTAGCTTGTATTACCATACGTCTTCCTTTCCCATGACTGGTTATGATCTAGTCTCTGACTCAAGAGCATTTAGTGACTGTCTTCATGCTCTCCTGTTCCTCCTCTCTTTCCTACTGCTGTACTATTTTATTTTTAAAAAATCTGATGTGGCCATTGAAAATTGGAATCCTGAAGCCAAATAAAGGAAATAAAACTAACCGTACACTAGATATAGGATTTTGGCTTCCTTATCACAGATTGCATACAGCTCTGGTTACTTACGATGCTGTCATAACTGCAGATAATGGCTTGCACACCAGTACTCTGGTCCTTTGCCCAGAGGAACTTGTTCTTTCAGCTAGCTCTGCCTCCGCCTTACCCATCTTTCAATACAATTTTGGTTTGGAAGAGGCATCTTCTGGAACTTGGTCTGTTCCAAGCTAAACCAAATTCTACACAGGCTGTGCTGTTGTTTTCATGTTTCCACCTCACCTGGTCTTGAATTGCTGTACTGCTACATTGGACTGATTGTTTTCCTCTCTTGTAGGTGCTGGAAGCACTATGCAGCCAGATGCAGAGAAAACCCGGCCACGGCCCAAGAAACCAGATATGGCCTTATATGTTCCCAGGGCACGACGGGATATGGCGATCTCAAAAAACGATGCTAAATGTGGGCAGGAGGAAAGCCATTGTCCCATAGGGAAGGAAAGCATTAAAGGCTGTAAGGCGAACCAGAGTGCCAGAGCTGGACGAAAACTGCTTCACAGTAGTCAAGGAGGAACTGGCTCCCCCGGGCACGCAAGAGAAACTTTGTCTCTTGAATGGAGTCATAATGCATTCTGCCAAAGCAACCCAAGCCCAAAGGTGCAGGAAGAGGAGAGACTGCAGTCCCAACAGAGTCCCAAATTGCATCGGTTTCTCCCTTTCTCCAGCCTTCTAGGCCCAGTGCACAACAGCGAGGTAGAAATGCCTTTGGAGCGCTCCCCAACAGCCTGTGCTGAATGCCTAAAGGCACTGGCAGATCTCAATCTTCAGGCAGGGCAGACTAAGGTAGTTCACACTTGCGGAAAAGATCTTCTAGTTCCATCAGCAAGTCAAGACACTTTCGCGTTACAAAGAACTCACACTCTTGGCAGGAACAAGCAGGCAGGAGCACTCCTCCCAGACCAGGTAGGGCTGAGTGAAGAAAGTATGCAAGTATACAACAGTGATAGACTCATGGGTCAAAGACAGCTGAGTGAAGTGAGCATGTTGGCTAGCGAGGAGAGCATAAGGAAGTCTGTAACTATAGGTGATTCAGAACCAACTAGAATAAGACAGGATGACATACCTAAAAATGGGGGGAGTCGGGTTCCAGATAACACAAAAATACATGAGGGTGGCTCAGTAACATGTACAAGTGAAGGACTGTCCAATCAGATAGCAATAGGCAAGAGTAGCCTGCTGGGGCACATTGACGAGAGCATCCTGGTTTGCACAGAGGTGGTTGGAGGTGATCAGTTTCAGTGCTTAGATGAGAGTAACTCTAATCAGACAGAGATGAGTGCTAGCAGCATCTTGGAATATACTCACATGCGAATTGCAGCACAGACAGGACCAGAGGCAGGCAGTAGTACCAAAGACGTTGTTGCTCAGGCACAAACAAGTGAGCATAGCACACTAGAAGATGGAGAAGAGTGTGGGAATGATGTTTCTAGTCATGCAGTTGAACACATGTCTGAGCAGAATGGAATGAGCTTGGAACATGGGTCTGAATACTGGGATGAGAGTGTTTTGACTGATAGCCTAAAAGAGAGTGGAAACAAACATTGCCAAGGTGGCTCAGGGATTGCTGCAGGGCATAATTGTTCAGATAGGCCCTGTGGGAGATTAAACAGTCTGCCCTGTTGTGTCTTCCAGATAGTGGAGGATAGAACAGGACAGGTGTGTAGCAATGAAGGTGGAGAAGGGGGCAGCTTCTTCAGTACTACCTGTAAGTATGAAGTTGATGCTTCTGAGGCTGCACTATTGAGGGAAGAGGCCAGTTTGAACTTAGGAGATCAAAGCACTGAGGGGAGAGACAGTGCTGCATCCTCCCAAGAGGCTACTATCCAGTTCCTGGAATGTGCCTCTGAGAAGATGGCTTGCTCTTCAGAGACCATTCTACTCAGAGCAGGGGCAGCCTTAAGTGACAGCTCTGTGGAAAAGCCAACCCATGGGGATGTGGGCATGAGATTAAAGCATCCCCCCAAAGCAGAAGGAAAAGCTGGACAGAAAGTGCCATCCAGTTGGGAGGAACCCACTAGAACCAATTCCAGTCCTGGAACTCATGGTGAGGATGACAACATGGCAGATGAAAGCTGGGATGCTCTGTTTAATGATGATGGTGAATGCCGGGATCCACGGTTGCTGGAGGGGGTGAGTACTGCATGCAGATATCTTCCAGAGTGGAGGGTCATGGGATATAGTGGCAGGAGTGGTGTGTATGTTTGGAGCATGTGGCACAGCTCAGTTTGAAGCTAATGTATTTTTACTTCTGAGATGCTAAGCAGCTGGCTCAACCTGGATCCATCCTCTTTTTGTCTGCAGTGTTTATATTTTTTTATTGTACTTCCTCCCCTCCCCCTTCACTTTTCTCTCTCTCTCTCTCTCTTGGCAGATTGTACCAAAAGCAATGAAGCTAGAATTTTATTTTAAGAAAGACCACTATTATTTATTTATTTATTTATTTATTTATTTCAGGATAAACTGAAAATACTTCAGAATGCATCCATTGTGATTTTACCTTTATTTTGGCTTTTTTGAGGGTGTATGTATGCACAATAATTCCATTATTTTTGAGGCCAATGAGAAAGAGGCCCATACCGAGAGTATATGGATACAAGATTTTGGTGACTTGCAGACTTAAGAAGCAAATGAAAACTGCAGAATCAGATGTCCTTCTTAGTGCACACTTCACCAATGAAAACCTTGGCTAAATTCCAACCTGAACATTTAACAAAACCACCACACACATTTGCAACTTTCTTCATAGCCATGAGGACTGCTTTTTTAAAGTTACAATACAAATTTGGGATGGGGGATCTTCACAAATTTATCAGCTGCATGGACATGTCCTGGGCTGGTTTCTGTTCCTTTCAATAACAATAGGCGACTCTCATGTGCTCTGCAAGAAAATCAGTGGGATAAATGTTGGTCCACAGCTTGTGTGGCTAGTTTGTAGAACTCTCCAATACAAGTGATGGTTGAGGAAGCATGGGCTAAGAAATCTAATATCCATAGCAGGCTGAGCTCCCCAGTGCTTGCTAAACACAGCACGACCATTCCTCTGTGGCACAAATGAGAAATATACTTGGTTGACAGTATATAAAATGCATGCAATAAAGCAGGCGGAAGTGCTATGCCTGGTGCCTGTGTTGTTGTGGAGGAGAGCCATCATGATGACCGCCAGGCGTGGACAGACGTACCGTGAAGTTTCATGGAAATGGCAGGTTTTTAATTGGCTCCGGCTTGTTAGTGTTGTGCCTTGCAAGGGTAGTGTCTGAACGGATTGCAACGAGAAGCACAGTGTGGGGAATGTGCAGCCTTCCCTTAGGTTTACGAGGAAAGCTCTCTGTTGGCTGGATGGCTGCGAGCCCCTTATTAAAGTTTAAATCAATAGCATAAACTCTGTACTTTTGGAGTGACACAAAGGTACCTAAAGTAACAAAGTATCCTAATATTGCTGCAAAGTGCATGCAGGTCTGCACGGGACTCAGGGTTTTTCTCAATGGATTAAGCTTGCTAATAGTTCCTGCAAACCACTGAAATTAACTAAGCAAACTCATTACCAAGGGTTAGCTCATAAACCATCCTAAACTCTTGGTAATGGAGGCTGTTAAAACTCCATGGGGGCAGCTCTTACAGGAAGTGGCTTTGGGTTCACTGCTACTTATTCCAGGGAGTAATGGCACGGAAGTTAAAGCCCCCACCCCCCTTAAGGTAGGTAAGTTTCCATTCAGTGTCCAGGCCAGATCATGCACTTGGTACAAAGGAACCATCTGTCATTCCTAATCCCTTCAGCAGAGGTGATAATTCAAGAAGTAGATCTTGGTTGCCTTGTTGCAGAAGAGAAATGCACATGCAAAGATACTCATGGGGGTGGATGGAATGGGAATTCCATCCACCCCCATGAGTATCTTTGCATGCGCATTTCATTTCACAAGCAAGTCTTGTGTTTCCTCTTGATTGGTGCTGGTCCTGTACATGAAGGTAGCCAAGCATCATCCACTAGTTTCCAGGCAGATGTGAAAAAAAATCATGTACAAAGAAAAAATTGCAGAGGTGACCTGCTTGTTTCACATAGGTCCATAACTCTAAAGTTTAATAACCACTTTGGGCTGAGGAGAATTATTTGCATGCTGGAAGATACCAGGAAAAGGGAGGGGGAACGGTTTAGATTATCAAGTTTAGAACTGTGTCTTTATCTTTATTTTTCTATACGGCTGGCTCTGCTCCATTGGTCTTGTCAGAGCAATAGTGCAGTGAGATGGCTCGGTTTAAACATACAGTGTGGCATGTCTTGTACAGATCTTGAAAAAGGTATTTTCTTCTATTACAACTCACAGAATCCCCCAACATGACCACTCTGCAACTCTGGGAGTTGCAGTTCACAATGTAAATGTTCCAAGCTGCTTCTCTGGCAGGGCTCCCACTTCAAGTTCCTAAGGACAGAGTTGACCTACTTGTTAAGATTATGAGTTCTGCAGCCAATACTCTTAAGAAGAACTGTGTAAGGGCAGCAGGCTGATTAGGGAAAGCTAATGGATAACTAATAATAATAATAATAATAATAATATAATTTATTTATACCCCGCCCTCTGGAATTCCAATCTGGGAGGCTTACAATAATAAAACATATACATATCCATAAAAACATATAGTATACATCAACCCCCCTCCCCCCCTTAAAACAGTATTAAATCAAGTAAATTTTAAAATAACATGATGACTATGAGGGGGATGCTACTGTGGTGTAGACATTTCTTCAACATCTTGATAACTGTATCTTTGTAACAGTGGTTCATTCATAGAGGATTCCCAAGTATTCCACTTGCTATGGTGAGGGACAGACCCAGGCATCATGCTTTTTGGCTTTTAAAAACTGAGATAAGATCTTGTTTGAAGCTTGCAAATAAGACAGAAATGATTATATGGTGGTTCTTTCAGGAGTGTTTTATCATAGAGAGGAATATGTGAAGGCATTGATTTAAGACAGGCTTCCCCAATCTACTGCCCTCACAATGTGCTGGATTACAATGCCCATCATCTCCAGTATGCATGATCATGTTGCTGGGGATGGTTAGAGTTGTAGCCTAAAAATCTGCCAGGAGCCTAATTTATGGAATGTCTAGACCAGTATTAATGTTACACAGCACTCTATTTCAGCAATGTCATTGTCCTTCACTGTCCTGGAACAAATCTTATACTGTTTCTCCCCTATCTATATCTGCCTATCTCCATATCAGTATGCATCTCCCTCCTTGTTCTTTTCTGAAACTGGGTTTAATTCCAGATTTCCCCAAGAGTTCATTTGCTACCGAATTCTGACACATGCTACTGCTATAAGATAACCTTTATGAGTTGTAAATGATGTAGATGGTACACAGTGGGGAAGTATTCCAGCTCTTTCACTGGTATGATCCAGCATTCCTCACAGCTAAAGGTAGAACTGGGCCCCCAAACAAATGCTACCCAGACTATCCCTGGCCAGCAATCAAATTCCCCAGCACTGACTGTATGAGGAACCGCCCCAGGCAAGGCAACAGAAGATGGACTCCCAAGGTTTATATAACGTAGAAGCAAACAAACAAACAAACAAAAAATCAGAATGCAAGCAGGTTAACAACAGAGGAAAATTTACTCCCACAGTCTTTTTCCAGCCCTAAATTATCCTGCTAATGCAGAAAGTATCAAACAAGGTCACTAATACAAATTAGCATTTTCATACTACTGAAAAACATTGAGCCATGATGTTAAAAAGAACTCCAAAACCCATCTCCCTGCTTTCAAGACCCAAATCAGTGTACTCCTAGAACTGTTATTTTGGTTTCTCCTATGTACCTTAATGCATGCCTGCAGTCAAATAACATCCAGAATGTTTTGTGATTCCCACTCTTATCTTAATAAACACTGAAATGCATGTGACTGCATTAATGTGAGTACAGTTTTTGATCCATTTGCTAGATTTGATTCTTTCCCCCATCCACTACAAGAAAGTGGACTTTGAGTCAGCTTGCTGAGCAAAAACTAAGTTTGTGAAGTAGGTTGATTGTAAGGGAAATTAGCCAGTGTAGTATAAGAATGCCCTGTCAAACAGGAGCTGTGCTAGAAATTCACCTTAAAGAGGAAAAGTATTTTGATAATGAAAGAGAAGAAAGGACAGTAGCCAGAAAGAGGAACAGCACAAGACTTTTGTCAAGACCAATTATACCAAAGCTTGTACTTCTTTAATGAGGTACAAGATTTTGTGTGGATAAAACAGGACTTGGGTTGCAAACTGTGACAGAGCTGGGGGATGTCGTACAGGCAACACCTTTCCTCCTTCTGTTAAAATCAGCACCAAAAGATGCAGGAAAATAAAAATGATTAAAGCTGCCAGTGGGAAATAACTCTAATAAAGAGTGCATTTACGTTTACAGTTAGACCTGAATTTGCCACAATATTCATTATGAGATACATCATTGTTGTGGGTCAATTTACCTCTGTCCTATGGTAAATTATTCAGTGGAGTGTTGTAAATTACTGTGGGGAAGTTCTTTACTTAGGTTAAAATCCTGCTTCTTTAATTGCATATACACTGAGAATTTGGGTTTTAGAGGATCTTTGAGTATTCAGGAAAATGTGGTTGTGAAATTTGCAAGCCGGATTCCAGCAAAGTCCAGAATTTGGGTTTTCTGTGCAGCTCTAACACAGTCACTGTGTTGATGCCGCTGTGCACTTATGCATATCTTCCTGTTTGTGTTTAAAGAACAAGATGAAGTAAAAATAGAGAAAAAGTGGCAGTCCTGAGCAAACAACTCTTGTCTAAATAAGGCTGTACCTGTGCTATTATTTGCTCCAGTGAAAAACTTACCCTAGTCCTACACAGTAGGGTCAATGTGACTCATATTGTGTAGGGGATGGGCACTGAGGTTGGGAGTCTATGACAATAGGAATTAGGAAGACAGGTAAAAGATGTTAGCCGTATATACGCCAAGGGAGGTATTTTACATGTGCTTATGCTTTGACTGTTAATGTTGTGCTGCAAAAGTGTTTGCATATGTCTGAGATGTGAGCAATGCTATTTATTTGAAGGCCATCCAATCCAGCCATTTCTTTGAGAAAACAACCTTGTATCCCCTCCCTCAAAAGGAGATTATTTTCTCCAAGTCAGTAAAACATGTTAATTTGCAGTGGGAAATGTAAAAATCATTTCTCTTGTTGTATTTTGAACAGTTAATGTTTATATTTGTATGCTGTGCATCAACGAGGAAAATGGCTGTCTTTACAGATTTGTGCACCCATGTCATTCCTCCAGTCACCCTTAGAAACTGTGCCATCATCCATGAAAATGAATGTCCTCTGAACACACTGGGGTGTGTCCAGAGGAGAGTGAACAAAATGGTGAAAGGTCTGGAAACCATGCCCTATGAGGAGTGGCTTACAAAGCTGGGTATGTTTAGCCTGGAGAAGTGAAGATTAAGAGGTGACATGATTTGCTGTTAACTGCCCTCGAGTCGATCTCGACTCATGGAATGATATGAATGAGACATCTCCAAGATCCTCTGTCCTCCACTGCTCTGCTTAAATCCTGCAACCCCATACCCTTTATAACAGGAGTTGGCAACCTTTTTGGGGGTGGGGGCCAGTCCCCCGATGCCCCCCGGGCCGCGCACGGCGACAGCACCGTTTGCGTTCCAAAATGGCGCTCACCATAGTACGCATGCTTAAGTGAGCGTGGCCGCCATTTTGGAAAGCAAAATGGCACCTCGCGTCGCACATGGTGTGGTGGCGCCAGCGGTGCATGTGCCAGCGGCAGCAGCAGGGCTGGCCACGGACCGGTTCCAAGGCCTCAGCGGGCCGAGTCCGGCCCGCAGGCTGTAGGTTGCCGGCCCCTGCTTTATAAAGTCCATCCATCTATCATGTGGCTTTCCTCTCTTTCTGTTTCCCTCCACCATTCCTAACATTATTGTCTTTTCCTATGATTCATGTCTTCTCATGATATGTCCAAAGTACGATAATCTAAGTCTTGTCACCTTGGTGTCTCAGGATATCTATGGTTTGATCTGCTCTAGGATCCATTTGTTTGTCCTTTTGGCTGTCCATGGGATCCTCAGCACTCTTCTCCAGCACCACATTATCCCAAATGCATCGATTTTCCTCCTATCTTCTTTCTTGACTGTCCAGCTTTCACATCCATACATGGTAATAGGGAGTACAATGGCTTGAATAATAATAATAATAATAATAATAATAATAATTATTATTATTATTATTATTATTATTATTATTATTATTAATAATAATATCCCATTCCTCTGCAGAGCAATCTTTTCTAGTTCTTTCATAGCCACTCTCCCCATTCTTAGTCTTCTTCTGATTTCCTAACAGCAGTCCCCATTTCTATCAATGTTTGATCCCAGGTATGGGAATTCTTTTACTGTTTCTATTTCTTCATTGTCTAGGTTGAACTTGTGAATGTCCTTTGTAGTCATTATTTTTGTTTTCTTTATGTTCACAATTAAGCCTGCCTTTGCACTTTCTTTTTTGATCTTCTGTAGTAGGTATTCCAGGTCTGTGAGGTTTTCTGCTAGTATTATAGTGTCATCTGCATATCTTAGCTTGTTGATATTCCTTCCTCCTATTTTCACTCCTCCTTCTTTCATGTCCAAGCCTACTTTACTTACGATATGTTCTGTATATAAGTTGAATAGGTAGGGTGAAAGGATGCAGCCTTGTCTGACTCCTTTGCTAATTAGGAACCATTCTGTTTCTCTGTGTTCTGTCCTGACAGTAGCCTCTTGTCCTGAGTACAGATTCCTCATCAGGACTATCAGATTCTTTAAGGGCATTCCATAGCCTTTCATGATCTATGCAGTCAAAGGCTTTGCTATAGTCTATAAAGCATTTGCTGATTTTCTTTTGGAATTCCCTAGTGTGCTCCATTAGCCATCATATGTTTGCAAATGGTCCCTTGTGCCTCTTCCTTTCCTGAACACTGCTTGGACCTCTGGGATTTCTCTCTCCATGTATGGTTGGAGTCTGTGTTGCAGAATTTTGAGCATGATTTTGCTTGTATGGGAGATCAGTGCTATGATTCTATAGTTGCTGCAGTCTCTTGTGTCTCCCTTTTTGTGGATAGGGATGTATATTGATAGCTTCCAATCTGTTGGCCATCGTTTTGTTTTCCGTATCTGTTGACATATGTCGGTTAGCACTAGAGTTGACTCTGTCAGTGTGGTGACATGATAGCCATGTTTAAATGTTTGAAGGGCTGTCATATTGAGGATGAAGCAAGCTTGCTTTCTGTTGCTCTAGAAACTAGGACGTGGAGAAATGAATTGAAGCTACAGGAAAAGGGATTCCACCTAAACATTTGGAAGAACTTCCTGACAGTAAGTTTGACAATGGACATTGTCCTGTTTGACAATGGAACACACTCCCTAGGAGTGTGGTGGAGTCTATGTCTTTGGAGATTTTTAAATAGAGGCTGGATGGTCATCTGTCGGGAATGTTTTATTGTATATTCCTGCGTGGCAGGGGTTGGATTGGATGGCCCTTATGGTTTCTTCCAGTTCTATGCTTCTATAATTCTAGGATTCTATGAAATATAATATATAATGGAGGATCATTTTTAGTAATTGCCTATTTTGAGAAGCTGTAATCGGGCAATCCTTGGTATATGCAGGATTAACATTTTTGGGATTTGGAGATTGCACATGTATTTCTCTTGATCCAATGGTCTTCCCATGGTAATTAGACTTGTCCAAAACCAGCCTCCACATCTCTCTCTTTTGTTGGCTATCTTCTCTGTCTTGAAAACTGAGGAAACAAGCAGCAGTCAGCATGCTACCCATGGTTGCCTGGAACCTGCACCATCGCAGATAAATCTGGGAAAGCATTGAGCCATGGCAGACAGTCTTCATTTCCTGTGTCCTTTTGCTCCCTGCTGCCTGTGTATCCGCTGGCAGAACATTTCCCAGCACAGGATAAGTCTTGAACATTAGCGATCTCTGGGAAGGAGACTGTGAACAGGAGGTTGGAACGGTGTTAATGCAGTGATTAAGGTGCGCAGTTCCTGTAAGCAACCCAAGACAGGAAACTCCCGCATTTAATGGGCTTGCCCTCTCAGTGGCATGCAGATCATTGCAAACATACTTGCAATAACACAATGCCATGCATCCACTGTCTTACTTGATGTGGGCTTGCACTTTGTAGCTGCACAACAGGCTCATTTTGGTTGAGATTCAAATTGCACAGAGCATACCAAGCTTTAAGAAGGCCTTTCCTTCCTCCCCTTCCTATGGGCTCTACAGACAAATTCCAATGTGTTCATTTGGTGAACTGCAATGCTTGGATCTTTTGCCCTCTGTGCTAAGCTGCAAGCTTTTCTGTTGGTGTTCCTTCTGCTAGGACTATTGATTTGTGAAGGACAGGGTGCTCAAGCAGTGCTCATTCTCCATGGTGTCTGGTAATCTGCCACACCATTGTGGATATTATGAGTGTCCTGCTCCCTCAAGCACTTCTTGGGCCTAATCCTGCTGGACCTGATGTTATTCACTTAGGTTCCAAGTGTTCTGGTTCATCACTTGGCTCCTCTTTAACCCACTGAGGCACATACTTCTTTCTGCCCCTCTTACTGCAGCTCCATCCCTTTCCCTCTAAAAAGGCTCTGACCTACCTGCAAATTCACCTTTCTGGTGAAAGTATCTGAATTACTGTCTCTTATTGACTGAAATGGCTGGAATTTATAGACCCTCCATGGATGGTATGTGGCTTGCATTGGTCCAGGTACTTGGGGAAGCAGACAGGAGCCTGTCTGAATTATAGATTCCCTCACCAACATGACCTGTGCTGATCTGTGCAGCTTGAGGAGCCAATATGAGTGGTCTGTGCTTGCAAATCAGCAGCTGGGCCCAGCATCCAGCAATCAATCTATCTTTGTGCATCCATGGATGACTTGGCAGACTTGAAGGGTGAAGGTTTACCAGGCCATCCTTTTGGAACAGGGGCTGAATGGTCAGGCCAAGGCAGTTCAGGACAGGAACTGTTTTGCCCATTAGGTCTTTAAACTGCTGGTCTGGGGTGAACAGCATACATTTCTCAACCTGATCTTTGCCAGCATTTTGTGCTATTGCTCGAGGGAACCTCCGTACCTTTTCTGCAGGGGCAGCCGTCATGTCAGCCTTTGGGAACTAAGAAGGCCATGGCAGGCAGTGCGGTTCTGCTGTGAATAGTGGCAATGTTGTATTTGTTTATTAAAAGATGTTCATTGCAGAGGTGCGTCTCCTCAGGAATCTGGCTCTCCTGCAGTTTCCAGCCAGTTCTTGGGCTTCCTCAGATGGCTGTGGCCCTTTTCCCAATGGCACCCTGATTTGGTAGTTTCCCAGTTATTGTACATGCATTTTTTCCATTCTAAATGGTTGGAATTTAGTCATTGGCAGAAATATCTTTCAGGGTTCAATGTGCTGGCATTTTGGGTCCCAGTCTTTGCCTTTGGGCCCCAGCCACCACTGGAAGGCCCCTTCCTCCCTCCCTGGGAGACTTCTCTGAAATTGAATTTGGCTCTCAAACTGAAAGAGGCTCTCTAGTCTTACTTTATAGCAGCAGTGGGGGAAGTAAGGTCTTCAGCAACACACAACCCCTGATCCCTTTTAAAAAGTGCTTCACATGAATAACATAAAAATACTAAACACCATCAAACATAGTAATTGGGTCCACTTCCACCACTACCCCACTATATGGAAATACTTTATCCAGTGACCAGAAATGGAAGTGACATGATGGCATCTATGTTTGTGCCAGGAATGGCTATGCCTCTTGGGGGCAAAATGGCTGCTGCCCCCTCTGTAGTTCCCCATCTCTCCTTTATAGGTACTGCAACATGGTGTGCACCCACCAATCCTAGTAGCTTTCCATCATAGTGGGATTGTGTGCTCCTTTGAGGCAAGAAGCTATGCTGATGGTAGGGTCTCTCATGTCAGACAGGCTTTTGCTGAGGAGCCAGACTGAATGTGCCAAATACAGTCATCCCTTTGTATCCGTGGGGGATCCATACCATCACCACCTGTGGCTAACAAAAAACACAAGACCTTAAGTCCTGTTGTTTTCTGTGGTGGTGCTTATACAGCTACGTGCACGTGCCTCCATTACAAACAGGGGCTTGCTATCCACAGAAGCTCTAATTCATGGATGACAAGCCCACTGATAAAGAGGAGTGCACTGTAGTTTTTCTTCCTTGATTTTCTTCAGTAGTTGTTCCAAGACTTTACTATTTTCTGCTAGTAGTGTGGTGTCATCTGCATATCTTAAAATGTTGCCATTCCTTCCTCCAATTTTTATGCCTCCTTCCTCCAAGTCCAGTCCAGCTTTACTTATGATATGTTCAGCATACAAGTTAAACAGATAGGGTGATAAAATGTAGCCTTCCTTCTTGCCAACTGGAAACCATTCAGTTTCTCCATATTTTGCCCTGACAGTACCCTTTGCCCTGAGTACAGGTCATGCATCAGGACAATCAAGTGTGGTACACTCATTTCTTTGAGAGTGATCCATAATTTTTATGACTGATACAATCAAAGCTTCGCTATAATCTATAAAGCACTGAGTGATTAAAAAAAATTCCTTAGTGGGTTCCATCATCCAACATGTATTTGCAGTATGATTCCTAATGCCTTCCTTTCCTGAACCCAGCTTGGACAACTGGCATTTCTCACTCCATACATGGGAGAATACTTGGTTGTAGAGCATCACTTTGCTTGCATGGGAAATTAATGCAGTGGTCCTGTGGTTACTTCAATCCCTGGTGTCCTCTTTCTTGGAGACTGGAATATATACTGAGTATTTCCCATCTGTGAGCCATTGTTTTGCTTTTCATAACAACAAGTTTGTGGTGTGCAACAACTAAAATCTCATCACAGTCAAATCTGGAGAGCACTTTAAAAGCCAGAAGAGAACAGATCTTCTGCAGGCAAGGTTAAAAGACATGAGAAGCCTGACAGAATAAATGCATCTGTACACTGCTTGTACACTGCTTGCCACTGAAAAGGCCCTATCCCACTTCTGCATCAGCCACACCAATTTTGGCAAGATAGTGTAAAACAGGGCCCAGAAAGACAACCACAACTGACAGGAAGGTTCAGGGTCAGGAGTCAACGCTTCAAGCATTCTTTTTGCAAGACATTTTGGGCTTTGGGGGTAATATAAGCAGAATATGGGCCTAGAAACAAATCAGAAGCCATTGTGTTTTAAACAATATATAATGTGATCAGAAAAGCAGACACGAAAGCCTATTCTGGCTGTGACATTTTTCACAAGCTGCATCTTCTGAATACTTTTTCAGGGCAACTGCACATGGAGCACTCTACAGTAATTGCAGAGGAATTCATTTCCCTTAGGAGTTGTTATTAAGGCCAGCTTACTTCATGCTTCCATTCTTCTCCCATTAAACAACACAAGTTTCCACACAACTACTGGAGGTGGGAACCATGACGCTGGAGTGTCCCCCAACACTTTCTGAACCGACTTTAAAACACATACATGCACATGCTTATTCACACACCTCTGAACATTTTATATCATCAGTGATTGGTATGCATTAATGTGTTATTGTATTCTTTGGTTTGGAGTCAGTTGGCACAGTAGCTATTTTTGGGAATAATTATGTCCGGATTTACTCTGCTGCTTCTCCCAGCCTGGCTCCCCCATGTCAGTTCTTCTCCTTTCCCTTATCTATCTTAATTCTTCTACTTTTATTCAGATAACTACCTGTTCTGTAAGCAGAGTTTTGCAGCTGCCTTTGGAGATTAGTTTTGGTGCCACTAATGCCCTGCTGTGCATTGTGTTGAAGTGTCAGTATGCATATTGGCTGGGAGCAAGAGCCCAGCAAATTCTCTTGACTCCTGGATCTTGGGAGCTTCATCCCCCAAAAAGACTGAGAGAGCCACCTCCCTAGACCTAGTGAAACAGCAGAGGGAAATAGTTAATGAGGAAAGTATGCAAGCAGCAGGAGGCACCTGATCAATAACTCCCAATCTTCTGTAGACCATCAATCCTTCTCCAGAGCATGAGCCCACGGCTCCATCAATCACACAATGCACCCACTCCCAGGCTGCTAGGAGGAGGCCCAGGGGCTGGGCGCTTGGCAGTCAGAGGTCGTGCATTGCCTGTCATGTGGGGATTGGGGAAGGGGACAAGATCTGTTCCTTGAAATGACATCAGGGGCTCCTTGGTGGTTAGGGCTACTTCTGGGGAAAGGATGAAAGGGCTGCCTTCCAATACGTAGCTTGCATACTGGGTTCACTTTTGTTCCTTGTCCCCTCTTCCAGCTGTCTGCTCACAGCCCAGCCACTACAGGGCTGAAGGAGCCACGATTTGACTACTATAACTACTCTCCAGCAGATCTGGACTTGAGCGACTCTGAGCTGCCACATGTCATTGAGATCTACGACTTCCCAGCTGAGTTCCGCACAGAGGACTTGATGCATGTCTTCTGCAGTTACCTGTGAGCATATTTTTCCTACACTGTTCCCACCACACTGTACTTTCCTTTTCAGTGCCGAGGTTAAGGTTGAGGGTGGGGCTGGCAACAAAGCACATGGCGATTGTGCTCACTTTGAGCTTTCCTTTTTTCTGGGCCTGCTTACTTCAGTGTCCTCAAGGCCTAGCTGCTGGGGTGACTCCCATTCCTCCAGCTCACAGACCAGCACCACCCTCCCACTCTGGAGGGACAAACACTGATGCTGTGGTTTGCTGCCCCTCATTGTGGGAATAATAATGCCAGATGTCCTTTCAGTAAGAAACTGAGAGGGAGTAAACAGTGCCTCCCTAGCTCTGCATGCTTTTTGAGCTTCTCTCAGAATTGCACAAAATGGCATTTTCTTACACACACACACACACACACACACACTGCACTGGTGCTGTGACAACTTTCCCTTTTCTCCCTTGCCAGGAAGAAAGGCTTTGACATTAAATGGGTAGATGACACGCATGCACTGGGCATCTTCTCCAGCCCCATCACAGGTATGATTTGCTTCTAAACACAGTTTGATTGGATGTTTGCTGGGTGCCCTTTTTGGAACTTGGGATTGTGTATATGTGTAGTGCCTGTCCCTAGGGTTCATTGGGCTGGGAATAGCTCACTTATTGGTATAATGCCAGGGTTTGTTTGTTTTTTTCCTTCCCACAGCTCGGGATGCTCTTACCACCAAGCACCTAATGGTGAAAACCCGTCCTCTGTCACAGGCCACACAAGCTGCAAAGACTAAGGCTCGAACCTATGCTGGTAAGGCAAAGAGCAACATGGGAATAATCTTGTCCAGTCTTCCCCCTTCCCCTTTCCACCCCCTAAAGTCTGGCAATGTTTGGATATATTGGCCTACAGCTGCAATCACCCCAGTCTGTACAGTTAGGAGTCACACTGGCTGAGGATGATGAAGATTGCAGTCCAACACCAGAGCATGACAATTTAGTTTGACCAGATTAGCCTTTCTCATATGACCCTGAACATGCCTGATCTCATCTAATGTGGAAACTAAACAGAACCCAGTTAATATTAGGATGGGAAATAACAGAGGTCTCCAGATAGGACTGGGGAAGAATCTTGCCTGAAACTGCCAAGCTGTTGCTGCAGTCAGATATTTAGTACTGGGGTAAATGAACCAATGGTCTCACTTGATATAAGGCAGTTCATACAGGTACCACATATTATCTTTCTACAGATAATGACAATCCTGATGGATAGGTAGCTGTAGTTGTGAGGCTTCAGCTGCCCCACCTATGTGGACCCATTGTCTCTGCACCAATGAAAGGTTGCTTAATGCTGGTTCTTAAGAATTACCAGTAAAAAATACCCACTCATCATGAAAGCTACTCCTTCCCTCTTACACTGGACTCTCCTAATCTCACCTGTTTAGTGAAGCAGCTGGTAATGGGCCCCACTGACATAGTTCCACCATAGTGGAAGGGACCCCACCGATGTGCATCTGTGCTTTTTCCAACATTACAGTTTATAAGGATCCTTCATACTGGTGTGCTGAGTCACTCCTTGGTCATACTGGTTCCCAGACATGGAGGCTTCTACATCAATTCAGTCCTGAAGAGAGCAAATAAGCATGCTGATTTCCCAGTTTCATGCTTGGCAGCATTTAGGAAATTGAAAGGTGCATAGCATGGTCAGTGTCCACAGCTTGTTAGCAGTGTAGCATTGTGAAAGAAAGAGACTGGGAGGGTGGGCACAGCAGGGTAAAATACCCATAGCCATATGAGCACAACCCTGTCAAGCATTTGACTATACTGTATCTAGTTTGTTGTCCTCTCCGCATCTATCATTATTGTATTCCTTTGGCTCCTACTTCCAGCCTGAGCTTCGTGAGCAAGTTTACCTAGAGCACTTTCAACCTGCTAGTGATGCAGCACATGGGAGCAGCCAGGCATGGGTGGGACTTTGTTCCTTCCCCCTCTTAACATCCATCCAGTATCCTTCCAAACTATGTAAGGCCTGGAGAAGTGATCTGTTGAGTCCTGTCTTTCCAGGAAGAGGGGTGTAGTGCCGACTTAAAGCACTGAATCCTTTATCCTTTCTTTGCTAACCCCTCTAGAGTTCCTGCAGCCAGCCAAAGAGCGCCCAGAGACTTCAGCTGCCCTGGCCAGGAGACTGGTGATTGGAGCCCTTGGGGTGCGGAGCAAACAAAGTAAGGCAGAACGTGAAGCTGAACGCAAGCAGTTGCAAGCAGCCCGAGGTAAGTTTCAGGGTATGGCAACACTGCAGGATTGGTTTGAGGGGAGTGAGAAAACAGATTAAGTTGGCTTACAGAAGAAGCAAGTGTGTGAGTTGGCAGTGGTCCAGGCTGCAGTGTTGTAAAGTGCAGGTCAGGGATACTGGGGGATTTCTCTATGTCTCAGTCTCAAGCTGTCGTGCTCTCACTTACTGTCCACATTCTGGGCATCCCTGGCCTAGATCTCTGCTTCAAAGCAGGATGACATGTCCACTAGACAACTAGCCATACACTCTCCTTGCTGTCCTAAAAACAGCACTGCCTGCCTGGCTATTTGAAAGAGGCATCTGAGCAGCCAGTGGGTCACACTGTGTCTGTGTCTGTAGAAGCACCACATGTGCCCTGCTGAAATGTGCAGGCATGTAGAAGAGAGAATCACATGAGCGTCAGGTTGCATTCTGTGAACAGATTGCTTCATTTCACTAAGATCTGCTGCTGAGAACTTGGAAATGTTACTTGTTTAGACTACAGCTCCCACAGTTCCCCCTCAGCATGGCCATATCTCTGCTAGCTGAAGAACTCTAGCAGTTGTAGTCCAAAAAGGTAACATTCCCAAGCTTTGCATAAAGGAAACATTCCCTGCTAGTGCACAGTAAAAGGGGGGAGGTGATTTTACAGAGGAAGGGGTAGTTTTTCCCCTCCCAGCATGCTCCTGGCTATAAGGAACCCACGGAGAGAGAAAGTCCCTCCTTGGCTGTCCTGCTATCCCTTGCTTATTTTATCCCTTAATGGCCCTGTCCCTTTCTGGTGTAATGGCAGCTGGCTCACCGCCTGCCCTTCAGCTGCACTAGCCAGATAACAGTGATGGAGAGTACAGGCCTGACTGGAGGAGTGCACGGCTTTACCATACTTGCTTGGAAACCATAATGAGATCAGGAAGGTCTTTGCACATTTCCAGTCTGTCTTTGTTTTTTAGTGGGAACTGGCATCAGGGAGAGAGAACAGCAAGAGCTACCCAGTACACAGCCACGTTGGGATATGTGCAGATGCACTACCTTGTCCTGCATCTGAAATACCCTTACAGCATCTTCATAGGACAGGAGTTCCCTGTTGTCTGGATCTAGTGGGAGCTCTTAGCCCCCTGTATGTAATAGGATATCTTGATATGTTCAGTCTTCTTAATAATCTACCTAATTTAGCTCCCATCCATCATGCTAGTAGGTTGCCTGGATTAAATGTTAAATGTATATGAACCTATGTAGTTTGGATCAGAACCCTGATGGACTGGGACATTTGACCCCATAGAACTATTTACTGGTATGTAGCAGCAAATTTGGCTACAAACCACAGCCTTGACCCAAAGAGAAGTATTAAGGCAGGAACAATTGTGTTGGACTAGTTCAGAAAAAGATACAAAAAGTTTAGTTGGTTACAAAAGTCACAGGCAAAAATATTCCCTCACCTCATTTCCTCTGTGCTGGGTTGATTCCAATACCATGATACAGCCTCTGTGGTTGTCTTACAGGTATAGTGGAATGTGTTTCTTGGTTACATAAATTTTCCAACTTTCTTCCAATGAGTTTAGAGTGCATAGATAGCTCTTCTCCTCTATCTTCACAATATAGGAGATTGATTGGATTGAGAGAATGACCACTTCAGCAAACAGTGAGACTTGAACCATGGTCTCCCAAATCCCAGTACTGTACCCACTATTTCACAAACTCAATGTAGATCTACACTCAATGTAGATCTACAGTGATCCACTGAGAGCCTTTCTGGATAGCCTCTGCCTTGTCCTATAATCCAGAGTAGAGTGGACAAAGGAACTCCAGAGTGTTTCCAGAGAGGACTTTGAGTTTATCTAAAACAAAGTCATCCTGCACTGAGCAAGTCTGGGGAGAATTAAGGAGAATGGGACAGCTTGTCATCCAAGGTAGTGGAAGATGGGGCAGAGCTGAATCCTTGTTCTGCTGCAGCAGAATCTCTGGAAACAATCAAGATACCACTGTAAAGAGATTTTAAGCAGGAGGTGTGGAACTTCCCATTTGGACTTTTGTCAGTCCTGCTTACCAGACTCATGCAGAGATCTTTTAGGTAGCCATGAAAATGAGAGGATGTAGGTAATTAACTGGGCAAGTCATTGTCAGTACCTGTCTTTGAACAATTACCCTTTTGTGCATCAAGAATGTGTTAATATTCATTTTGTCAGTTTCCAGTTTCTCATGTAGCCTCTTTTCTCCCTGATAATTTTCATCAATTAAGAACTTCCGTACCTTTTTCTCTCTACTTCTTTTTCCCATGGATTGTTATCAGGCAAACGTCTGTGTAAAATGGTCATTACACTGCTACCCCTGCCCAATTGTTCTTTTGAAACTGGAGTATGAGTGTTGATTACTCTAGGTCTCTGTGACATTCCCTGCATAATCAGAAGTTGTTAAAGATTGTTTTTCTCTGTAGCTTTAGCTTTTTTTGAATAGGATATGCATCCAATAATTGTCTTGTTTCCAGAGCTATTATCACTGCTGGTGATAGTATGTGCCCTGTAAACACAGCTTTTGTGGAATAATTCCTGCATCAGATCTCTCTCTCTCTCTCTCTCTCTCTCTCTCTATATATATATATATATATATATATGCATTGCTGTGGTATTGTAGCCTCATTCAGCTTCTTTTCTATTTCTTTTTAAAAAACTGTATTCCATTATGTCCCCATATGTGCGTGCAGGTGTCCCTCCTTGTAGCTACATAAGAGTAGAGGTTGCTAACTCTCTTACTCCTTTTCCTTGAAGTTACCAAGCAGGAGCAAGGGTACCACTGAAACTGCAAGATCAGTTTCCAGCTCTGAGCAAGGAGGTGCAGAGTGATGGACATTCCAGTATGTTAGTCACTCTAGAAAATCAGTACATAAATGGAAGAAAAATAAGGTGGTGTCCAGTCCACATTATTTAGTTTTAAACACTAGGTGGTGCTCCAGTCTTGCCTACTGTTGTATGAAATAGAATTGGGAACAAGGCCCAGCTGCAGGAGGCAGTGTAAGTCATGCATAGGAATAGCTTATTTATTTTAATTGCCATTGCCAATTCTGCAGTTCCCCTGTTCTTCTCTGCTCACTAGCCTTTCCCTTGGGTCATCAAGCAGGATCTCCACTTCTAGCACAGGTGAGATCCAGCTCCCTGGAATGTTCCATGAATCTGCAGGTAAAAAATGAGGTAGGGACATTGCATAGTGTGGCTGAGATGGGAAGAAGGAAATCATATGCAGGGAGATTGGCATAGGGCATGCAGTTCTGAATCCCAGAAGGTTGGTCAGCCTCAATTTGTTGAGGCAAAATGGTATGGCCTACCACAGAGACAGAGCCTATGTGCTAGGAGGGGAAAGGGAGTGTGCTAAGGCTATGGAAAAGCTCAGTGATCTCATGTGTCTTCAAAGTCCAGTCTTTCCCTGCATAGACTGATCAACCCTACCCTATGCATCTGTTGCTTCAGCTGTCACTTTTGTGCTCACAGAGCGGAAGCGCCTGGAAGCCAAGCAGAGGGAAGATGCCTGGGAAGGCCGCGAGTGATCCAATGCTTTGCACTGAGAAGAGAAGAGAGATAACCATACTTGCTTGAGACTCTGACAGAGATGGGCAGGCTGTGTCTTTGGAAAGTCCTATCATATCATATGGGGTGAACAACAAGGCATGAACCTGTTGTGGCCATTCTTGAGCAGCCAAACCCTGCCAAAGTGTTATGTGCTTGCTCAAGCAAGCATCCCTCCTGGGTTTGTCTGAGAATCTGAAAGATTGGCAAGAGAGAGTAGCAGTGCCTCAAAAAGAGCTGCCATCTGGGCATTGGGCCCGGCATTGTCCCTTGTGAGCTTTATTTGTGCCACAGAGATGTAATCCTAATGGCCAAGCACTGTTATCTTGGGCGTAATGGATCCATTGTCTATCTATTCTGTGGACAGCAAACAGACACCTGAGCAGTGCTGTTTTCAGTGGGGCTGGACTGAGCTACAGCAGCTTTTAGAATGGGCCACTAGTGTGACCAGGTGTGCTCACTATTGCATTTGCTATTAAAGTTTCTTTTTCTTTTACACAATGTTATGTGTGTGATACTGTCAGCCTGCCTTATTTGCAAGTTACTCTTGGGCTAGTCTGTGACCTGAATACTGTGGTTAGTTCCAGTTAGAGCAGACTTGTTGAATCCATTTTTGAATGCTAAGGCAACATGTAGGGAAATCTAATTGACCCAATAGGTCTGCTCTAGGTGAGACAATAGAATTTGGACCTTTATGTTCTCAGCATTACAAATCAACAGAAGGTGGTGATGGTAGTGAGTGCACTAGCCACCCTAGCACTGTGGCTAGACAGGAGTTCAGTGCTGCTTTTCCAGATTCCTCCAAATGTCCAGATGCTGACTGGAGATTAGCATTCCTGTGCACAAAGTATAGGAATATTTGCATGTCTGTAGATTTACCCAGGGTGGGCAACTTTGGAGGGGCTGGGGGGCTGGTTTTCCATTCCCCAGAAACATTGTGAGGAACAAATACTCCAAAACAGAAACTGGAAGTGGTTGGAAATCTACTTCTCATTTTGTAAAAATCCTATTTTGGGACAAAACTATGCAGGGGTTTTTGGAGGAGGGGTGCACACTTTTTTAAAGGAGAGTAACCATTGATAGAGGCTTCTAGGAGTGGCAGCTCTCCTTTTTTGACCAAAGTATATTGAGGTTATAAAAACAGGCAAAGAACTGTAAACTGTGCATGAGACCCACTCCTAGATTAATAGAATCCTCACATTCAGATAATTAAACCGGGCTGGAAGCAGATTTTTGCTGATGTGGGTGTTAAGGATAGACCTAGAAAGGCCCTTGGCCACCCAAGCCGATGCCAAAGTACAGGCGGTAGGTAGGCTGTGCCAGCAGAAGAATTCCTATTAGGCTGTGTATATTGGTGGAATTCCCTTCTTGTGACAGGAATGTTTGGGCAGCAGTTCCCACCCCTGGCAGCATGTCTTTCTCACTCTGTGAATAGTCAGCTCATACTAGTCTGACACAGAGCCCCAACACAAAGATGCTTGCTCTGGCTGGCTTGCAAGAAAGATTGGATTTCACTTTACGGGCACTGACCCTCTTAGGAATGCTCCTTCAGGAGCAGCAGATAAAGTCCTCTCTGTTTTGGGTGACTTGCTTAGTGCCACCTGAGTAGCAAGGAGATTGACCACTTCCTTGTTAACCTACACTGGCAACACACCTTTGCCTGGCTCTGCCAGAGATTCCTGTGGTCAGACACTCCCATCTGTATTTGGGGTCAGTGCTCAAGGTCAGCTTGACTTTCTTGTGGTGAGGCCTGGAATCTTTGGCTGTCGCTGCCTGATCCTCACAGCACACCAGCACACTCTTTCTGTGTGGGGGCAGACACAGCTGCAGTCCAAATAACCAAAGTGGCCAAGGATGTCCCAGGCCTAGCTACTGGTGGAAACTCCGGATTTGTAGGACATAATAGAAAAGGGTCAAGGGAATTGAGAGAGAGAGAAAGAAAGAAAGAAAGAAAGAAAGAAAGAAAGAAAGAAAGTGGTGAGAAGGTAGAGTCTGCTCAGCTGCTTCTTAAAGGGGTGTGCTTGGTGTAACACGTAATCTGTCACCTATCCAGAAGGAGAAAGGGAAGACAGAAGTATCCCTTTCAGAAATTGCGATACTACATGGGAAACGGTCCTTACAACATCCAGTCCTGTTTAGCACTGTTCAGGATTAGGTCAAGGTAGGGCAGCTCTCATGACTGGAATGTGCTGGCAGGGTGTGTGTTTACAGGCTAGCAAAGCTTGTAGGCTTCTCTTGGTCTGAAACAGCTCTCTCTTATGTCTGTTCTTGGGTAGGGTGGAGTACAGTCCTGTGATGTGGGTAGCATTCTGGAATGAGAGCGGATGGGTGCTCGCTGCTTTTCCTGGCAATTTCAGCAGTCTGTAAACTCCCACCCCTACCCTTGGTGAGGACTGGCCTGCTCTGCCCAGCCAGCTGTTCCCTGGAACAAGCTCTCTCTATTTGGGTCAATTAAATATTATAAATACTGATACAGTGTAGTGGCTAAATTGGGTCCCACCCTTGTTTATAACTTCTGGCAGCCTACAGAGACTCGCGGCTTGAAAGGTTAGAGTAGATGAGCCATCCATCATTTCTGAGCAACTTTGTAGAGGGTTTCCATTAGTCCAAGTTCTGGAAATGTCTCCATTTTGACTACCTTTCCTCTAGGAAATAGAGTGCTGTTATGTGATAGTATAGTCGCTAAACCACTGTATTCCTTGGGTAACAATGCACTCGTAAACCTATTTGCTAAGAAGTAAGTTCTTCTACATTTAGTGATGTTTACTATTTACTTTAATAAGGGTGCTGTACATTTTAATACTGTATTATGATGCTCATTGATCTTTTCATACCAAATTTCCTATGTTGGTTTCGGTCACTCACTTTGACATTGTGCTCCTTGCTTTCTTTTGTCCATGCTCTGTCTCATACCCTTTGTGTTAGATTTGTCTCATGCAAAATAGAATCACAGAATGTGAACCACATGTGCTTCTGAGCAATGAGCATGTTTTCAAGAAGGGATGGGAAACCTTTGACCCTTTATGCATTTTATACTGTACCCCCATGTTCCTTTACCATTGGCTATCCTGACTAAGGCTTCAGGAATTTGAAGTCCAGAACATGCAGGCCTCCAGAACAGAATGCAAGACCTGTCTGCTTGTGATGTTCCTGTAAACCATTTTGTGGACTGTTGGACATTCCTGCCAAGAAAACAGCAGTGGGGAAGTCTTCCTAGCTATCCATTGTTCCAGGTGGCTATTCAGTCTCCATGGCAAACCTTATGTCAAGATTGGGACACCTGCAATCCTCCAGATGTTGCTGGACCTCAAATTCTGTTGTTCTCTGTCAACATGGCAAGTAGTGATGTATGTTGGAAGTTGTAGTCCAGCATCATGGAGAGCTACAAATTGGTCATCAGTATGTTATGTCCTACTCTGAGTCTGGCTGCATAACATGCCCTATAACGTAACCTCGTTCCAGTTCTTCTAAGCTGTTTTACTCTCTTAGAGAGTCTCAGCAGCAACATAGGTCTACAACTATAGCAGCTGTTCCTTTATGTCTTCTTGGTACTGAGAGTGGGCAGCTGTGTTTAGATTTCCCACATTATGCCCCACTCACAGTAGCCCACTTCAATCAGGTTAGTACAGAGTTGCTCATATAGCACAAAAACAGAAGAATTTTTGTTTAAAAAAAATCATAGTACTCTTATAACAGTGCACCCTTAATGAACTGCAGGAGGAGAGCATGGTGAATACCATGCCAGCATTGGTGAAAGTCAATATGGTGTAGTGGTCTGAATGTTGGTTTAGGACTCTGGGAGGCTAGGACACTGAATGGATGACAGTTAGGATATGCACTGCAACAATTCAGTGTTAACACACATATAGTGGGGGGGTGAGGGGCATTTGTGCAAACGTAAGTGAGATCAATCATTCTATTTCTGATGTTTTGACTGTGAGTACCAATGCTTAGGGAGCCAATATGGTGAAGTGGTTTGAATATTGGACTGTGACTCTGGAGAACAGGGTTCAAATCTCCACTTAGCCATGGAAACCCATTAAATGACCTTGGGCAAGTCACATTCTTTCAGCCTCAGAGGAAGGCAAGGGCGACCACCACTACCCCAAACAAATCTTGCCAAGAAAACACATGACAATAACAAAATCGGTAGTGGCATAACAGCCATGGAATGTTATTTGTTGCTAAGTCAGAAACTTGGAAAATTGTGATCTAGCCAACTCTCACTGGAGCAATGATACCAACTTCTATTTGATAAAAAGACAGCTTCCTGTGCTTTGTGCTAACAATATTGTGACATGGATGCTACTTACTGGGAGTGAAATTTCATGGTAGAGAGACAGTCCTTCATATGAAGTTATGTTCTGCCTGAATCTTAAACTCTTTTGGGACCAAGACTTTCAATCTCCAGGGAAGCAGCTGATGTTGGTTCAGAATCTTGGGACTAATTTTCTAGAATTATTTTTCTTTCCTAAGAAAATGAATCTTCCCCAATCCAGTGTCCTTTAGACACATTGGGCTACAATTCCCATTATCCCAGTGAGCACTCTGGGTACAGCATGACGGGAGCTGTAGTCCTGCAGATCTAGTGAGGAAGACTTTCCTAAGCCATCTGTAGTGCAGAACCTGTGTGTTCCAACATGGAAGTTTAAGGGAGCAGAAATGACAACAAACTGCAATAACATTTACATCTATCCTGTCCTCCAAATTTCATGACCAAATTAGATACAATGTCAGCCATGATTAGAATCTTCCATAGTTTTAAATATATTATTCTTACTAATTAGCAGTCCCATATGTTTGCTTTGGCAATAGGAAAAGTAGTACTGGAGGAGTGTGTTTAACTCTTTCCCCAGTCTAAATCTCCCTTCTTCAAAGTACTATTATATTTGTACAATTTAAAAAGGCAAGTACACCACATACCAGTTGTTCCTCCCCTCCCTTTTTCCCCCTCCAAGCTAATAGCAATATCACTGTTTATGAGCTGGTTTGGGAAAAGAGTTAAACTTGCTCTACCAAAGCACCACTCTCCTGATCTTCAAAGCAGCCATTTGGGGCTATTAATTAGTATAAAACAAAAAATAAAAAATACAAGCAATCTAATCATGGATCTCCTGTGGCATGTCTAGTTGAGAAAAGCTTTTGGATCTTTGCCCACCTATTAATGAATCACTGTAATTCATTGCTGTGGACTTCAGCTTGATCTCTAAGGCATTTCAGCGCAATCAGTTTATTGCACAACAAATGTGTATTTCTTGTTCATCTGTTGTACAAAATCGTCGCTTGTTTTCTCAAGGCTGTACTTCTTCTGGAAGAGAAACTGCATTTTCCAAGCATTCAAAACATAATATTTTGTACCAGGAGAACATGAAATACTCCCCACCTCCACTCTCAAGGTTTATATATTCTTTGCTATTGCAGTTGTTTTGTGGCATGTGATTGTATGAATGTCAACATAGGCAACCGCTGACTCCTTTTGTGACACTGTTCAGTATGAGCAACACAATTCCCTATCTCCCAAACAACCACAGTTTTGCAGACTTCCCTGTTTTTTTAGAAGGACAAGCTATAAATCTTTTAAAAGAAACAGTTTGGAACTTGTGTCCTGGCCCATTCTAGAATACAGCATGGTAAGTGATCTTAGAAGATGCTTCAACTATGGACATTATCACACGTGGCTCACAAAGCGATAATAAACCGGAAATGACAAATTCCGAAAATAAACTGAAAATAAACCTTGATTCCGCAAATGGTTTTCACACGTAATTACCTTAATTGCGCAATTAAGGAAAGCTCCCCCTGAAACTACATTTAACGTTCACACACAAATGCGAAAATCCCGTACATGTACTAGAAATGATCTTCTAGCACATGCGCACTACAGCTGCGGCTGTCACTCGCCGCGGCTGTCACCCCTTCCCCAGGTCATCCTCGGAGCAGCCGGCCCTCCACACGGCTGGCGCTCTGAGGAGGACCTCCCGCCGCAGCGTTCTCCAAGGAGGTCCTCCTTGGAGCGCCAGCCCTGCGTCGGATCGGCGCTCCGAGGAGGTCCTCCTTGGAAATCCGGCTTTCTGAGGAGGTCCCCCTTGGAAAGTCAGCTCTCCGAGGAGGTCCTCCTTGGAAAGCCAACCCTGCGTAGGGCCGGCGCTCCAAGGAGGACCTCCTCGGAGCGCCGACCCGACGCAGGGCCGGCTTTCCAAGGAGGACCTCCTCGGAGAGCCGGCTTTCCAAGGGGGACCTCCTTGGAGCGCCGATACGACACAGGGCCGGCTTTCCAAGGAGGACCTCCTCGGAGAGCTGGCTTTCCAAGGGGGATCTCCTCGGAGCTCCGACCCGACGCAGGGCCGGCGCTCCAAGGAGGACCTCCTCGGAGAGCTGCCGCTCCAAGGAGGACCTCCTCAGAGAGCCGGCTTTCCAAGGGGACCTCCTTGGAGAGCCGGCTTTCCAAGGGGACCTCCTCAGAGCGCCGACCCGACGCAGGGCCGGCGCTCCAAGGAGGACCTCCTCGGAGAGCCGGCTTTCCAAGGAGGACCTCCTCGGAGCGCTGACCCGACGCAGGGCCGGAGCTCCAAGGAGGACCTCATTGGAGAGCCGGCTTTCCAAGGGGACCTCCTCGGAGCGCCGACCCTCTTCCAAATGCGACCCTCTTCCAAATCCCCCTTCCAAATGCACATTTGCTTTCCACATTACAGCGATTTTACCTTAATTGCGAAATTATCTTAATTGCGCATTTGCATTTCCTCCAAAGAACCGAATTTCAAAAGCTCTCGTTTCTGTCCACTTTCTGTCCAGTTTCTGTGCGACGTCGTGTGAAAACACGGGCCAATAATCCGGTTTCGGTCAGGATTTTGTGTGGATTTGGCCCCGTGTGATAACGTCCTATGTCAGTGAGAGAAACTGAAGTTAAATGGTGGAACAAACATCATTAGAGCCAATTCAGGTGACATAACTATAAAACAAAAAAATCTCCAAAAGGAATTGTTTTGGTTGATTGGTTGGTTGATGCCACAAGAAAAAAAGGGTCTGTGTCTCCCAAGTGCTCAGTGGATGGCTATTTTTATTTTTCTATTTTAATTTTGGAAAAAGCACAATGTGTTGTAGCCATTTCAATGGCCTTCTTCAGGGGAAATGTGCAATCTAACAGCAGAAATTTCTGGAGCTAAAAATCTCATACCATTTGCTGAACTGAAAAGTCTCTGTTTCCAGCAAATGGAATGAGATTTTCAGCTCCAGAAATTTCTACTGTTAGATTTCATATTTCCCCTGAAGAAGGCCCCTGAAATGTATACACAAGTCAAAATGCATTGGACTTTTCCCCAAAAAATAAAATAAAAACCATCTACTGAGCACTCCCCTTTTTCTTATGGATCCCATTGAGTGCTCTTAAGTAGTTGCCTCCTCTGGTTAGTTGATTTGCCACCATCAGTGTGCTTGGCACTTTACAGTAAAAAGAATGGGTGTAGGAGACAGATCCCTGTCCCAGGAAGTCAAAAAATAATTGGAAGGCAGGGACAGGAATCGAGACAGAAGTAAACAGAGAAGCCAAAAAGTGTCTGTTGCAGTTCCATATGCACAGGCTTTAGCTACAACAGGACATGGGAAACAAGTATGGGAGGGTCTGTTGAAGGCTTCCTGGAAGAAGTGAGTTTGGATCCGAAACAATGGATGTAAGCTCCAGGAAAAGAGATTCCACCTCAACATTAGGGGGAACTTCCTGACAGTAAGGGCTGTTCGACAGTGGAACCCACTCCCTCGGAGAGTGGTGGAGTCTCCTTCCTTGGAGGTCTTTAAGCAGAGGCTGGATGGCCATCTGTCGGGGATGCTTTGATTGGGAGTTCCTGCATGGCAGGGGGTTGGACTGGATGGCCCTTGTGGTCTCTTCCAACTCTATGATTCTATGATGTGAGATAGGAAGGAAAGAAGAGGTAGTATCACAGCCAGAGCCCTTCTAAGGTCTGTGTTGTGCACCAAACCTCCCAGACATGTGGGGCAGCAAGGAGAAAAGATCGTATCTTTTGGAGGAGAGGAGCACAGTAGGAGTGGATGGTTCAGATTGTAAGAGTAGAGAGGTGCTGCGCTGGGCAAGGGAATGGAGGATGAAATGCCATAGAGGATCTGAGCTGAAAGCCATGGGGAAAAGCCAATAATATGCAATGGCTTCCAGAGTAAAGGGAAGCAAATGGAGATTTGACAGTAAAGGTTTCTCAGCAATGTTCAGGACAGGGTAGGAGACCATTCCAGTTCTTTTCAGAAACCCAAAGCCATCCTGCTTCCTCTTCCTGCCACTTGAGGGACGTGGACCACAAGTTAAATTGAGTCTGGCCAAATTTAATGAAATTATCCCACTTCCTTTTCCCCCTCTCACTTCAAGCACTGTGTGACAGGTGGGTTGGCTGGTCCTAGTATAACTTTTAAAGGAGGTAAACAGAAATACTTTAATGGGAAGTCAGAAAGAAGGCTGTAGTCAAAACAGTCAGCAACATGAACTACTAGGAGTGGAGGAACTGGGCGGATCTAAGCAAGATTGGAGAACTAAAAGCAGCTGTAATTTAGTTTTGGAAGCAGCTAAAAATGGGAAATTGCCCATTTGAAGAGGGAGCAGAGTAAGGGAGGCCAGTGAACGTTAAAAATAGTCAAATGTACAAATGGAGCAGGGAGGACAGAATTAGAAATAGAGGTGAGAAGACTGGGTTTGTTGGGTAGGTTTCCATATGTGATACCTAATCTAATTAGATTTCAGTAGTGAAGGTGGGTGCAAGTCTGTGGTAGAGAGGCCAAATAAGGTGTTTAGAAGTGAATGAAATGAGAAATCAGAGAGGCAGGATCCGCAAAATGGCAAGATGAGTTTATAGGAGAATATGCTTATTATTCATCAGTTATGTTTATATTCCACCTTTTCTCCAGAGAGCTCATGCTGATATACATGATTCTGCTTCCTGCCTCATTATTCTCAGGATGAAATAGTAGCTAGTTCAAGGTCTCCCAGTTAATTCTGTGGATCAGTGGGGCTAGGATCTGGAATCTGGGTCTTGGCCCAGGACCCTAACCAGTACAACACACAACATTGTTGAGCAAGCAAAGCCTTCATGAGACAATCTGATATAGTAATTTTCCCCCTCATAGCACTCCTTTTTAAAAATACCTCACAACATTAAAAGGGTGGGAAATCATGTTAGAATTAGGAATTCCACCTTTATACATTTTTCTTCTGATTTCTAGTCCCTGTAAGCTGAAATATGGTTAACTTTCTGTCTTAAGAACTTGCCTCTGTTATTTCTTAAACCAGGCAGAGGCTCTCTTCAAGTTTACTGTTGTCACCATTCATTGTCATTTGCAAGTCCTTTGTCCCTGCCCCATTCCTCCTGTTCCAGGCTGTTGTGACTCTCCATGCCCTGCCTTGCCCACCTATAGGTGATGCTTAGCTCTGAGTATATGTTGTTATTGTGCTGTACAAATGTTTAGTGGCAAGGAGGGCTTGGAAGAGATGAGGATCAGATGTATAATATTCCTTTGACATTCAAAATTATTAGCAGAACATCTGGTTAGGTGGCAGAGCTGTGCTTGTGCATGTGTGAAATTTCATGGCAGGATTCCATATCCTGGAACTGCTGGCCAATTATACTTTTTGTTGAAGAAGGCTAGCTAAAAGTAGTTCCCAAACTGACCCCACAAATATATAGATATATAGATATATAGGCATTTGTACTTGTATTATTATTCCTAGCTAAAAAACTAGTGGGAAGGCCTTCAAGCAGAATTCCAGAGAGCTTTAAGTACCCCATTGAGAAGATCAGCAGCAACAGTAGTGGATAAACCTCCCTCAGAGAGAGCTCAGATCGCCACCTGCATACCCCAGAAGACAGGATGAAAAATTAAAACGACCTTAATAGATTAGAAATCTGGGCCAAAGCTAACAAAATGAGTTTCAACACAGAGAAATGTAAGGTACTGCACTTAGGGGAAAAAAATGAAATGCATAGATATAAGATGGGGAACACCTGGCTTAATGAGACTACGTGTGAAAGGGATCTAGGAGTCCTAGTAGACCACAAGTTGAACATGAGTCAACAGTGTGATGCCGCAGCTAAAAAGGCCAATGCAATTTTAGGCTGCATTAATAGAAGTATAGTATCTAGGCGTAGGCAACCTTTCCCCTTTAAGGGCCGAGGGACTTCAACTCCCAGAATCCCAGGAGCTGTGGCCAACATGGGACTATTGGCCAACTTGGCTGAGGCTTCTGGGAGCTGAAGTCCCTCGGCCCTTAAAGGGGAAAGGTTGCCTACCCCTGACAAGGGAAGTAATAGAAGTAACTGTATTCTGCTTTGGTCAGGCCTCACCTGGAATACTGTGTCCAGTTCTGGGCACCACTATTCAAAAAGGATGTTGAAAAACTGGAGCATGTCCAGAGGAGGGCAACTAAAATGGTGAAGGGTCTGGAAACCATGCCCTACAAGGAACGACTTAGGGAACTGGGTATGTTTAGCCTGGAGAAGAGACAGCTAAGAGGGGATATGATAGCCCTTTTTAAATATTTGAAGGGATGTCATATTGAGGAGGGCGCTAGCTTGTTTTCTGCTGCTCCAGAGAATAGGACTCGGAACAACGGATGCAAGCTCCAGGAAAAGAGATTCCACCTCAACATTAGGAGGAACTTCCTGACAGTAAGGGCTGTTCAACAGTGGAACACACTCCCTCAGAGAGTGGTGGAGTCTCCTTTGGAGGTCTTTAAATAGAGGCTGGATGGCCATCTGTCGGGGATGCTTTGATTTTGGGTTCCTGAATGGCAGGGGGTTGGACTGGGTGGCCCTTGTGGTCTCTTCCAACTCTATGATTCTATGATTTTGAAGTTGCAGGGAGAATGTTAAATGTGTTCTAGGCAGACCTTAGGAAGCTTCCTTTTTGGATCACAAGGGGTTAGGGGTTGGATCACAAGTCCCAGTACCTTTGTTCTAGCATGTCCAGTGGTTATGTTATCTGGGTTTCAAGGAATTGCTGTCCAAAAAAGGAACTTTTCCCAATTCTGGCTCTAGGCCATACTGAGGGCTGCCCCAAGATGTTTTAGTGCTGACTCAAAGGACAAAATTCCACATATTGAAACAAACTGAACTGACGTTTGACTCTTACTTCAGCATTGGCAATGGGAAAGCATCCTCCATAGCACTTGATGGCAAAAGGGTAACCTAGGAGGAACAGGGCTATCTTCATAGCACACAATTTTGTCCTCACTGCCCTCCATGGCATCTGGGGCTGAAGTGGTCACCTCATGCTGTCTCATGAGCGTCATCCTAGTTATTGTTGAACAATGGTGAGGCCCAACCTGACTAGTCTGCATAAACCTATGCGGCACTCAGGAGTTCTTGACAGATGCCCAGTGATTCTTTAGCAGCCATGCCAGGTTTAACTGAAAACTTAACTGAAGATCTTTCTGCATCCATCAGGTTTGAAGGTAGCTGCCATGGGACTGAATGTTCATTTGAAACCATTATTTTCAGAGTGTACTGCATGTTTGTTTTGAAGGGGGAAGTAGCCAAAGATCCTTGGTTCAATTTCCTATCATCTTCAGGTAAAGCTGGGAAAGACCCTGGGCTGAGACCCTGGAGAGCTGCTGCCAGTCAGTGTAGATCATATAAAACTAGATGAATTAGTGGTTTGACTTAGAACAAGGCAGCTTCCTGTGTGCCTTCCCCATGTGTGAAGCCAAGGCAGTTTCTCCCAAGGGTTGGCTAAGCTACTTTATCACCAAGAAGCTTTGGGGCAAAATCACAGCGGGTCCATATGCTCTACAGTGACTTATGTCAAGGCCATCAGTGCCTTTAGCCAGCCATGAGCGGACTGCTCAGCTTGCAGTTCACCAGGTAGCATTTGGGCTAGATGCAAGAAAGGCAAAGGTTGCCTGACTGTAGTTGGATCTTCAGTTAAGGAATGAAATTCGGCATCTACATCTATCAAAGTATATTCATACTAACCCTGCGAACTCTTGGTCAACTCATGCTGGGACAAGAGCTACTGTAGCCCTTTGAGTTTTCCTTAAATTACAGCTTGCAGTTTAACTGGCAAAATAGCTAAAGTATACTGGCTAGAAAGAGCAATGAGGCATACTCAAGTGTTTTAGGAGATGCTGTTTTTACTCCTAATGCTTGGGGGTTGTGCCTTAGTTTTAATGTTTTCTGTAATCACCCATCTTTTCTGAAAATATACTTAATTTTTCAAGACCTCTGGTCATCTGTCCCTTTCTCTTCTGCTTCTTGTAGGGCAGGGGTAGGCAACCTAAGGCCTGGGGGCCGGATGTGGCCCCCTGAGGCCTTTGGACCGGCCCCAGGCTGGTCCTGCTGCCGCCGCCGCTCCCTGCCATGATGATATTGATTATTGTTGTTATTACTTGTTCTTGGGGTTTTCTTGGCAAAATCTCCACAGGGGTTTTGCCATGGCTTTTCTGGGGCTGAGAGAGTGTACATGCATTTTAAAAAAATAATTAATTTAAAAACAAACAAACATTTATTTATTTATTTATTTATTTATTTATTTATTTATTTATGGTGCTTTGGCCCCCCAATTGTCTGAGGGACAGCAATCCGGCCCCCAGCTCAAAAAGGTTGCCTACCTCTGCTGTAGGGACTGAATATGCTTGTTCATAGTGTGATTCTGTTCCTCCATTAACTTACTTAAATCAAAATACATTCTGAAATGTGTTTGGTTGACTTGAATCTGACTCACCAAAAGGTTTTTAGGTGCTTATTGATCTGTTGTGGGTCAGGATTAGGTATGGGAGCAGACATTTCTATTGGGCTTGGTAGGAAGGCAAAATAGGAGCGAGGAAGACAGGCAGTAGAAGCTCTAGTTTTCTATTGGGTTTGGTAGGAAGGCAAAGTAGGAGTAAGAAAGACAGGCAGGAGAAGCTCTAGTTCTGCAGGTGCTGGGGATCAATAAGGCCTCGGGGTCTTGGCTTTGCTGCAGGCAGGCATAAATCCTCCCACCCATTCCTCTTCATTCCTTGACACAAGCCTGGGGGGGGGCTTCCTCCCCTCCCCAACACACAGTGCCTGATGGATTGCAAACCATTGCTGTCCATCTGCCATTTATCCCAGCTTTGCTTATGGCTGGATTGAGTGTTGCAACAGATTGAACTAGGGAATGTGCCATTTTGTTGTGACTTCCTTTTACAGAATCACAGAATCATGTGTCCACATATGATGCCAGTATTGTTGCCCGCAGTCCTGTGGCACCAGGCTTGCTCTTACTGCAAGGCATGAAAATGAGAAAGCTATTTGTTTGGATTACAGTTCCCTGAATCCCTGGCCCAGTGACCATATAGACCAAGGGCCTCTGGGCATTGTAGTCCAAAGCAAGTAACTTTTCTGGGCTCTGGATGTATATTCATTTTGGCTCCACAGTCACCATTTAAATCTCAGGATGAGCTGTGCTAAGGAAGTAGATAGGCCCTAACACTACTTAGTGTGCTGCTTCTCCTGCAGTAATAATTTTCTCTCTCTCTCTTGGACTTCACCCTTTCCTTGGTTCCTTCTCAGCCTGACATTGCAGTTCTGCCTCAAGCAAAAAAACACAGAAACCAGCCTCTTCAGACCCAAGAAGCAGATTTTGCACAGTTGTATGTTTTAGCTCTCATCAAGAACTCAGCCATGAACACTCACTTGGTTTTAAAAGCCTTTATTGGCAGGATCAAGCTCCTGAAATATGGCACCAAAGAGCCCTTTTAGTTCAGTTTGATGAAGCAGGGCTGTGACTCTTCCCTGAGCAAGTGACCCACCTCCTCCACCAGGCTTTACCCACCACATTTTTGGCCATCACATTTCATTGCACATTAGGTAACTCCACAGATAGTATCAGGCCTTCTTGCTCCAGTCACTTAATAAGTTAATAAGGCCACTTAATTTAGTCATGTCCCAACTGGGGCTTAGAGCACACAGGCGCCTTCTTAGAGCCAGGAGGAAAATGGAGGCTTGTGGCATTGGTGGTTTCCTAGTGTTCTTTTGTTTTGAGCTTTGACCAAAATGCAGGCATAACTTTTTGGACTCCCAGGTGACCGTAGATTCTTGGGCCCACAGGTGTACATGAAGGGGTAGGCGGTAGGTAGCACTGGTGTGTCCCCAAACAAACCAGTTTCCAAGGAAAAAAATCTTCAGCAAATGGAGCTGGTTGAGGTAGTTGTTCTGGGCTGTGCTGCTCACACATCTCTTCTGCCAGAGAGGCAAGAGGGAGGCCACCTCTTCTTAGCAGTGCTACTTTCATGGCTGTGGGATAGGTGGAGGAAAGAGTAAAGCCCCTCTCCCTTGGTTCCCACTCATATCAGCCTTACAGCTGTCCATAGTTGCCAGTCTCAATAAATACAAGAAGCAAACTAGGCAGGCTGAGTTGTGAAAAGTGGAGAAAGGGCCAAAGCCACAGCAGGAAAGTGTGGCCTTGGATTCCCTCTGGCATGTCATCTCAAGGTATGGGGAGGGGAAAAGAGAACCTTTCAGCAGACAATAATTCTTGTGCCAGTCCATGCCAGCTGTAGCTCTGCCACAGCTCTTGTCACATTGCTCAGAGCCTTAAGTGTATTGGCTCAGGACCTCTTGGGAATCCCAAATTCTTTGTGGAATGTCTTTCCTCAGACAAGGTTGCTGGCTAGTCTCTGCTGTGCTTCCTCATCCCATGCCACACTGGCACCATATTCATCACCTACACATGTGCAAGAGGAAGGAAGGGAAGGGTCTGCATTAGTAGCGTCGGCACTGCCAGTGTGTGTTCTGCAGTGCAGGTACAGCTCCCTGATGGTAGCCCATAGTTTTTCCTGTGGCCCTAGCCATGACTCCCTGCTGCACTCTTACCTGTATGACAGCCATGTAACCAGAGGCGGTGTCCATCGTACTGACACTGGCAGCGTAGGCCATTGTTGGAGAAATCTGACTCTGCTACCTCGTACTTAGGATTCACAACCACCTAGTAAGAGAGAAGTGAATAGGTAGGGCCCAGGAAAGGTAGCCTGTAACTGACAGGACCACACTTGGTCTATGACACCAGATCCATCCCTATTTTGTTTTTGGGTTTTGTTTTGCTTTTTAGAAAAAAATGTCAGCCTGTGTTGACTACCCACCAGGCAGACTCCAGAGGGGGTATTCCTGTTTCCACAGCTTACTTGCCAGCCTTCCTGTACTCACCTGGAATGTGTAACTCCCAGGTGGCACATCAGTGATGTCCACCCACTGGCAGTCAATGTCATGTCTGTATGTGTCCCAGCAGCCTGCACTGACACCCTGTTCTCCAAAGTTAGCACAGGCAAAACGCCGCTGCAGTCCTGTATGGAAGATATTAGAGTGGGTGAAATGGAACAGCCCTGCCTCACATCTCTCCCAAGGAACATCTGCCTGCAGAAGGTACAGTGTGTGGGCAGAATCCTGTTGGCAACAAATGTTTGTACAAACTGTTACTCCATCCCATATGTTTTTTGAATTTTTGCAGATGGGAAATATTCTGTATCACCTTGCACTATGACACACACCTCCTGCATTGGTGCATGCTCCTATGGCCAGTTAGTGGCAAGGGAACAGTAGGAACACCTGGCTGTCACCCAGGTGTAGTGCTGTATCCAGGAGAAATTATCCTAAATTTACAGGAGCTTGAGCAACTGTATAGATATATACAGAAGGGCAACACCTGTACCTTTGTCTCTGATGCCCAAGTGCTTCCCACTCTCTTTTAGCAACTAGTTAGTCATGGGGTTACAATCTGAGGCCAAAAAGATCTCTTTTGCTGGGACATAAGCTGAGTGGTGAAGTGTGGAAGTAGTTGAGTGTGGGCTATTGGACAGTGGCATTTCACAAACCTTACTAGTATGTTAAAATATAAATACAATTCCCATTGCAACTAGGCATGCTTCCTGATACCTTCCCCAGGTTGCAGAAGACTGCTGTAGAGAATGGTGCCGAAGCAATGTCTAATTGATTCAGACTTCAGTATGCCTCTGCAATGAAGCCTAAAGCCTGGGCCAAATCACGCTACTACAAGTAGGTTGCACTGCTTCCTAAAATGAAGATGAAGATGGACCACAATGAAAGATTCATGCAGGTTTTGGAATAGTTGAAGTAGTAGCAACAGATAGTATTTTAGGTTTCCTTTCTGTAAAATTTTTCATGGCGGGGAGAGGTGTGGAGTGGGGTCTTCTAATACTCAGGCACCATTTACAAGGAGCAGTCCACCTACTGTGCTTTGGGTCAAAAAGTGGGACTGTAAAATGACTATTCTTCTAACACCACCACATGTTACTGTTTCAAAAGCCTAAAACTGGTTTTCAGTCATTGTAACATACAGTGAGCCCTTGATATCTTCTGGGATTTGGCTCCAGGACCCCTTGTGGATACCAAAATCCATGGATGCTCAAGTCCCATTAAATACAGTGGCATAGTAAAATGGAGTCCCTTATATGTATAGGGTTTTTTTGGAAAATTTTCAAGCCGTGGAGGGCTGACTGTACTTACCCTTTCATGTATATTTATGAAACCTTATAGCTTTCATTTTGGATGGCACCCTGCGCTCGCACATGCATGCGTACGGCGGCGGGCGCCATTCTGGAAGGCCAAACGGCGCCGGCGTTGTGCACATGCGCTCATGACGCCGGCACCGTTTTGCCTTCCAAAATGGTGCCCGCCATCAAGCGCATGCGTGTGCGAGCATGGGCGCCATTTGGAAGGCAAAATGGTGCCCTGCGTCACGCGAGGCGGCCACCGGCCGGTTCCAAGGCCTCGGCGGGCTGGGTTCGGCCTGCGGACCATAGTTTGCCAACTCCTGGCCTAAGGCATTACTGTGCCTAAAAATTTCACCTAATTCTAAAGTGGAAGAAAACCAGTTTTAACTCTTTTAAAATTTCCAGTTCTACTCAATCCAATTCTACTCAATCAAACACATGAACCCTCAGGTTCATGTGAGATCAAGTTTGAGAACCTGAATTCTGGATCAGTCTGAGCTGAAGCGAGGCATTTTTCTGTGTGCCAGGTAGGAGTCCAAACTATGTGGTCACTGAACATCCTTAGTCTCGGTTTTAAGCTGTCACTTACCATCTGGGCAGTTGGTATCTTCCAGACAGAAGCTGGCCTTGTGTCCTTCAGCCACTTTGGAGCCGTTGAGAGTTAATAAGTCGTAGTGGGTAAAAACCTCAATGCTATGATAGTGTCTGAGGGAGGAGGAGAAGGAGATTACTTTGGGAAGTTGAGAGGGAAATTTATGGATTAGGGAGAAATGGCCTCTGCTACACAATGGCTAGACACAATCTTTGATGGGGTGGCAAAGAGGAGCAGAGATCCACTGATCCCTGAAACAAAATGATGCAGAAGGGCTGCTATTATAGTTCTGTATCCAAGCTAACCCATAATGACAACCTTTGTGTGAATGTTGCTATTTTCCCAGATGCAAACAAACTTGAGCTCCCACCACAAAACATTTTACTAAGATAGAATGCTTCTGTTTGGGACACGTGAGCCTCATCTCACAAGCAGCAGCAGCAACTGGGCTCGGCGGGGGGGGGGGATGGAAAGGGAGTCTGGACCTCAATTTGTAAGAAAATCTGCACTGGTAAGAACAGGAAATGGACAAGAAATTCCTGACACCCAGCTTTCTTTTCCAAAATGTACACATGCATCAGAGAGTATAGATGTTCCTCAAACACTGATGATGCCAACATTACTGGTCATGCTGTTTTAAAATGTATTTACCTATGGCACTGGTGCCAGATCCATGCATGGCGGCCAGTTTTTGGAAGGAAATCAGCCCGTCCCAGATTGTGAATCTGTGAAGAAAACCGGAGTAGGCGCCGATAACCCTCAGGCCAGTTCATGTGGTTAGCAGAGGCAGAAAGGCACCCTTCCTCATGGGCACAGTACAGCATATTTAGTGGACGGTCCTCTAAATAAGCTGTCTCCTGCACCAACTGAGCATTCATCACCAGATCTGGCGCACCTGCAAAGAAAAGTGGGAGTATAAGGTTATATGTGGTTCTGTGTCCATGCAGTGTAAGACCACCCAATTTGGGATGGGTTATGGAAGGAACTTTGAATCCGGATAATCCAACTACAGTGCCTGTTTCAGAGATCCATATGTAGATATATGAAAACTGCCTTATATTGAGCCCATTTAGGGCAAGCATTGAGAATTTCAGAACATTAGGCAGGATTTTTTCCCACTGGAAAATATGGGGATTGACCCTGAAGCCACAAGCGTACAAAGCAAGACCTGCTTAACTGAACTATGAGTGCATATCCTATGACACCATATTCTTTGAATACACCCTGTTGTGAGCCTTATGTCAAGGATGAACTGTCAGATAAAATGAGGCAAATATGCCTTCCTTACCCCATAGGGGAAAAAACAATTTCCCATGGCTGCTGCTTTCCCCACATCCAGAAATACCTGCCATATCATAATATCCCACTGTGCTAGCTTTAGGTTCACCTATGCCTATTTATTCCTGTATCTACTCACTGTTGGTGCAGGTGACTCCTGCTGCAAAACGGCCCCCTCCTGTGGGGCAGTGCACAGGTCCATGGTGCTGGCACTGCAGGATGGAGTGTTCTGTGCCTTTGCAACGCACACCACTTAGCACCACCTCAGTAGCACCTGGGTTGCCCTGCCAGTACCACGTCTCCTGAGAAAGATAACAGAGAGAATTATGTAGCACAGATAAAAGCTGTGAGTTTGGCAGTCCCCATTACAGGGAGATGTGAGTTCCAGTACTTCCTATGAAGCCCGTCCACCAAGAATGCAACAGATCTGGATAGGAAGCTCCAGGTCACATTTATGTCAGGCCTGCATGGAGATATTACTAGGATCTGGCTTGGTGGTTTTCCACTTACCTGGAGAGCATGGCTGGCAAAGCCCAGCCCCAGTTGCCGACAAACAACCATGGCCTCCATGAGCCCCCAGTGTTCCCCACACACAGCACCCCAACGTAAAGTGCTTCCCCTGGACATCAATACTTCGACCACTCCTTCTTCTCGACTGCGTCCACCAGCAAGGCGTACCTACGGGGGGAATGGATTGATTAAAAGGTGAGGAGATGTGTGTCATAGTATATCCAAGGTGGCATCAGCCACTCCAAGAATTCTAAGAAGCATGATCCAACACCTTTGGGTGTGCAAAAAGCAGATTTTACCATGTGACAGTACTTTTTCTTCACTATCTGCCAGATGCCACTTACTACATAATGGCTACAACAGATTTCCATCCAGCCCTGCACTCAGATTCAGTTACTGGTACTTTTATCAGAGTTCCCTCAATGATTAGAGTCCAGGAGAGAACATCTGATTTTCTTCCATTATTTATTTCTCCTTACTAAAAAGTAAGGGACTGTACTATGGAGTTACAGTGATCTAGAAAATGTGACTTACCTGCTTGTGGACACCTGTCTGGGGCACATTGCAGCGAACAGCAGCATCAGCTTCATGCCGGCAGCCGGTCTGCCTTGCCTCATGTGAACTGCACTCTGCCAATGTGCGCTCATAACCCCTGCACTGCACTCTTGTCAAGTGGATGGGACCCAGGCCTGTAATAGGGAATCAGGCTTAGTAGGCATGGACAGCTGTCAGATTCTGCCCCATCCATTGCTACGCTATGCCCAGTCTCTCCATTCAGTTACTGGCCTCATCCCTTTTGTCAACCTCTTCTGTCAGTCCACCCACCCTTTCCACAACTCTGTAGATTTCCTTGGTTCTATATTTTGCTCTCTGGATCCACAGTCTCTACCCCTAATCCTCAAATATCCCCAGACTACTTCTGGCATCTTTTTGGATCCTGTTTATCCCTATCAATATGGTTCCAAGGAGTGTTCCTAAGTCAGGATCAACCTGTCCACAATGGATCCCTGTCCTGCCTCACTTCCCCATTATGGCAAATTCCATTCAACTACTTCAGTCCACTTTGTAACTAGTACCAAGCCCCCTGCTCTGCTTACCTTGGCCCAGCTGGGCTCCTAAAAGAGCTTCTCGGGCTGTGCCATATCCCAGCTGTCGACACACCACACTGGCAGCAGGCAGGTCCCAGCCATGATCACACACAGTGCCCCATTGGCCACCCATCAGCACTTCTACACGTCCTTCCCCTACATGTGCTCCTCCACGGAGACGCACCTGAGGTTTCTGCAGGAATTGAGAGATGGATTAGAGTCAGATGGAAGGCATCTTTCATTTGAATGACTGAGGCTGGCCTCCTCCCAAAGGGCAAGGGGATCAAGAGGCAACTAACAACTGTTTTTTGCTCCAGAAATGCACTTGCCAGCAGATCCTGATATTCCACCATACAAATAAAACTTGGAAAAGTTGCTTTTTGAACTGCAACTCCCAGAATCCCGTATCCAGCATGAAAAAAACTTTGGGTCTACTTTCCAGGATATATAGGGCCCTGTTTCCACCTAGTGGAAAGTATGCCGTCCTTCATTTACCTTTTTGTGCTTTGCCTGACCAGGATGCTTGGCTTTGTTGGGCTGGAACTCAGGGCCAGCTATACAGCTGATGAGAGCATGCATGCCATGGGGGCAGGCAATTTTATTTTTAGCTGGTGGGGGAACCTGCAATTTGCATTGCCCCAAGTGGGTCTCGGTGCCCTGGCACTTGATCTGGTGAATCCAGAATGTGTTATTCGCACTCAGGCTCTTTAAACTGCAAAACAAAGTTTGGAGGTAATGAAGGTAAGTGGAAACATTTACCAGAAAATCTTACCCCTAGAGATCCTTCCTAGAGCTTAGAGAATTCCCTGCTAAAATCACTGACATTAACCAGGACAGAAAGAGGAGAAACATAAGGGAATCCCTGTAACCTACTGTTTGGTTTCGTATCAGACCCCTTCCAGGCTTCCCTTCTCTAAGCACTTGTTTACATGGTGGTCAGCCATAAGGTAGTCACCCTCCACTCTGTTCTGGTCTGTTAAGGATGCTGCTGCCCTATCCTAGCATCACCATTCTTCCTTTCCTTCAGATTTGGAGAAGACCTAAAGGTAATACCAGCTCCTTACCTTGACCTTGCATCCTTCAGCTTCTGGTTCCAGAGTTTCCTGAAAGGTCAGATATCAGTATATGTGAAGACTGGCATTGAAAACACTTGACACATGTCTACATTTGTCATTGGGGCAGTTCTATACAGGTCCAGGTGCCCTTCCTATTGAGGTATTTGCTTTTAGAAAAGCCAAGATGCAAAACACTTCTTATCAACCAAATTGTGGTACTCAACTTTGACTTTTGCTTCTGGGGAGATCCTACACATAGCAACTGGTACTATCCCAGAGACCCTACCATCATTTTAAAAAAAAGGGTACTGCTCAGGGATTGAACCCATGCTTTGCATGGATAAAGTCCAGATTCCACCAATGGAGTTGGAACTGGAGGGAAGATCCAGTGCAGGTGATCCTGTAAGCAGGTTCTATCAATGTAACAAGGGTTATAAAGACTCCAGCTGCTGTTAAAAAGGGTGCATGCGTTGTGCAGATTGTGAAGAATGGGAAGGTGCTTTACATCCTGAGCAGAATCCTTGCTTCTTGATCAAGGAAGATGGGTTCAGGTCTGTCTTTAGTTCCTATTGGCCTCAAGAAATATATGGGCCTAGAAGTTTTAAGTTGGAGTCTCACAGAACTGAGACAGAGGCTCTGATCCAGAAACAGCAGGTTGTGCTTCTCTGAAAAACTGCCTGAGCCCGCACACTCTTCTCTGTAATTTCCTCACTGTGGTTTGGCTGGTCCCCATGGTGAGACAGGCCTGGCACCCACACCTGCTCATTGTAGGGCTGTATTTATAGAGAATGGTGGGTGGGGTGCAGAGGATGGAAAGCGAGGGGGAAGAGAGACTACCAGAAAGTAAGTGGGAAAGAGAACCCACAAAGCCACAGGAATTGGACAGGCCTCTCGTGTGAAATGGAAAGGAGCCTTGAGATGAGACATGAGAGGGTGCTATGCCCTCCAGGGTCTATTCATGCTCACCAAGTGTCAGTAAACGTGATGAAATGTGCAGGAAAATCATATACTGGATAAGCAGCCAATGCTGTCTTGTAACTTGCCCTGTATAAATTTACATGAACCCTCCTGGTTTATATGGAAGCTTGGACAATTCAATTTTTAGACCAAAGCTCCCAGAATCCAAAATGCTCAGTGAATGGAGCTGAATGCAAGGGCCTGGTGGATTCTGGGAGTTGCAGTAGTTAAAAGTGACTTTCATGAGCTCTGGTTCAAAAAGTCACATCTGTCATGTCACCTTCCAAGGGTATTCTGTTATTCATTCGATTCTTAGAGGCCATCATTTACACACAGTTGCTCTGCCACCAGTTCAGTCTTCACCCTACCCTCTTCCTCTTACCTGTAGAAGCCAGTTGCCACCCGTCCTTCTTGGGGGAAGCCCAGCATCCCACAGACCACTCTTGTGTTGTTTTTAGTCCAGCCAGCATCACACACCTGGCGCCAGCGTCCCTGGAGCTTCACTTCCACAGCACCTTCTGTGATGGGGGAACTTAACTTGGCCCGGGCCAAGATTGGCTTGATCCTCACCTCTTGCACTTTGGAGCCCTACTCAAAAGAGGGAAGGGGTGTGAGTTACTATGGCCCTCCATGTTCAAGTGTCAACCCCTAAAGAGCTTTGTCCCTTTTCAGGGCTGCAGTTCTATGGCTCCTTCTTTATCAAATTCCCATCAGAGTTTGTGGAGCCTGCATCCAAGCAGCATGCACAGGATGGGGCTTGAGGCTTTTGAGAAGGTGGAAGAGAAAGCAGCTCTAGTGCCCCATGAAAGGTCCTCACCTGGAGGCGTAAAACAGCAGGGCTGGGTCGTCTCAGACCTGTGCATACTACACCAATGTCCTCATTATGGTTGCAGTCGCTCACGCCCCAACCATTGGATTCACATTCAGCCAGGGAGCTTTCAGTGCCAGAGCAGCGCATGTTGTCCAACCAGATGGGGCCTGTCAGAAAACAAGGAGCCCTGGTCAGTCTTTTCCATGGGTTGCCATTGCAGCCTAACTCCCCCTAGTTAGCCACCTCTTTCCTAGGAAGCACATCTATGCCTTTAAGGTCAACCCAAAAGTCCCCACCCTGGCACCTTCCAGCTTTATTGGACTGCGACTCCTGTTATCCAGATGGCATAGACAACTGGGATGATAGGAGTCATACTTCAATGCATCTGGAAGGTGGCCAGGTTGAAGTAGGTTATTCCCTCCCCACATTGCTAGTAACAGTGGTGGGTTAGTCATTTTGAGGTATTAGGACAGTATTTGATGGGAGAGATCAAAGACCTTATCACGTATGTAGATTTGAGTGGACATGGCAGGATGGAAAGGAATTAGGTGGGGATCAGATTAGGTCAATCATTTGGCAGCCCTTGTAAGACATTTCTAGGCCTTTTGGACAAGATGGTATAACTCAGTTCAAGAGAAAATGTGCAATGGATGAGAGATGTTCTGAATATACAGCCCACCTGCCTTGGCAATGTCTGGCTTTTCACTGCCTTTTGACTTGGATACAGGTTTATGTTCAGGATACAGACTTCAGTTTAAGAAGGGTATACCATGAACATATACAAACACTTTTTGTAACTCATTTCTGTTTAATGTCACACCAAGTTGGCAGCTCTCTTCCCTTGGCACAGCAACTGGCACTTTGGAACACTAAACATAATTGAAACACTCTTTACACAGTAGTTCCTACCTGAAGACTACAGGGAACACACTTGCCCTGTTCTTTATGATGTCCTCTGCTGGGACAGGTGACAGTGTTGGATACACTCTCAAGCAACTGGTAGCATTGGGGCTGATATTTTAAAAGCCCATTGCCTGCTCATGTCATTCCAGTGGTGTTTATGCCAAGAAGAGATGCTACAGTTCATTGCAGTCAGGAAACTAAACTTCAGAGCCTGAAAGCCTGGAGCATGATATAAATGCATGAAAGGGACTGTGGTTACCTGGCGATGAAGTTAATGCACTCTGTACCTGCACAGAGACACTCTTCATTAACCCTGTACATTCCTAGCTAGTAAAAGGAGACCCCAAGACTCTGAACTGTTGAGAGTGTACTACCTAAAACTAATGTTTTAGGTAGTACACTCACCCCTGTTTTCTCGCTTTCCAGCTCCTCCTTACCATCTCCTGGGCCATACTTGGCACTGTGAGCCCAGTTTGTGCTTCCATCATAGCCCAGCTCCCTGCAGGCCACATCTGCCACTTGCATGTTGAAGTCATCATCGCACACTGTGCCCCACTGTCCGTTGTATAGTACTTCCAGCCGCCCTTCGCCAACTTCACTCCTGGGCCCCACCAGGCGCAGCTGAATGTTAGGACGTTGTGCCCAGCTGGGTGCCACCAGGCAAACCAGGAATCCGAGGAGAGTAAAGCGGTACGGAGCCAGAGGGAGCATCATTGGTGCAAGAATGACAGAGACACCTGGGAGACACAAGAAAGTTCATTAAAAATAATACGGCTTTCTGGGGAAAGAAAAAAAGCCAGTGGAATGCCCTGCCAAAGAGAAAGGTGTGGCAAAGACCCGGGCTGGAGGGAAGGGGATTATTTACCAAGGCAAAAGATAAAGGGCAGATACTTAGGAGGTCCCCATAGCCATACTTTCAAAGAGAGTCCAGAAATGTAGGCTACAGTGTTGGCTCATACAGCAATAACATTTTGCTTGGAAAATCCCTTTCCCCCAGCTAAGTGAGGATTGCAGCTAATCTCATGGGGAACAAGGAAAGTTTGGGAAGAAGCGGGGAACTGAGAAGATGGCATACCTCCTAGTCAAGAAGACCTGGTGCTTGAACCCTGGTTATGAGCTCTATCTCTGATCCCCTGCAAACACATTTCTCTATATACGTGACTGCATGTCCAGGGCAGGATGCATGGGGACTGGTTTTAACAAGATGAGCCCCTTTCCACAAGATCACCTATCCTGTCCTCCTACAGGACTAGTCATCTTTTGGGTGTTGGGGATGGATGCCAGGTTGGAAAACCATAAAGACAGGTGGATTGTACTGTTAATTATTTTTGACATTTGTTGTAGTGGTGTCCCTTCCAATCGTTTCTGATTTATGGTGAGGTTATCATGGGGTTTTCTCGGCAAGGGGCTTCAGAGGGGGTTTGTCATTGTCATCCTCTGAGGCTGAGAGAGAGTGACTTGCTCAAGGTAACCCAGTGGGTTTTCCTGGGCAAGTTGGGATTCAAACCCTGGTCTCCAGAGTCATAGGTCCAATGCTCAAACCACTACACAACACTATGTTGAAACATTTAGATTCCTCTTTTCCACCATAGCTTCTCGAAGCATCAAAACATTTAAAAAAATATTAACAAAAAGACTTGGATATGTTTGGGAAAAACCAGGCAAAACAAAATTTCAGGACTCGAAAATTGTAACCACTTGTTACTATGGTATTAGTCATTAAAACACTCTATAAGGATGGCACTACACAAAGGGATTAATTCATTTATTTATTTTTGAAAGAAGACAAGTCTCCCAAGAGGAAAGACCAATATAACATGAAGATGGACAGAAAGAGGAAAATAACCAAGTTCAGCCCAAGGCTGTGATGTATAATCTTCCAAGTCCCCCCAAATCAGTGGTTTCTGATGGCTGTCTAGTCTGCCCATTTGGTTTTGGTTTATTTTTGAATGGCGAGCCAGCGTGGCATAACGGTTTGAGTGCTAATCTACAACTCTAGAGACCAGGATTCGATTCCGAGTTCAGCCATGAAACCACCTTGGGCAAGTCACACACTCTCAGCCTCAGGGGAAGGCCATGGCAAATCTTCTCTGAAATCATGCCAAGAAAACCCCATGAGAGGTTTGCTTTAGGGTGGGCATTAGTCAGAAATGACTTGAAGGCACACAACAACAACATGAATGGCATTTGGTTTGTCTATGGCTGTCCTGGAGAGAGTCCTAATAAACTCCAGTCAAAGAAGACAGACTACAACACCCATTATCCACAGCCAGCCTGATGCTCTGTTGCCCCATATCCACCTCCTTGACAGAACATGTATCTCCTGTTGAGGGGCTCATACGCTCCATTTCTCCTTTGGGGTGAAAAAACTAAGAAGCCACCTTCTCCTTCTGAAGAGACTCTCCCTCTCCACTGGGATATCTAGTTTGCCAACCAGCCACAAGAAGCTTTCCAGACCTATGTCTCTGGGACCATACTGGGACCAGATGTCCTCCTAGCCTCCAAGGAGGACAAGGCACCGCAAAATGGAGGAGCTTCCAGAAAAATGGAGGACATGGTGACCAAATAAAAGTTTAAGAAAATCCTCATAGAAATGTAAATGCATGCTTCCCAGTGATGCTCAGAATGGAGGATATTTTGGAATGCCTCAAGGAATTCCAAAATATCCTCCATTCTGAGCATCCCTAGGAAGCATATATTTCTATATGGTCGAAGACACATTGCAGAAATAATCCAGTCTGGGACCGCTTTAACGGCCCTGGCTCAGGGCTAGGGAATTCTGGGAACTAGTTTTGTGAGGCATTCAGCCTTCTCTGTCAGAGAGCTCTGGTGCCACAAGGAACTACCATCCCTTCCCAGGATTCCCTAGCCCTGAGCCAGGGCAGTTGAAGCGCTCTCAAACTGGATTTTCCCTGCCGTGAGTTTTGGACCTATGAACTTTTTATCCTAGGGATATGCCCCAACTCTGGTCTTCCAGCAACAGCGTTTTGGACTTCAGCAGCCGTGGCCAATGCTCAGGGGATCCTGTTGGGAGCTAAGGTCCAATTCACAGAATCTTAGTTGGAAGAGACCCCAAGGGCCATCCAGTCCAACCCCACTCTGCCATGCAGGAACTCCCTATCAAAGCACCCCCGACCGAGGCCCATCCAGCCTCTGTTTAAAGCCCTCCAAAGAAGGAGACTCCGCCACTACTCAGTTAAACACCTGGAAGACGAGAGAGTTGGGGGAACTCACTGTTTGCTTTGGTCCTCCACGTCCTCCATGAGACTCGGAGGGGCCCTGCAGTGGGGATGGACTCCCACAAGGTTGGCATGGAGGACGTGTGTCCTGGGAAAGGAGGACGTGCCTGGCTGCCCGGCTTCTTACTCACCTGTTCCGGCAGGTAAGAGCAGCAGCAGCGGAGGGCGAAGGCCTCCCTCCCTCTCTCTCTCTCTCTCTCTCTCTCTCTCTCTCTCTCACCTGGGAGCCTGGCTGGCAGGTGAGGGATGCCCAGGAGGCTGCGCTGCACCTTGGCCTCCCGTCCGCTCCGTCTCTGCCTCGGGGGCCCTCCCAGCCTTTTTATTCCTGGCAGCCGCCCCTGCGACGCTCCTCCTCCTCCTGGGATCCCTGGGGGGGGGGGGGTAGCCGTCCTCCTTTCCCAGGACACGTCCTCCATTCCAGCCCTCTCTCCAGGAGGAGTTCCAAAAGGTCCTCTCTATGGAGCATCACTAAGAAGCATGAACTTACATTTCTATAAGTGTTTTTTTGTTTTTTTTAGCTTTTCTTTCATAATGTCCTCTATTTCAGCCTTCTGTCCAGGAGGAGTTCCAAAAGGTCCTCCCTATGGAGCATCTGCTAAGAAGCATGAACTTATATTTCTATATGAATGTTGTTGTTTGTTTGTTTTTGGCTTTTCTTTGGTCATGTCCTCCATTTCAGCCTTCTGTCCAGGAGGAGTTCCAAAAGGTCCTCCCTTTGGAGCATCACTGAAAAGCATAAACTTACATTTCCATGATTTTTTTTTTTTTGCACTTTTATTTGGTTGTGTCTTCCATTTCAGCCTTTTGTCCAGGAGGAATTCCAAAATGTCCTCCATTTTAAACAAGACTAAGAAGAATGGATTTATATTTCTGTTAGTCTTTTTTGCTTTTCTTTGGTCATGTCCTCCATTCCAGCCTTCTCTCCAGAAGGAGTTCCAAAAGGTCCTCCCTTTAGAGCATCCTTAAGAAGCATGAACTTACATTTCTATAAGTGTTTTTCTTTTGTTTGTTTGTGTTGTTTGTTTGTTTGTTTTTAGCTTTTCTTTGGTCCTGTCCTCCATTTCAGCCTACTGTCCTGGAGGAGTTCCAAAAGGTCCTCCCTATGGAGCATCTACTAAGAAGCATGCATTTACATTTCTATGAATGTTTTTTTGCTTTTCTTTGGTCATGTCCTCCATTTCAGCCTTCTCTCCTGGAGGAATCCCACAATGTCCTCCCTTTGGAGCATCACTGAGAAGCATGAACTTACGTTTCTATCGAGTGTTTTTAGCTTTCAATTCGTCACATCCTACATTTCAGCCTTCTGTCCAGAAATAATTTCAATACGTCCTCCATTTTCAGCATGACTAAGAAGGATGGGTTTACATTTCTATCAGTGTTTTTTTATCTTTTCTTTGGTCATGTCCTCCATTTCAGACTTCTGTCCAGGAGGAATTACAAAATGTCCTCCATTTTCAGCATGACTATGAAGCATGGATTTATATTTCTATGAGTGGTTTTGGTTTTTTTAGCTTTTATTTGGTGATGTCCTCCATTTCATCTTATGTCCAGGATGAATTCCACAGTGTCCTCCATTCTGAGCAGGACTAAGAAGGATGAATTGACATTTCTATGAGTCTTACACTTTTATTTTGGTCATAGCCTCCCATTTCTTGATTGTTCTACATTTTGTGGGGCTCTGTCCTCCTTGGCGGTGAGGACATCTGGCCACCCTGAGCCTTGTGTGTAGTGTGCCTTCAAGTCATTTCTGACTTATGGTGACCTTAAAGCAACTTGATCATGCAGCTTTCCTGGCAAGGGTTTTTTCAGAGCATGTTTGCCCTTGCCTTCCCCTGAGGCTGAGAGAGTGTGGCTTGCCCAAGGTCACCCAGTGGGTTTTATGACTGAGCTGGGAATCGAACCCTGGTCTCCAGAGTTGTAGTCCAATGCACTATGCCATGCTGACAAGGGTCCTTCTGTGCCCTCAAGTGCTACTGTTGGGAAGGATGGAGATGCACCAGCTGAAGCATCTGTATCCCTCTCTCCCTGGGAAATCCAACTTTTACCGGTTGGATTCCAGCCTGACATGGTGCTGAAAAACAGGGCATTCTGGGCAGAGAGAAGAGCAACACAAATTTTGCAAGGGAGAAAGTACAGATTCTGTGCACAAATGAACCTGAAAGAAGTTATTTTTGAAAACAGCAGCTCTCAAAAATCTTCTAACTAACATGGATGGTGGGGGGGCGGCGGCTGCTGGGCTGTGTGAGTGGCACCCCAAAACAGTGACTTTTCCAAACTTTGTGATGTCCCAAAACTATGTCTATTTCTCTTCCTCCCCAATCTACAAGTCAAGGATGGTATCAGTGAAAAATTGGTATCCACCACCTGTGTTATGGATGCAGTGGTTAAGACGCTGACTCTGTTGCTTGCAAGATCAGTAGGTTGGCAGTTCAAGGTCCAGGTGCTGCATGATGGAGTGAGCTCCTGTCACTAGTCCCGGCTTCTGCCAACCTAGCAGTCCGAAAGCATGCAAATGCAAGTAGATCAATAGGTACCACTTCGGTGGGAAGGTAACAGCGTTGTGTGTGCAATCATCTTGGCCGCATGATCACAGAGTAGTCTCTGACAATGCTGGCTCTTCCGCTTAGTAACGGAGATGAGCACCGCCGCCTACGGTCGGACCTTGTCCATGGGGAATACTTTTACCTTTACCTACCTCTGTTGTGACCCAGTTTCACAATGGACCTGTCAGAGGGAGAGGGCACAAGGAGATGCTTTACCAAGGTTAAAAGGATGCCTAGACCAGAGTTCAATGTCTAGCTTGGTCATGAAACCCACTGGGAAGTGCAAACCTCTTCTGAACAAATCTTGCCAAGAAAACACTATGGAGTTTATCACACGGGGGAAATCCCGTGCAGAAATGGGGTTTTAAATTGAAAAAAAAACCTGCAAAAGCAGGCAGATTTTCAAACGACATCGCTGTTAAAATGGGGTTAACCCAAACGGAAAGTAGTCAGAAACCTCTTCTTTTTACTTTCGGAAAATCCCAAAAGTAAAAAGAAAGCAGTTTTTGACTACTTTCTGTTCGGGTTAACTCCATTTTAACAGCAATATGTGTGTGAAAATCTGCCCACTTTTGCAGGTTTCCCCCACCTTTTAAATCCTGTTTCTGCACGGGATTTTCCCCGTGTAATAAACTCCTATGATAGGTTAACTTTAGGGTTACCATAAGAAATGACCTGAAGGCACACGACAATAATGGGTTTGATCTCTGGTACTGGGGAGTTTCTAGTGTTTCCTTTTAAGCACTGGGAGAGCTGCTTCCTCTGTGTCCCAGGAAGAACATCACAGAAGAGGGGGACTGTATGTAGGCCAGAGAAGGAGCAGTTTTGGGGAACTTGTCACCTTTCCTGCCCCCAGAAAGAACAGCGGTAATATCTTCTAACTAAAAACTAGTGCCCAAGTTTGCTTTTTTCCTCCTGCCTCCCAACCCCTCTTTCTTTTTGTGTGATGTCTTTTAGTTGGCACACCTGAACAAAAGGACTGTCTTAGTATTCATCATTATAATCTGATGAAGAACCCACTTTTGGCCAAAGGGTGGCAATTAAAGTCTTTGACATAAATAATAAATAAAAGCTGTAGTTGCGAGGAGCTGCTCCTACTGCACCCAAATAATGGCCATAGATTTGGGGCAGGAAATGAGCTTTCCCCCACCCCGTCCATCATCTCCCCAAATTGTCTAAGCACCCATTTGTTGATTCTGGTTGTGTTCACTGGCCTGAAAAGTAACCAGTAGGATGGCTATGCTATCCAAGTGCTGAAATCTACAGTTTGGATAAGACTCTTGATTGTTGTTGATTTAAAAAATGCCCTTTGCATCCAGCAAGAGGGCTTTGTTGCAAAAGCTATACACATACTTGCTCTAGTTTAGCAGTGATTTACAGGTGTAAGGAAACGCAGTGTTCATTACAGAAAAGGAAACAGATTTGTACCTGGTTTTTCTCATCCAGCTGCAAAACATTAGTTGCAAAAGGGAGGAGGAGATGGAGAAAGAGGAAGAGGTGGAGGGTTGTTTCTATTATTTCATTCTTCCATTAATGACTCAAGGCAGTGAACAACATTTAAAAAAAAACAATACAGATTTAAAAGCTATACCAAAACTTTGTAACAGTGTAAATATAAAAGTTAATTAAAAGCAATTCATTTATAAAGTTAAAATATTAAAATTCATTAAAGGATTATACAAACCATAAAGCTTTACAGCACATTATTAAAAGCCCACCCCATTCAGTTTCTAAAAGTCTGGCAGCACAAAAGTGTTTTCAGTTGCCAATGGAAGGAGGGCAAGGAGGAAGCAAAGCAGCTTCATTTATATGCCGCTTCATATAGCGCTATGGGATGTCTAAGCGGTTTACAACTGTAAGCTGATTGCCCCCCAACAGTTGGGTACTCATTTTAGTGACCGCGGAAGGATGCAGGCCTGAGTCTAGCCTGAGACCTGGCTAGTATTGAACTCGCAACCTTGTGGTCTATGAGTGAGTGGCTGACAGTACAGGCATTTAACCACTGCGCCACCAGGGCTCCTAACTAACCTCCATGGGGGGGGGGGGCTTTTCAAAGACTAGGGGCAGCCACTGAGAAGTCCCTCTTATGTGTTCCCACCAAATAAGCCTGAGAAGATGTTGGGGCAGAGAGAAGGGCTTCTCCAGATGATCTTAGAGCTCTGATAGGCTCATAAAGGAAGACACAACCTTTCAAAGCACCTGTACCCAAACCATATAGGGCTGGTCATCACCAGTACTTTGGATTGTGCCTGGAAATGGTCTGGCAGCTAGTGGAGCTGCTGCAACAAAAGAGTGTGTTCCCTGTAGCCAACCCCAGTCAGCCCAATCTAGCTTCAGCTGTTTGGATCAACTGAAGTTTCTAAGTGCTTTTCAAAGGCAGTCCATATAGAGCACATTACAGTAATTCAAATGGGATGTAACCAAGATGTGTGTTACTGTGGTCAGAGACAGGAATTAATGCAATTGGCACATTAGCTTTAATTGTGCAAAAGCAAAGAAAAATCTGTCCACAGGCCTCTTTGTGGCAGAGAACATATTGGATTGCAAAAGAGGGGTCCCTGTTGAGATGCAAACGGATTTTAAATTTCCCGGACTTTGCAGATCTCCCTATAGCCACAGGGCCAGAAGGAAGAGGATCCTGCCTGTAAAAGATATCCTCCCCACCATATACCATCTTAATTTAAGACTGAAACAACATATAGGCTTCTGACTAACATCTCCAATTGTATTTCTCCTGTTTGGTTTGTAATATCTTGCCTGATGAAGAAGCCCATGGAGCTTCGAAAGCTTGCAAGAAGTATATTGTGCATTTTGGTTGGCCAATAAAGGTATCACTGATGGATTTTTGTTTGAATTTGCTAAATGGCCAACACAGCTACCCCTGAATGTTTTCTGTATTGTGAGATATCGCATTATGCAAAAGCAGTTCTGTTCACCGTTGAAACCTGGGCTTCAGGCTCTGGGCTGAATCCAGGAATGCCCCCAAACTGCAAACCTGCATTTTCAGGTGGCATGTAAGTAACACAGGCTGAATCCTTGTTCCCAGAAATGTCTTTTACCTGACCAAGACTATGGGCCTTTGCAGACTGCCAGAAATAGTGCACATTAAATTGAGGCACTGCCCTGGCTCAGTGCTAGGGAATCATGGGAACCGTAATTTATTGTGGCACCAGAGCTCTCTGACAGAGAAGGCTCAATGTCTCAGAAAAAACTACAATGCCCATGATTCCCTAGCACTGAGCCAGGGCAGTGCCTCAATTTAAAGTGCACTATTTCTGGCAGTCTGCAAAGGCCCTATGTCTTATCTGGATTAAGCTTACATTTGTTTGTTCTCTTCCAGTCCATTACAGTTGCTAAGATGTAAAGAGATGAGAAAAGAGCAAACTTGAGAGTGATGTAACTTTCTTCTAATCTGATGATGTAATTCAGACAATGTGGAGTGGAGTCCGTGATCCAGGACCAAAGCACTGCAGCTTTTTAATTGGCATGATGAAGACACCAGATGCCACACACACACACGGCTCAGACTGTCTTGTTTCCTCTGAGTTTAGCAGCAAACCTCATGCTAGCTAGAGGCAGCTGAATTATCCCTGTAACAATATATTGCTATGAGCTATCAATATTCTAATGCAACATGTTTTCCATGGTGGGTTTTTTTTTAGATTGGGCAATTAAAACCCATGAGATTTACAAAAGAGCTGCTCCTGGTGGAGACAGCTACTCAGTTCTCAGTTAGCGTTTCTCCATATGACAGGAAAAGGAACCAGAAAATCTTGGCTCTGTGTGTGTGTATGTAAATGTGTGTGTGTGTATGGACAGACAGACAAAAAGGTACACAATATACACAGAGAGACAAAAACAGATCAACACAGCTGTCTTCAATGTCAGATAGTATCTCCATCCCATGGTTTTCTTTACAGCAAACTTATAATCAACAAACTGCAAGATGACAATCTCAAAACAGAGTGATAAGATGTCTTACAAAATTGTTGGCTTCTGATTATTGACTGCCACTCTCTTCAAACTGACACAGAAGGAACCAGCAATCTTCTTTGATTTCAGAATCCCCCTTCTTCCATGAATGAATTTCCTTCATAATACCACAACTGGCCATACAGATGCTTTCCTTGCAATTCATCATCAATGTGCCTGTTAGGGATGTTCCAGAACATCACAGATACATCCAGACTATACAATTTTCTCCCTTCTGCAGAAAAGGAGAAACAGGACAATCACAACTAGGAACAGGATTTTGTTTCAGGTCATTTATTAAGAAAAAGGGAAGGAGGAAGAATCCCACTTTGAATCCAAGAGATAGAATAGCATTTATGCAAATAATCATATTAACATCATTTCAAGGGATGCATCTATTACTTGGAAAGACAGTTTGATTTGAGACTTGACTCAGCTAAGCTATCTTTATTTTTTAAATTATCTATCACAGGGCAGTGCTACACACCAGTTGAGCAAATGTTGTTTGCTGGCTAATAGTAACAGTTTCAATAGAGAAGAGATTTAAACCTTGTTCAACCCCCTGATTTTCCTTTTCCAGCCCCAAGATGTCTCCCTAAACCAGACTTACTTCCCATGTTCAAATCCAGCAGGTGGCTTGCAGGAGAGAAAATCAACATGAGAAGTTTTGCAGGGAAAAATCAGATGCAATTTTTTTTTTTTTTTGCATTAGTACGGTAATATGCAAATATTAATTTTTGAAACTGTAACTCTCACAGCCAACTGGAACTCCCACAGCCAACTCCCACAACCACATTTTGTATTATCTATAGTTTCCAAATATTTTTCAAAGGCAGCTGCACACAGAATGCATCACAGTAGGCTAATTGGGAGATAGTTAAAGCATAATTTGCTATGGCCAAATCCATAGCCCCTCAAAAGGCACACAGCTGCTTTGTTGTTTACTGCCATCCAATTGACTTCAACTTAAGGTGACTCTATGAATGAGAGACCTCCATGTCATACTATTATCAACAGCTCAGGTCTTGGAAGACTCAAGGCAATGGTGATGTTACTGCATGGAATAACCCTCCTTTGATATAAATTTAATATAAAAAGGGATGTTTGGTCATGTAGCCCAGGGGTCCCCAAACTACAGCCCGCAGGCCAGACCCGGCCTGTTGAGGCCTTCTTACCGGCCTGTGGCCGGTCCTGCCGCTGCCGCTGTGGCTTACGCGTGCTGCCGGGCTCCATTTTGTCTTCCAAAATGGCATCCGGAGTCGTGCGCATGCGCCCACTTTGGGATGGTTCTTGAGTGCAAATATGTGCATCACCCTTTACTTTAAAAAAATAAAGAGAATTATGAGTGGATCAGACCATTTGCCCATCAAATTTATTTAGCATTCTCTGGCAAAGGCTTTAGACTTGTCTAATATAGTACTTTCCAGATGTATTGACATCATAGGACCATAGAATCATAGAGTTGGAAGAGACTCCAAGGACTATCAAGTCCAACCCCCTGCCATGCAGGAATACACAAACAAAGCATCCCCAACAGATGTCCCTCCAGCATCTGTTTAAAAAATCTCCAAAGGAGGAGACTCCACCACAGTCTAAGGGCGTGTGTTCCGCTCTCGGACAGCTGCCATCATCCCCAGACAGCACACAAAAATGTTGTGGTGACTGGGGATGATGGGAATTTTAATCTAGAACATCAAAAGACCACCAGGTTAGGGAAGACTGCTTTGGAAGATAACAATTCAGAACACTAATAGAGAGTTTGACTTCCTGTCAATCATTTCCACCTTCAAGAACCTGACTGACTGGGACACAGCCAACCTGAGGATTTATCTCCTGTCTGTCTTAGTTAATAATAGCCACTTATATTCCTGTCTCCCCATCATTTTTGCCTAGTCATTTCTTTTAACTGTGTTTTAGTAATCTTGGTCCTCTGGCTGCAAGTTGCAAAGATTAATGGCACACTACGTGGAAAGATACACACTTTGTTTTAAATGCGTGCATCAATTTTATTGGCTTCAAGAATGAGCATGTGAATGCTTCTGCAGTCTGTGAAGAGCTTTATTAGAAAGTCGTGAGTCTGAGTGTATGCAGATGTGAAAAAATATAACACACACACACATACGTCTGGCTTTCCATGCAGCAGAGTGAATCCTTTGTCTCAGACAGTGAAATGGAAGGGGTGGCAATGGCAAATAACACCATCCTGGAGGGTCCCTGCTGCCTTCTCCTTCCTACCATGAGGAATACTTGCATGACATTTGTTGTGGAGATCTCTGCTAGTCCTGTTGCTCCTCTGTGGCAAATACTTTAGCAAGAAAGTGACCAATAGGGTTCCATGAAGCTGTTGACCACCAGGGCCAGCTTTCAAAAGAGGTGAGATGGTAGAATGGAAAAGACAGCAAATTGTGCCTCGAACCCCACAAAATGTGCCAGCCCTCCAGCAAAACAGATGGTCTCCATGATCTCCTTAGCCTTCATGTCTCTGCCTCAAAATGGACCCTTCAGCATAAGGCTTTGGGCCTCAACAGATCTCTTTTAGCAGCTGGCATGGATCTCCAGAGAGCATGCTGGAGAGAAATTTCTCTCTTCCAACTCTGATTCTATGATCCTATGATATCAACACACCTGGATTAGACAAGTCTAAAGCCTTTGCCAGAGAATGCTAAATAAATTGGATGGGCAAATGGTCTGATCCACTCACAATTCTCTTTATTTTCTTAAAGTAAAGGGTGATGCACATATTTGCACTCAAGAACAATCCCCTTTTCTTTAAAGGGATGGTGCTTGCCTGTTCTGTTTTAGAAAATTTGGGAGGCAGTAGGACATCTTGAGCCAGCACTGCACATTCACATTTGTATCCACAGCTTCAAAACAAGAAGAGGACAGAGAGGGGGAGAGAGGAATAAACAAGGACCCTTTCACACTACACAATTATAGTGCTATTATTACAATTTAACTGCCCTATGGAATCCTGGGGTTTGTAGTTTGGTGAGGCACTGAAGTGCTCTGGCTGCAAATGTTAAATACCCTTCCATTAATGGCATTAGGATGGAACCATGGCAGTTAAAGTGGAATAATGGTACTATAATTCTGCAATGTGAATGGGCCCATGGTCTTGTCCCTCAGTCCATGATATGTGGTAATTTTAGGTAATTTTAATTAATTTTAATTTTAATTAGTTAGGTAATTTTACCATCTGGGCTTAATAGTTTTATATCCTATCCAAAAATGTATTATTTCACTTACTTCATAATGTGGTAAAAACAAGGCATTGAGAGCTTTTCTGTTCATTCAGTGGAGCCCTGAACCTCTCCAGCTGATGGCAACATTGTCCATTGTCTCAAGGCTAAATCTGTTTTTCTCATTTGGCACTAATACGGATAGATCAGTGCTAGGGAGAAATGACTATCAAAACAAAAAACCCACATAGTTATTTGCAAGCAATTCCTATAACAAATAAATAACCACATTACACTACAACTGTAATTCATCAAGGGATAATATGATTCTTTTACAGTATAACTGTATAGTCTATAGCAAAGCCTTTGACTGCATAGATCATGAAGACTATGGAACACCCTTAAAGACATGGGAGTGCCAACAGATCTGATAGTCTTGATGAGGAATCTGTACTCAGGACAAGAGGCTACTGTCAGAACAGAACATGGAGAAACAGAATGGTTCCCAATTAGCAAAGGAGTCAGAAAAGGCTGCATCCTATCACCCTACTTGTTCAACCTATATGCAGAACATATTATGAGAAAAGAAGGCTTGGACACAGAAGAAGGAGTGAAAATAGGAGGAAGGAATATCAACAATTTAAGATATGCAGATGACACCATAGTACTAGCAGAAAACCTCACAGACCTGGAATACCTACTAAGAAAGATCAAAGAAGAAAGTGCAAAGGCAGGGTTAATGTTGGATATAAAGAAAACAAAAATAATGACCACTGAGGACCTTCACAAGTTCAACCTAGACAATGAAGAAATAGAAATAGTAAAAGAATTCCCATAACATTGATAGAAATGGGAATGCAGTCAGGAAATCAGAAGAAGACTAAGAATGGGGAGGGTGGCAATGAAAGAACTAGAAAAGATCCTAAAATGCAAAGATATACAACTCAGCACAAAAGTCAGAATCATACAAGCCATTGTATTCTGTTACCATGTATGGATGTGAGAGCCGGACAGTCAAGAAAGATGATAGGAAGAAAATCAATGCATTTGAGATAATGTGGTGCTGGAGAAGAGTGTTGAGGATCCTGTGGACAGCCAAAAAGACAAAAAAAAAAAAAAAAAAAAAAAAAGATCCTCGAGCAGATCAAGCCAGAAATCTCCCTGGAAGCCAAGATGACCAAACAGAGACTGTTGTACTCTGGAAATATCATGAGAAGAGAAGACTCATTAGAAAAGACAATAATGCTGGGGAAGGTGGAGGGAAGTAGGAAGAGAGGAAGGCCACATGCAGATGGATGGACTCTGTTATGGAGGTCACGGGTATTAAGGGGTTGCAGGAATTAATTAGAGCAGTGGAGGACAGAGGGTCTTGGACATGTCTCATCCATAGAGTCGCCATGAATCGAGATCAACCCGAGGGCAGTTAACAACAATAACTGTACCTTTTCAGTTACTTGTATAGTTACAAGTCTACAACCTCACTAAATGACAGAAGAGAAATATGACATGATTCAATTGCTGCCTCATGTTCTCTTATGGGTCTTGAGGTTTTGAAGAGGCCTAAAGGCACCAGATCCCATCCAATCTTGGAAGCTAAGCAGGAAGCTCAGGTTAGTTCTTGGACTGGAGTTACTATACCAGGTGCTTTTTCAGAAGAAATAACTGGCAAAACCTCCACTGAGTATTCCTTACCTAAAAAAACCCCAATGAAATTCATGGGTAACCATAAGTTGACCAACTACTTAAAGGCACACACACACACACATGGGAGGAGGGTGTTAAGAGCCTTACAGCTCATAGTATTCTCGTGTGTTTTTGAATAAAGTAACTAAAAAGTAACTGTTTAGTAACTTTTGAGAAACGGGAAAGCTAGTAGTCTCAGCCTACTGTTGTTACATAATCCTGCCCAGGCCAGGGGTCATTTCTATAGTTCTGCCAGTCTTGGTCTTCAGTTCTTTTCCTGATATGTTATTCCTTGGCCTGGTACCAGCCCCAGACTCTCCCTTGAAATTCCTGCTGGAATCTGCTAGTCACATCTGTGGCCTCATCCTGGCAGCAGCACTGTCCCCCCCCCCCAACCCAATTGTGAAGCAAGAGATAAACAGGAAGCGGCATTTGCCCATATTGTAGCCCGCATCCCAGGCAGGAATGTGCCAGTGGCTGCACGTTGTTTGTTTTGCATTTAAAGAGTAGGTTTCTGACTTGAGAAGCTAGAAATACACATGGCCCAAAAATACCCCATGATGAGCTCATTGCTATCACAGTCTTTTGGAGCTCTTTGCAGGGAAAGGCCCAGTCTGTGGAAATAATAACTATGCCCCCAACCATTATGGAATAGGCACAAGGAGCTTCCCACCCTGTTTATTGGTAGAATCCCATGAATACCTATTTGTGGTCAGCTTCTTGTCAAATGTCAAGCAGTGTCACTCTTTCCACATCTTTCTCCAGCACGTGGCTTCAGATGAAATGAAGTCAAGGCACAAGTGACTGCCAAAAGAGAAGATCTTTCCATATTTATTGTCTGTGACCCAGCACTGTCAGCAACAGAGCAGCTGTTCTGTGCAAAACGGCAAATGGTCAATACAGACTAGTTATGGAAGGATGGGTAGAGTGAATCAAGAGAAGAGACCATCTGCCACCAACAACATGGAGACAGAATAGGCACTTCTGCTCTGTGGGATGACAGCAGCCTGTCATGCCGACTCTGGAAATATCTGCCAGGTAGACAAGTGTGGGAGGAACAAATGTAGAAAGGATTTGAGAAAAAGGATCCAGGTGTTGATCCAGGTGAGCCATCTGCCTTGTGTGACCTGTAGTATGGAAAAACTGCAGTAGAGGATTCAGCTTCACAACACTGTTTAGATGCAGCTGCCACCACTCTATTATACATTTATGCAAATAGTAAAGTACAATAACATCCAAAATCCACAAAACAGTATTATGTGTATTTTGCACGTAATGTATTGTTTACATTTTGGTTGGCCCAATAAAGGTATCAGCCTTTACTGGGCCAACCAAAACGCACATAATACGTGTCACAAACTTTTGAAACTCCACTGGCTTCTTCATCAAGCAAAGGTATTAAAAATCATATGGGACAAAAATTTTTTTGATGATGTTAGTCACCGGCCTGCTTTTTGTCAAGGAATTGTGATTTGAGATGATATGCAGGGATATCAATGTAGGCAGGCCACTCCTTGTGGCCATGTGGTACTGGGAAACAAATGGTTTTAAAGTCCAGGAAATTAATATTCCATTAGCAACACAAAAAGGTACTTCCTCTGAGATCCAGGATGTCTAGGGGGCAGTGATATCAATCCTCCCTTTTTAAGATGTCACCTGGTGTGATCCACAACCCCTATTTTAACATGGGGGGGACGGGACTAGCTCTAATGTAACTGTGGATATGATCAATTTATACACACTATCCTGAGAAAGAAAACAAGCATCAGATCGGCTGGTTTGCAAATAATCCTACTTTGATCCCACAAATGATCCTATTTCCTACATTGATTGGGAGAAATATTAAAAGTACTGTATTATAGAGGAGCATAGGTTAATTTTCTTCCCCAAAGAGGCCAGGCTTGCGTTTCCATTGGGCTCATTCATCAAGCAGCAACCTGCCCACACAGTTGCACGTGCAAAGGAAATCTCTTTGGCCCCCACATGGCTTATAATGGGACCCTGTCACCCCTCTGATTTAGTACAGTTCATTTCAGACATGGTACACAAAGCAGGACAAATGACTAGAGAATTGCCAGAGTACAAAGGCACAGCAGCCTCTTTACCCTCATCTATATTTGTCAAATGCTTTACATAGTCCACCTTGGAAGAGCTGCAAGGAGCTAATCCTCCTGAGTTTATGAGCCTCATACTTTGCCAAAGACTCATCTGTCCCAGGACTGAGGCAAAACCATAGCTGGCAGCATCTCTCCATGGTCTCTTAGAAAGGGCTATTGATTCCCATTTGCAGGATTTCAACCAGAACATTAAACCAGACCCTCATCCCACCCTGAAACCATAATAAAGCATGCACGCTCGCTTTGGGCTATAGGCTCCACTTCTGAATCCCTTGCAGGGCTTTCTCTGAGATACCAGTGGTGCAATGCTTTAGGGTCTAGCCCTGGACAAGAGGTTGTAAGATTGCAGCCAAAGAGACATTGAGATGAGAGCCAGTTCTTCTTTCTCCCTGGGCACCTCCTTCCATTCTTTCTTTTCTGTGCTGTCCACAGAGAGAACTATGGCTCTCTTACCAATGCAGCTGACACTCAAGAGGCTGTGTCTCATTAATTTTCTAAGCCTGCTTGCCAGTCCTACGTGGCACAGGGTGGAGAAGGAGGTGGTACTCTGCCTCCTTCTCAGTCCTAGCCCTGGCAAAAAGAAGCACGTGTCAACACCTCAGGGCCTGGGATGTTCTGTGGTTAAGTCCAGGGAGCAGCTCAGGCGGCACTAAAAACAGCTCAGTTGGGAACTATTCTTATCCCGTCAATATTTATATAGCTGTCTCAGGTGCAGCACCTCATTCCAAATCCGTTTTATTTAGGGGGCTGGTGGGAGGCAGGGCACAGAGTTCAATTTGGAGAAGCCTCAGCAAGAGGAAGAGGTTTTGGAAGCAGATCGAAGGGATAGGAGGACATTCAGCTCCCTTCACTTACCCAGCAGGAATTTTATGGCAGGGAGCTGCTGCATCAAGCTGGGATGGGATGGCTGGGAAGCCACCTTAAATGAAGACACAAACACCTTGCCCCTTCTCTTTCCACCTAGGAAAGGAAGGGAAAGCTGGTAGTGTGCTTGAGGCTCAATACCATGAGGCTGAGTTCTTGTTTGGTAAGGCCTTGTATAGCTCTCCTCCCTTTTTACTGTGGGGCTATTCTCTCCTCCCTTTCCACTGTGGAGCTATTTTGTAATTTGGCTTGTATTTAAACAGAGAAGTCATGAGAGGTTTCAGGGACAACCATAGCAGACTCTACTGGAGTAGATGTATAAACAGTATGACCAGGTATGACAGAGCCTTGAAAAATGACTTTTTGGACTACACCTCCTAGAATCACCAACCATGGTGGCTGGGAGATCCTGGGAGCTGTAGTCCAAAAAAAGTAACATTTCAAGCAATGGCTATTAAACAGTTTCCTATGGTCCCTTGTTTACACACTGGGATATGCAGCTGTTCAATACTTGTGAAGAAAGAAGAGATATATTTGGGGATTATTTCCCAAACCACTTCCTTTGCAGTGCTCTAGTGTTCCCATTGGGAGACAGACAACCAAAGGATGAGCAATCACTTGCACATGGAAATGAGTAGTGACACCAATTCTCCAGGGACTCCAGGACTGTTTAAACTAAGCCAAAGTCAAATAAAGGATTGGAGAACTATTCAATATCAGGATAAAAATGGACCCCAAACTTTATTTATTGAATATAACGGACAATCTGAAAGGAGTACTAAAAAAAGACGAAATAAGAGTAATACTATACCTGATAACTGGTGCACGATTGATTATTTCTAAGAATTGGAAAAGAAGCAATACACAAATGTTTGAGGAATGGAAACGGAAAATAAGAGATATATGCAAATGGATAAATTGACAATGTTTATTAAGAACAAACAAGAGAGATTTCAACTTAAAATGGGAAAGAATAGAAAGTTTCCTCGTATCATAGCAGATTACTAAAAACTATAATAACTATTATAATAGGATATGAAGGTAAACACCAGTTACTAAACTGATTTATGGTTTATGGTTACTGATTTATGGTTACATATAATCTAGATGTGTAATTAATTAAGAAACGTTTTAATTTTTAGACTTTCAGAAGGTGAAAGATTCCGTTTCTTTTCTCATATTTTCCTTTGTTTGTAATGACGGCTATATAAAGGACACAATATGATAATATTGTGAATAGTTGAATGATAATATGTATAATTATGCAAATTCTTTAATAAAGCATTTGTTGAAAAAAAAATAAAAGGATTGGAGAACTGAGGGCAGGTAGGAAGCAGAGGAAAGTTGAGCAAGAGAAAATGTTAGTGATTCCAGTATGCTTGAATTATTGAAGCACAGTGCATGACATTTAAAATTTCCATCCCCAATCCCAACCCTTGGAAGACATCTCACATCACATCATAAGTAAGCTGACTGGGGAACCAATGGCAACACAGACCACTCAGTTATATTAATTTCCACACAGGAAACCGTGATGTGCAAAGTTGCCTTCAAGTGCCTAAAAGCCTGGGATTCTCTAAGTGAAGAAGAATCTCTGCTTTTTAGAACACCAGCTGCACACAGGATTGGCCTTTTCTCTTATTTACTTACTTCATTACATTTATATCCTGCCTATCCCTCAATAAGGTAATATTCATGGCTCTCCTCATCTTCTCTGTTTTATCTATGCAGCCATGAAAGAGCCAGAAAAGATCCTAAGGAGTAAAGATATACAACTGAGCATTAAAGTTAGAATTGTCTAAGCCATTGAACACCATGTAAGGATGTGAGAGCTGGACAGTGAAGAAAATGGATAAGAAAAAAAAAATATTTGAATTGTGTTGCTGGGGAATAGTAAGGCTATCGTGGAGAGCCAAAAAGACAAACGGGTCCTTGAACATATCAAGCCTGAAATCTCCCCAGAAACCAAGATGATCAAACTGAATCTACGGTATTATACTTTGGCCACATCATGAGAAAGCATGACTAATTAGAAAAGACAATAATGATAGGGAAAGTGGAGGAAAGTAGAAAGAGAGGAAGACCACAAGCTAGATGGAGGTCACAAAATAAATTTATAGGACCTAATTAAAGAGGTCACAAAATGAATTTATAGGACCTAAGCAAAGCAATGGAGGACAGGGAGCTTGGAGATATCTCATCCACAGGGTTGCCGGAAGTTGGGTTCAACTTGCAAGTTAACAACAACAACAACAAATCTTATGAGGCAGGAAGGGTTAAGAAAGACTTTACTGTCCCCAAGGTCAGCCAATGACTTTCAAGTCTCAGTGGAGATGGAAACTCAGATCCACCTTATCCCAGACCAGCACCCTAACCATAGCACCATACTGGCTGCCCTGGTAGCTTTCTCACTGGGGACACTAGCATAACAGCACAATGCCACCTATTACTTATCTCCCCACTACCAGCACCTCTGCCTTGTTTTTGGAAAGTGGTTCTTGTAGGCATTGATCTCTCCCCCCCCCCCACCACCTATCCCAAATCTATTAATTGGGCGACTCTGCATAGTTTTCATCAACATCATACTCCTCACAGAAGGGCATTCTCTGGGTGCAGTGCTTGCTAGGCAGTGCTGCTGTTGCTAAAATAGCTGTGTATAAGGTGGACATGACATAAAACAATGAGAAGTATGGAACTGCATCAAAAAGGCAGTATTCTATTTGGCTTTGTTCTTTTCAAATACTGCTGAGCAAGCTGTAAAGGAGCAATGCTTCCACCCAGTGGCAGTAATAGGTCTAACTGGCTGGGAACAAAGTGTTAGAAGGAGTTGCAAGATGTGTTTTCCTTTCATTGTGCTGTGCTGTTATGGCCCTTCTGATAAAGAAGCTCTTGTCTGATGGAGCACCCACTCTTAGACAGTAGGTTCCACCAGGAAAAGGAACCGCAGTCATAGGATGGTGTTGTGGAACTGAGGTCCAGTGCAGAGAGAATTTACAGGCTTATATTAAGAAAAAAACATCAGGCAAAGTTAATTGTTCCTGTAGTTCCTAACTGCAGCTAAGGGAAAAACATCCAGAGGTTATAGGCGAATGCATACCAGACATGAATCAGCAGTGCAATGGTGCAGAAAGAGAAATTGTCCTGGACTGCATTATATCTGAGACAGCCTATTCTTGGTTTGACAATTTATTTTGTGGGGGTGGGGGAGAGGAATCTGTTCATTTATTTTGTCCAATTTCTCCTGCAGGAAACATTCAGATGTCTGTTTTTATGCCAGTAATTGAACAGCTTAACATAATACCAAGAAGCTTGTCAGCACTATATAATTTCCTTCTCCTTGGAAAAGTCCGCCAGCTACTGCTGGACACAAATGCCATTTATTTCAATTGAGTTTTATGCCAGGTTCTCAGACAGGCCACATTGAAATGAATGGATATTGCTCAGCAATGATATCTGGGAAAGAGTACCCTGAAACTGAAATCCCAACTACAAACCACTGTTACCACCATCGTCATTTGCTTGTATTCTATCCTAAAAGACAGTGGCTAATGAGATCCGAACAAAAGGCAAGAAACATTATTACAAAAGAAAAACAGGTTTTCAGTTTTTTAAAAACTCTTTAATCTTTGGATACATATTTTCTAAGTATACAGTTTGCAATGATTTTACAATCATTTCTTCACATTAAATCAATCCATCATAGCTATGGAGGAAAGTTAGTTATTGATTTTCCTTACTGTGTTGATACTCTTTGGTTGCAGTCCACATGCCAATTAAAGTGTGGTATTTAGATTTAACCTGATTTATTCCCACTTATTTCAGTGGAATGGAACTGGACAAAAGCCAAGCACATTGGCTCAACTGATCTGTGAATTGGACAGTTCTACCTGCAGAACACAACAGATGCCCTGCCAGAGAGGGCAGTTGGCTTGTAGCCACCCTCCAGGCTGGATTTGCAGTCAGATTGCAGAGAGGTGTTTGCAAGCAGCTGCTCTTTGCTAGTGAGAAATATGGCTCTTTTGGACTGGGACTCAGTCAGGCATGGCCAGTTTTGGATAGGGAGCACAAGGTCAAATGATATGAATGGCAGTAAACTCTCTGGTCCCTTTGCTAAGGTGATACTGTCAGACCGTAGCCTTGTTTCTGAGCTCCCAGAGACCATGAAATGTCTGGACTTCAAATTTATCTTCAGAGACAGAGGGTAGTTTGTTCAGCTTTCCAAGCCATGGTTCCCAAATGCCTGTTTTAAGAGAGAAGTGAGTAAAATGCAAACCTCCAGCTGGGACTATAATGCCCAGCAGTCCTAGTTAGGGCCTTTGCAGACTGCCAGAAATAGTGCATATTGAGTCCACTTTAACTGCCCTGGCTCAGTGCTAGGGAATCATGGGAACTGTAGTTTATTGTGGCACCAGAGTTCTCAGACAGAGAAGGCTCAATGTCTCAGAAAAAAATACAATTCCCATGATTCCCTAGCACTGAGCCAGGGCAGTTAAAGTGGACTCAAGCTGCATTATTTCTGGCAGTCTGCAAAGGCCCTAAGTACAGCCAACAATAAGGAATGCTGAGACTTTCAGTCCAGCATCTGAATTCCCTCCTTTAGCATGTTGATGACTAGGAACCAGGATACCCTGTCATGCAAATTCAGCAATATGGCTGTGACTTCTGAAAGAAATCCTGATGATGCAGGGCCTTTTTAGAAGCCCTGAATGCAACAGGTCTCAATACCACTGCTCGATGGGCAGGTTCTACACAGAATTTAACCTAACTCATCATTCTTCCCATCCCTTCACCTCTCCTTCTCATAGGAGGGAGAGATTTCCTCCAACCAAGCTGAGGAGAAAAAAGCAGGTTGTTGAATAGAAATTAAGAGCACTGATAAGAAAGCATAATAACAGATTCAAGGAGTATGCTAGCTGATCTGTAAAATTAGTTTGAGAGCCAGGGCAGCACAGTGGTTTGAGCATTGGACTAGGACTCTGGAGACCAGGGTTTGAATCCCCACGCAGACATAGAAACCCACTGGGTGACCTTGGGCAAATTACGTTCTCTATCTCCTAGGAAGGCAAAGGCAAACTCCCTCTGAACAAATCTTGCCAAGGAAACCTCATTATAGGGTCACCTTAGTATCACTATAAGTCAGAAATAACTTGAGGGCACACAATAACAACAGGAGTTGGTTTGGACTCACAACAAGCATCAGTAAAGTCTGACTGCTGGTGTCTGACTGCAAGAACATTACCCAGCAACATTCCCTGACTGCGGCATGCTGGGAACAGCCAGTCCTGAGGATGGCAACCTTTGAAAAGTCTCTCTCAAACCAAGTTCAAAGATACTTCACAGAATTGCTTCCAAGTGCTGGGCCCCCATTTGCTGGAATGACTAGCATGCAAACTGGTGGAGTCTCTTTTCCGGAGTCAGAGCAGCAAGATATGTTTCTATTGTCTCACAAGTTCTTGAAATCCTCCAGGGCTGCCCTAGCAGCATTACGACCCACAGCACCCATTACACCTCCTCCTAGGAAGGAAATTGAGATAATGGAAGAACAGGGAAGGCAGCTTGATGTGGGAGCATATGCCACTGGGAGATAGGTTTCCACTTTCTCCCCCTGAATTAATGACCTCAATTTTCTTGCTGAGTAGGACAGGATAGGAAGAGTACAACAGGAGCAAACCTTCTAGGGACAAAACTACATAGCAAAGAGAGTACATTTTATTTCCCTTCCCAAGATACGTATGATGGTCATGCTACAAGGGCTTGGGAGTTGTAGTCCAAAAAAGTAAATTCTCCAAGCTCTGGATATAGTCAGTATTACCATACAGAGAAGATCTCCAGCATGCTGCTAAACCAGCTGTAGGAAGGTGCACACTGAAAGCAAGACAGAAATACTTCTCTTCTTCTTTTATTTTCCCACCCACACAAGTGATCTACCTATCCTAAGGAGTCCAATTATGAAGCCAATTTCAGAACATACTTGAAATTGGTGACTGAAGTTCACATATTTGTTTCTCAGACTGCAGTTGTGAAAAAAAATTAGGCTTGGACCATGGTTCACAGGGAAGGAGGGAGATAAACCCTTTCAGTGCTGCAATTCTAATGAAAACTGCTTCTCTCAGTTGCTGTTGTGTTCCTGGACCAAACTGTACCTTCAGAAAGCCAATTTCTGTAGGAACTTGTCTCAGTGGCAAGACTGATGTTGAGATGCTGAAGAAACCCTGCTCTCAGAATGGTCTCTGTTAAGGTGGTTTATAGGCTCTGCCTCTAGATGAAGGAGTAGAATGCCCCCCTGCTGGGGTTTCCTTGAAGATCTGCAGGTGCTACTAAAAACAAACTACTATGTGAGCAGGTAAATCACATACTTCATGTATTCTTTATTTAGATTTCTAGTTATTGCTGTAACTTGCTCCTACTACTATACACATCCACAAGTCATATTCTCTTTATGCACAGGTGACAAGAAATTCCATCCAAACAGTAGCAATTTGTTTTATGGGGACATAATCATGTGTGTTAGTATTCCAGGTCTGAGTAATTAGAGAATGCAATATCTTCTGCCTTTCTATGAGGAAATCCCTGCAAGAAGGCCTTTCTTCCCTGCCTTTCTATGAGGAAATCCCTGCAACAACCAGATAGTCTTCCATCCTGAGGCAGAGCCTATAAACCACCTTCACAGATACTGTACTGAGAGCATTCAAAAAGGTAGCCATGTTATTTTATCTCTTTAAGCATAAAAAGGAGGGAAGGGGAGGGGAAAAAAGGAATGTGGCAGCACCTTTAAGACTATTTGGTTGTTATCTTAGCAAGAGCTTTTGTGGATATAAGTCCACTTCAGGGAAACTGACTTTTGGTAAGCAGATTTATTGCTCTCACATAGCAACACTAACTGACCACTGGAAAGATCTGAAAGATGTGTATCACATCACCCAGCCCTTTGAAAATTTAGGGCAAGGGACATGATTTGCATCTTTCTGGATCCTATTAAATTTTATCCCACTCGTACAACTGTATAAATATGTTTTATATCTGAGGCTTTAATAGCATAATGTACTGCATCTGAAGAAGTGGCTTTATATCCATGAAAGCTCATGCTACAATTTTAAAAAAAGTCTTGAAAGTGCTGCCATATTCCTTTTTTTCTTCCCCTCCCTTCCTGCTTTTCATACTGAGAGCAGAGACTCTTCAACATCTCTACATCCAGTCTTAACACATGCCCAAAACACAGAGAAATAATCCAGTTTGAGACCGCTTTAATTGCCTTGGCTCAGTGCTAGGGAATCCTGGGAATTGTCATTTATTGTGGCATCAAGGCTCTCTAACAGAGAAGGCTAAATGACTCACAAAACTACAGTTCCCAGAATTCCCTAGCATTGAGCCAGGGCAGTTAAAGAGGTCTCAAACTGGATTATTTCTGCATTGGACCTAAGACAAAGTATGGAACCTGGTGAAGAACTCAGTATTATGCTCTGGCCCTCTAACAACCCCCTCAATTTTAGATCAGGTTCTCTCTCTTTTTGCTGGAACACATCCAATCTAGGCTTGCACTGCTGCCCATGTAAGGCACATACCAGGATGAGCTCCACTTCCACAGAGGTACAGGCCTTGGACTGGAGACCGGTAGCTAGAGTAAGAGGGCACTGGCCGGGCAAAGTATAGCTGGTCTAAAGACATGGCTCCATGAAATATATTCTGAAAGAAAAGAGGCAGAATTAAAAGAGATCTCTCTGAAAACAGAGGGACTTGTGTCTACTTTCCAGTACAAATAATGTCAAGCTCAAGATCAGAGTGGCATATGGGGGTATATTTCAAGTATAAAGCTCATTTGCAACATCGGAGTTGTAAGACATAATAAGGTTTTGCACACAGAGCCAGTTCACAAAACTAGTTCACTGCAGGAGAGAGGGAGAGGTGAAAACTCACCTGGGGTGACTTATCTAATCAGGCACCAGACACCTCCGAAAGGCTGCAGTACAAGGGCTTACCTGGGCACTGTGCCAAGGGAGAGGGGTCTATGGATAATGTTTCTCAGTAAATACATACCCCACCAGGTAGACCAAAGATCTGTTCAAGGTCTGGAGGTGTTAAAACATCTCTAGCGATGACAGAGGCCTTGAACCCAGGTGCATAAGCTTCAACCCAGTCAAATACTACAAGGAAAAGAGATATTGAGATTGATGAAGAGGAAAAATAATGAGAGCTTAGACCAAATATCATTTACCTAGGATGCCCCAGCATTTGATTTCCAGAGAGCAGGATTCAAATCCCTGCTCTGCTATGAAAACCCACTGAGTGACCTTGGGCAAGTCATACTCTTTCAGCATCAGAGAATGGCAACGCTAACTCCTCTCTGAAGAAATGTACCAAGAAAACCCTATGATAGGTTCACCTAAGGGTCTTCATAAGTTGGAAATGACACACATAGACTGAAGCTGGAATTCAAGCATTCAGGACCTCTGAAGACTTAAAATAATCACATATCCTAATTAAATCCTTCTGCTAAGATTCTGACTATATGTCCCATTTCCAACCTACTCCAAGTAGATTCATGGAAGTATAAGCACAGGCATTGCTAGGGGTGTGTGGGCAGCACCAAGTAACACTCTAAGGGTGTGTATGACTGTGTACATGTAAATACATTTAGGCTATACATATGATATTGTAATTTAAAGGTATGGTTTTCATTTTGTTAGTTGTTTATTGCCATTACATTCAGTGATATATGAGAATAACAATTTATGAATAACATTAGTACAAAAAACATTACTAAAGATTATGTATGATATGGTATAGAAGCAGGTCAGTGGGAAGGAGGTGACACCATGAGTACACTGGGTGATCCCAACCCTAGTTACACCAATGCACAGCAGCGGAATTTGTAAATGACATGGTAAACATGGTCCTCTGGAGGGTAAAGAGATGGCCTTCTTGAAAGTTCAAGAATTTCCCCCTTCCAGATGCTGTGCAAGACCTTTGTGTCTTCAGTGAAGCAGTTGTACCTCGGTCAGCATAATCATCACGCTCATGGTTATTCCATTGCTTTCCTCCAGCCAGCGTGTAGGGGGTATACTGGGTGAAGAGAGAGATCACATGGCAGCCTGGGGGAGCCAGTGTGGAGTCCAGGGCAGATGGAATGCACAGTTCAATCATGGGCCTAAAATGATAAGAATTAAGCTTTCAGCTTACCTGCTTGTGGAGTCAATGTTCAAGATTTAATCACCCCACCACCCTCTGGACATGTTAGCCTACAACCGCCATCAACCTGAAGTCAGGCCACCGATAATGGTGGTTGGTGGTCTGGAAAGTGCCAGATTAGGCACAGTTGGTTCAGAAAAACCTCTATGCAGTAGTTCTTAATCTAACACCAATAATGTGTTAAACATTCCAGACTTTGGAATGGCCTGCCGGACGAGATCCGTCTAATTACTACCCTTGCTGCTTTTAAGAAAGCAGTAAAGATGGATCTCTTTCGGCAGGCCTTCCCGGAATATCTGTTGTCTGGTGATAGATGAGTTTTTAAATTTGTTTATACTGATTCCTTGTGTTATTAAGGATGTTTTTATTTTATTGTTGTATTTTTAACTGTCTTCTAGTTTAATTTTGTTTTAAGGGGATGGGAGGGTGGGTTATGGGATGAGGGAATGTTTTAATTTGTCTGTTTTTAAATTGTTGTACCCTGCTCCGATTGCCGCGCAGAGGGGCGGGCTATAAATATATTATTATTATTATTATTATTATTATTATTATTATTATTATGGAATTCTGTAGCAGAAGGAAATATAATGCTATCAGCCACTAGCAACTAGGAGGAAGAAGGCCACAAATCCAAAGCATGTAAATGGATATCCCAACAGGTTAATACTACTCTTCTTACTTTCTAGATACTGAATTTTCAAAAACCTACTGAGCAAACACCACAAATAGGAAACTCAATCAGTTCTTAGAGTGTTAATGATGTGAAGCTAAAATGGCAGCTTTCCTACACAAAAAGGAGGTATTACCAGGTAGTGCCAATATTTGTAAAAAATATTTAGGGCAAAACCTCCTAACCCATTAAGGGAGAAAAGCTCTCCTCACCAAACAGCGCTATACATGGCCCATGGGAATGAAAAAGTGAGTGACAGTATTATGAGGATAGATGTGGTCTAGCAAATGAAGTGTAGGATTTGGGAAATATGGGACAAGACCTATTAAACTGCTGGCAGAACATACATCCCCATCAGTATTGCTACACTAGTGAGTGGTCCAGGAAGCAAAGGCTGACCCTCCTTCTCCAGGTGCACAAGGACAGCTGCATGGTGTTTGAGTACACCCCAGTGGCTAATTAGTGGCTAACAGCTGAAGTTACATGGGAGCTGTCCATCTTCTCTTGTACACCTGCGAAAGGAGGTACTGGATATTTCATTGCACAGCATCAAACAGTGTACTGGGAAGGGCAGCTATGAAAGAACTAGGCAAGATCCTAAAATACAAAGACATAAAACTGAACACTAAAGTTAGGATAGTCCAAACAATCATATTTCCCTTTTGTTGCTGTTGCCTTCATGTCGACCTCAACCCATGGCCACCCTATGGATGAGATATCTCCAGGCCTTCCTGTCCTCTACTGCTCTGCCCAGCTCCTGCAAACTCATATTTGTGGTCTCTTTAACAAAGTCCACTCATCTAGCATGTGGCCTTCCTCTCTTTCTATTTCCCTCCACCTTTCCTAACATTATTGTCTTTTCCAACGATTCATGCCATCTCATGATGTGTCCAAAGTACGACAGTCTAGGTCTTGGCATCTTGGCTTGTAGGGATATCTCTGGCTTGATCTGCTTTAAGATGCATTTGTTTGTCCTTTTGGCTTTCCATGGAATCCTTAGCACTCTTCTCCAACACCACACTATCTCAAATGTATTTATTTTCCTCCTATCTCCTTATTTCACTGTCCAGCTCTCACATCCATACATGGTAATAGCGAATACGACGGCTTGTGTGATTCTGATTTTGTGCTGAGTTGTATGTCTTTGCATTTTAGGATCTTTTCTAGTTCTTTCATAGCTGGGCTCCTCATTCTTCTGATTTCCTGGCTGCAGTCCCCATTCCGATCAATGTTTGATTCCAGATATGAGAACTCTTTTACTATTTCTATTTCCTCATTGTCTAGTTCAAATGTGTGTAAGTTCTCTGTGGTCATTATTTTTGTTTTCTTTATGTTCAACAGTAAGCCTGTCTTTGCACTTTCTTCTTTGATCTTCCTTAGTAGTTGTTCCAGATCTGTGAGGTCTTCTGCTATTATTATGGTGTCATCAGCATATCACAGATCGTTGACATTTCTTCCTCCTATTTTCACTCCTCCCTCTTCCATGTCCAAGTCTGCTTTCCTTACAATATGTTCTGCATATGGGTTAATTGGTAGGGTGATAGGATGCAGCCTTGTCTGAGTCCTTTACCTTGTATGAATTAGAAACCTGGACCATAAAGAAGGTTTCACAGAAGGAGAATCAACTCATTGAAATATGATGCTGGAGAACACATCAAGGCTAAACTCTCACTGAAAGCCAGGATGTCTAAATTGAGACTGTCATATTTTGGATACATCATAAGAATACAAGACTCGCCAGAAAAGACAATAATGCTAGGAAAGATGGAGGACAACAGAAAGGGAAGACGGTATAGCAGATGGATGGTCTCAATTGAGGAGGCCACGGCCCCGAGTTTGCAGGATCTGAGCAGAGCAGTTGAGGACAGAGGGGCTTGGAGGTGTCTCATTTACCATGAATCAAAGTCAACTCAAAGGCAGTTAACAACAAAGCTATGCTGACATAACCTGGGATTACAGCAGCAGAAATTACCAAAAAGATTCTGTCTGTTGTGCAACATTCCAGCTGTACTCATTATGCTGTTGGAAACAGAATCCTTAATATCTAAGAAACAAACCCTATGTACATTTTACATGGACGGTTAATTTCCTTTCAGTGTAATTTACACTGTAACAGGCTGCGTGTCAAGGTGAATTACAGGAGAGACTATAAATTACATTGTGTACTTAAACTGCTGAATAAATGATAATAATGATAGTGAGAAAGGGTGGGAAGGAGACACCAGCAAAATCCTTTGTTCTTGCAAAGAGTTTGTTATGGAATAACAACCAGAATTGTTGCAAATAGTTAACAATATAGGAGGCACAGCCAAATGAGAGTGTTTGCACTACACTCATCCCAGAGGCAAAAGGTTGGCAGAGTGTTCAGTGTCTAAAATAATGGATGAAACCGTATATATCTGTCTACATAGGAAACAGAATTTCCCAAAGCAATCCCAGGATTATAAATATACCAAAGCTGAACTTGACAATCTCTATTTGTTTTGCTAAAAGATGGGCTTTATATCATTAGACCAGGATTGCACTATGCAAAGGTCTTGAGACTAGGAACTCTGCCAAAGTGAGGCCTGCATGAGCAATTTTGGGATTCTGTACTGGTCAGTTTTACATTCTCTCTCTTTTACAGCTGGTTTTGGTTTGGGCTCTGACAACAGTGAGGGAAACCAATCTGTAAACTTCTGATTTATGAATACAATGCAATTAATATTCAGGGGGAAAAAGATGAGCCTGGATATGCAGATGTACAACTAAATAATGAGAAAGAAAGGTTTTCATTTTAGACAATAGAGACTAGTGCTGGAGTGGACAAGATGCAAACAGTAGACTCCATGTTTCTGTTGAGGACATTTTTGCAGTCCACATCCCCTTCTAAGAGCTTCCAATGAATCCTTTGGCATCCCCAATGCCAAAAGAAAAAGAAAGAAGCTAGGCAAAAATGACATTTTTCTACTACTCAAAGCTTCCAGAAGGAGTTGGAGGAACAAGCCTGAAAAAGTCCTACAGACTCAGAACAAAAACTAACAAATAAAAAATCTGCTTTTATTTTTTCTATTTTTTTCATCCCCCCCCCCCCCCCATTTTGGGGACTGGGATAGCTCATGGAAGGTGCCAGAGCAAAAATTTGGCCCCCAACTCTGCTGACATTGTCCATCCTTGCTCTGGTAACAATAATGTCTGCCAGCCTTTTGCCTCTGGAATAAATGTAGTACATTCATTTGGATGTACTGTACCTCCTATATGGCTGACTGTTTGCAACAATTCTGTTTAATCCTCCATCGAAAAATCTCTGAGTTCTACTGGTGTCTGCTCCGCCATCTCCTCTTACTCATATTATGACCGTTTGTACCTTACATCAACAGCTCACAAACTTTGGGCTGGAAAACTGGAAAGCATACATGCATACAAAAACAGATACACACACACATTGAAAGAGAAAGAGAGAGAGATGCACATACTCTTGACCCTTCTGAAACTCAAGAATCCTGTGGCCACTGGCCACATTTGACTTCTGGAAATTGTCATCCAAAAATGAACTTTTCTGAGCTCTGCATACTCATGGTCATTTCAATACACTCCTATCCTTCAGCAACTTCCACTGAGATAACTGTTTACCCATTACTATTATCAGTTGGTAAACAGCAAGTTTGGACACCTGGGCATAGAGTTTTTCCCAGGTATCCCTGGGTGGAGGAACCTCATCCTGTTTTCCTAATAAACTTGCCAGAAAACTGTATGAAGGCTCCCTACTTTTAAGGAGTTATCTACTCTCTTTGGCTTTAGGCAGAATCCTTCCTCCTGCCTTTGCCCCCCAATGACCATTGTCAAAACTGAACATGTAACCTCATCTCCATACCCACAAGGTTCTGAATTTCAAGTGACATTCTCTCACACAACCAGCTTATATAGGTCTGTCTCTGGAATCTCCACTCACCCTCATGTGTCTGAGGAAGTCAGATCAAGTCTACCAAAGTTCATACTACCAGCTTCATTCTTTTAGTTTCAAAGGTGCCACAAGATCCCTTCACAAACTACATTTAGGGACTGCCCAAGGAGCAACCTAAGGCTGCAAGTTGTGCACCCTTGTTCTAAGTACATAATGTAATGCATTTGACCTCTTACAGTGTGCTTTACACTGAATGGAAATTAATATCCCAAGTGCATGCATATCAGGTCAAAGGTAACTTGCCAGATAGAGGGCTTTAAAGCTGGCACAAACGAAAGTGCAGCCCTAGGGTTCCATATGGCTCACAAGGTCACTTTGTGGCCCTCAAAATCTCTTGATACTCTTTATTTTATTTTTTTGAAAAAAAATGGTTTTGAGAAAAAATGCCTTCAAATAACCCCAGGATGTGTGGGGAACAATTTTAGCCCGTTGTGAATGTTTCTAACTGAAAATGGCCCAGAAAGGGACTTTCTGGTCACTTCCTATTGGAAAAAAAGGCCTCTCTTGGACCTTAACAGACCAGAGGGACCCCAACATAGGAAAAAAATGGCCCCCAGGCCTTCTTGAGGGCTTTGTGAGCATTTTGGTGAAAAACGTCCAATAATTATTTTGTGAGATGGCAAGAGGTGTAGTCTTTCAGCAACCCCTCCAGGGGGTGGGGAGGCAATGTGGCCCTTAACACCTGATAACTGCCCAGCCCTGCTTGAAAACTACAAGAAAGCTGCTCAGCAGAACCAAGGAGCTATGGCCTACTCAGTCCTATTTTAGATGTACTGTACAACAGGCAAAACCTTTAAACTTTTTTCTTTGGCTCCTCTCACTCCTAGTCTAAGACAGGACAGACTGTAAAGCTTCCCCTCATCTGCCTGTTTGTGCTTACCTGCTAGATGGCCTCCCATGGGAGGCATCCTCAAAGGCCTGGTGTACAATATGCATGTCTTCACAGTTGAGGTGAATGGAGCATTGGTGATGGGGAGAAGGCTGGCCATCAGTGCTGTTTGGGGCTGCTAGGAAATTGGGCAATTGATCTACAGCCACTGTGGACAAAAGTAGCAGAAGGTGAGGCCACCAAATAAAGCACAGTTTGCATGCATTTCAGCCCGTGTCACAACAACACCTCTTTCTAAAAGGAGAAGAGCACACTTTTTCACAACTTCATGTGTAATTTATTGAGATGCATATGGATTTAATGGCACCTATTCAGCATTATTTTATAGCCAGGTGGTGCAGCTGTTGGGAGGATCAAACAAGTATGCTAAGTGCCTGAGTCCTTACTGGCTATGCAGCTAATCCTAGTACCAAGTAATCAGTGGAGCTGCGTGGGAGAAGGACAGGATTGTCTCACTGCTTCATTTATGGAAAGGCTACATAAGGTATACAGGGAGAGAGAGCAGCTTCAGGGATTAGAGTGAAAGGGAAGAGCTACAGTTCAGTGGGACAGTACATGCTTTGTGTTTAGAAGGTGTCAGGTTCATTCCCTAGCATCTCCAGATAGGACTGGGAAAGACTCCTGCCTGAAGTCCTGGAGAACTGTTGCCAATCAGTGTTGGCAATACTGAGCAATAGGGATCATTGGTATGATGCAGTATAAGGAAGGTTTCTGAGTTACTAAATGGTGAATGTATAACTCTGAGGGAGAAGAACTTTGCCTGGTCCTGCATTCACACATCTGATAAAAGCAGAGGTGGCTGGGTTGAACCCCAAAAGGTCGGGAACTTTCTTCCCCTCATTATTCACTTGCAAACAGTTGGTAAAAACTAGTGTCCCACCATGTTTCTACTAATTAAGGATGCCCTTAGATTTTAAATGGAGCCACTCTTTTATTTCTAGATATATTACTATTTTGACAGAGCTTGGAATGTTGCTTTTAAAAAGTAGCTTGTAATTCATTATTTCTTCTAAAGTAAATGGCTAATATTAGTCACTGCTCATCATTCAAAGGCTAATCTGTTACTAGTGTTTTATAATGTTGGTTGATTTTTATTTTTTTAAAAAAGTTTAAAATAAAAAACAAAAATGCCCCCCCACAATATTTTAGGAACAAGAAGCAAATGCTACACTTTCCTCTAAAGAAAGGAACAAATGTACAAATTGTTATGTTTTTCTACAAAAGGAATGTTGTTATATCCCCTCATTTTCTTTTTTAAAAAAGTCAAAGGCAATAATGCCATTACTTGTAATGCATTACTTTCAAGTTGGAAGTTTTCTTTTAGTTCCTGTTTGGAACTAAATGTTTTTATTTATTTTTCATAGTTTTGCTGCACACTATCTCTTTGCAAGCAGAAGATCCTGGCTCAGTCTGTGGCATCTCAACATAAAAGGATCAGGCTGTAACACACTGAATGATGTGGTGATTCAAAACTATTTTAAATAAATTAATAAATAAGAAAATGCATATACAAAATGTAAAGCTGGAAAATATCTTTATTAAGACCAACCAAAATTTCTCAAAATAATGAATAACTTTCAATATCTCCAGAACTCTTTTTTCTGGGTTGATTGTACAAAACATTAAGGAAGGAATGCAGGGGGAAAGTACATCATCCCACACCTTTTGTAGTGTCCAGATTGCTTACTAGTTTTTATTGGATTTAATCAAGGCATTACCCTACGTGTGGGTTTTGTAATTCAAACATATTGCTCCTTGAAATACTTTTAAATAATATTCATTAGTAATGTTCCTGCTCCCTCTGCTGGCCACTTATGGTACTTCACTGCTCTTGCATTTGCTGTCTTCAGATAGATGTTTGCTACAAGATTTCTACTTTTCCCCCCCTGCTACATATGTTTAGGCTTATCTTTATACTGTACAGACAAACTAAACCAAGTGGTACACACATACAAATCATAAAATGTCTACCTGCTACTCAGGCCCCAGAATTTTCTGGAGATGTTCCCCCCCTCTTATGACCAGGCCTTTGAGAGCTGAGAAATTATACTCTGATGCCTGTGCCATTCTCCTTATGTTATATTATTGTGTTATTTAATGTTTTGTATAGAGGTATATATCCTCTTTTATATGTTGTTTTAATTTGCTTGGATTTAATAACTTTTTAAGGGGGGGGTAATAGTTCTTAATTGTTGTATGATGTTTTTATCGTGTAAGCCGCCCTGATTGACCTCAGAGGGGCGGGATATTAAATAAAAAGTATTATTATTATTATTATTATTATTATTATTATTATTATTATTATTATATTAGGGTAGATTCAAACATTATATTTTTAAACCTGCAAGGCTTTACATGCTGGTAGAATTTTACATGCTGGTAGAATTCAAAGAGAGCCATTTATTAGTTTAGAAAATCAGCATACAAAGGGATCAATATACATCTGAGGAAGTAGACTCTAGTCTAGGAAAGCTCATGCTACTAGCATCTTTCTTTCAGTTATTCTCAAAGGTGCTACAAGATCCCTTTTCATAATTTACCTGCTGTTTGCAAGACCATGGAAACTTATGAGACCTCAAGGACCTTTGGGGGGAATTTATGACCATTTGGTCATCCTGCAATACTCACCATTGATCTTGGTCACTGGAGAGCGTGTGTCAAACTGTGATATCCTCTGGACAAACTCTGGGGGTAGTAACTCCTAGAAAGAAGAGTAAGGGATGAGAATGAACTTCTAGGAAACAGCCTGGACACAAATTGAATATTAAACTGCCTAAATGATCTTATTTTCATTTTTCATGCCTTGCCTCAAAGATAAAATATATTATACATATTATGCACACATACATGTACTTGTCAGGGCTGGTAATCAAAGTTCACCCTCCATACATATAGATGTATTCTCTGAATATCAGTTCAATGTTTGCAACTGAAGCCACTATAGATTTTAATGGGGAGGCAGAGAGAATGGCTTTAACAAGGGCAGATGCCCCAAGTGGACCAAGAATAGGAACTGGAGCACAATCTTTGCAAGCAGAAGATCCTGGGCTCACTCTGTGGCATCTCAACATAAAAGGATCAAGTTGCAAATGATTTGAAAGACACTTGCCTGGCATCTGTCTGACATCTGTCTGTTAAAGTAGGTGATATTGGGCTAGATGGACAAATATTCTGACCTAATCTGAGCAACCTCCAGTGTCATACCCAAATATATTCTGATGACTGTAAACTCTGCAACAGAGGGCACAGTTTTTCAAGCTGAGCATGTAAATTAATGCCAGTATCAAAGATGAGACAGCAAATTCAGTAACTGCTCTACTGGAAAACTGAATCTATCTTTTGCAGCCTAACTTAAACCCAAGGGAGGAAGAAGATACTCTATGATGTCTAGGACATGCTGCATCAGAGATGTTCCAATAGTTACCTCTAAGTTCCAGTCTTCCAGGGTAATATCCAGGCATCTGCTCCCAGTCTTAAAGAGAAGCCAACTAGCCTATTATCCATGTAAACATGAGGACAGCAAAGCAATATCTTTGCTCAGAAATAAAGCTGCATTCATATGGTGCAGCTGAGATGTCAGATGTATGGAATTATTTGGTGACCATGTAGAAATGTGGACAATGATTTTAAACCAAAGGGGAGTAATGCAGAAGACACACACTGATTATGCTTCCCTGTTCAGCAAGTGCAGGTAGGTATGGACCCACCATCTAAGTCTTAAATGAGTCAGGACAAAATCCCTCCTGAAATTCCTAAATAATGCAGTTAGCATGGATAAAACATCAGCTTCTTTTGGACATTCCAGAGACAGGTCATGCCGTTACATCATAATTTAGACTCACAGACAGGGATAAAGTAAAAGCTAATGGGGACCCCACTCAACCAGTTCTTTGCCTTTGATTCAAATGCATGGGATAAAAGCATGATGTTCCCAGCATGGAATCACCAGAGGAGTGCGGGGATGCGGACCGCACCAGCTGACACCCCAGAAGGGGGATGGGACCCGGCCCAGCACACCCCACCTCCCTGCTCGGTGCCACTTTGCTCACAAGTAAAATGGTACCGGGCAGAGAGGGAGAGGGCCCAGCACACCTCCCTGCCTGGCATAGTTTTACTTGCAAGTAAAATGGTACCAGGCAGAGAGGGAGAGGGCATGCCCTTTTGGCCCTGCTACCTGAAGCCCGCCCCCCCGCGCCACACACCGGGTGACACCTCAGACTGGAATGCTACTGGTTCCTAGTCAGTAACTGTCCCAAGAACACAAAAGATCAGAGAGCATGGGAAATATTTTTACCGTGAGGAATCAGAGTTGGAAGGGACTACAAGGCCATCTATTCCAACTCTGGGTAGTCCAATGATAAAATAAAACTTGGATAAAAAGATCCCAACTGCACTGAAAATATCTGTGAATATAATACAATAGTTGAAGAGCTACAGGTTTACTGTTCAGGGCTGGGTTTCTCCACTTTCAGCTTTAACTTTCTCTCTCCTTCGCTGATACTGCTCTCCCTTACACTATACCTCAGTTGAGCTTAACTCATCTCTGCTATTCCTTCTACAACAAAGCTCTCCCTGAAGGCACAGCAAACGAGGCAGTGCAGTTGACTGCTGGATGGTAGAGAACAGGCTGCACCTCTCTTCCTTCTTTAGATGATTAGCATTCACTATACCATCAGTCCTTTCTAACTGATCATCCTCAAGGGATCAGCACTCCAGCAAATCTTAGCCCCTGTCCTCTTCTGGGTTTCCTGTAGAACCAGAACGCAAACAGACCTTCCCCATACTCTTTGCAAATTTTTGCCATCTTCCTCCTTCATAGGGGAAGGAAATGATATCAGCAGTGTGTGGATTTATGCCTCCCAAAAGTGTCTTCCTGGTGCAGTGAGAAAGAGCACAGCTCACCTGCGGAGTCAATTCTAGAAAGGTGAGTTGTGGAGATGCACTGGACAATATCAATCGGCTCTTCACTTCAGTTCCGTCCTTGAAGCAAACACCCCACACCTTTCTATCAGAACTTAGAAGGATCTGGGCAACTTCCTGTTCGGTGAAGTAGAAGGATAAACAAACAGATATAGCTTCCACATGGCCACTACCAGGCAAAATGTTGGTGTTCCATTTACTTAGAAAAAGATGTTTATCACTTAGGGATAGCTTCCTTTCCTGGAGGAAAATGTTCCTGTCCTCTCTGCTGACCACACATGATAGCATCCCATCTCTTGCAATCCTCTCAGGTTAAAATAAAATCTATCACACCCAGAGCTTGGAAGTAATGCATTACAAGAAACATGGTAACTTGTAAAACATTACATTTTGTGTAATGATGTTACCAATGGCATTACTTTTAAAAGCACCAGGCCAACTCATAATGCTGTTATTTGGGGAGACATCATGAATAATATTTAGCAGTTACTCTCAGAACACTGCTGGGGGGATCATTTGAGGTAATGGTATCCATTTCTGTATTTTTAAAATGTATCCTTTTTTTAAAAAAAATTAAGAAGTAGCTAAACATAACCTGTGGTTAATAAGCAATAGGATGATTTTTATGATGCGTACCAACTAATATTAACAAGGTACTTTTAAAGGGGAAACATTCTAAGTACTGGGCCCTCTTCACATCAAACTGCTTGTCCTAAGGATTGATCCACCCACCTTCTCAGTGAAGATCTCAGCCCCAAGTTCAGTTGCAGCAGAGGCCAAGGCCCGGGAAAGTGCTCCCATGCCACCAGCCACATAGCCCCAGGCACCCTGCTGCCCCTCTAGCTCACCCATTACATGGTGCAGCAACACATATCTGTAAGAAAGATCAAAAGTTAGGTAAGGGAATACTTAAGCAAAGCTAAAAGTCCCATAGTACAGTGATAGCTGCAGCATTTCTAAGGCAAATTCTGTTCAAATGTTGTTGGGTTGGCCTCGTCTTTATACATTATGATTCATGATTGTACTTCTTGTGCTATTTAGTTATTGTTGTTGTGTGCCTCCAAGTCATTTTAGATTTACGGTGACCCTAATCATAGGGATTTCCTGGCAAGTTTCACAGTTTTGTTTTTTTGGATTTTTTTTATAACATAAATATTTTACATAGCTAAAAAAAACGCTTCACATAGAATACATGTCGGCAAAATGCAGATATTACCATCACCACCAATAATGCTTTTCCCCCGGTTTTGTATAAGTTACTGTCATTTACTTATAAAATTAGAAATGATGTTAGAGACAATATAGAGAACCCTTTAAAATAAGAAGTTGTAAATTCTAAAAATAATTAACAACATATAGACGGGATATGTCAATGACAGTTTTTGTCTGAAAAGAGTTACAAAGTTAAAAGCAACGTAAAAATAGGAAATTCTTATGCATGGTGTAACACCCTGAAAATCCCTGCTTTAATTTCTCAATGTCCATCTGTAGATAAGACACAGAGTCTGAGGACAAACATGAAATGGAAAAGGGAATAGATGTGTGCAAAGACAGGAAAGACAGATAGGACCAAGGATGTTGAACCTCTAGGTCTCCAGTTGTTTTGGACTATAGCTCCAACCAGCCTTTATTATTGGCCATTGAAGTCCAAAACATCTTGACCAGAAAAAGTTCCCCAGTTCTGAGTTACAGATTGGCAAAGAGAACAGAAGGCTATGTGTCCCCTTACTGTGTCCTTACCCACTACCTGGTGTGTGGGGACTAGCCATGGCACCAATCACTGCATCTGTTGCCAGAGTTGCTTTCAAGGGCTCCGACTCAAACCAGAAATCCAAGATCTGCAACAAGATGTATAGAAAGCAGGCTTTGTATGGTACTGCTGAAGGAACCTACCCATTCAATGCTCTGTTCTGCTCACTCACTGGCATAGCAGTACAGGACTTCTATGCTGACTATGGATTGGATCTCCTGGTAGTTCAAGGGAAAAATGTTTGAAGAACTGATCTTAGAGTGGCTTCTGCAAAGATGGGAAGGTAAGTCTGTACAAAGGCAGATACAGAAAGAGTAGAATCCATGCTGAGAAATGATTAGGCACTTACCTACTGATCAGACACTCACCTTGGAAATGGGGGCTGTGAGGACTTCATAATATTGGGGAAGCTCTTTGCCAAGGGTAAAGCCTGTTGTAAAGAAAACTAGTGTCAAGTATGGTGAAAGTACTCTTCTTGATCATTACGCAATTGCTATATAGAAATGAAACTACAGATGATCCCTAAGAAGGAGTCTAACCAGGTGAACATCATCTCCTCTCTGTCCAGATGAGATGTCAAGCTAAGAGAAATTATATCAAAGACCACTGCTAAACCAAATTAATGGTTTATCTGGTTCAACACCTCCTTTTCCATAGTGGCCAACCAGGCGCTTCTGGGAAGCTTGCAAATAATAGTAAAAAGTAACATCTTCCCAATTGTAATTCTTGAACAGCTGGTATTTAATCTCACATTACCTCTGAAACAAGTATATGGAAAAGTTATATTTGTGGACTACAACTCTCAGGATCACCAAGCAGCACGGCCAGAGTATGCTGATTGGGGGATTATGGGAGTTGTAGCCCACAAAAATAACTTTAACAAGCTCTGGACTTTACCTAGAAGTTTTTAGGTCCACAATCTATTCTCCAAGCAGGGGTGGGTAAACATTTTCAGCCCAAAGACCACACTTAAAACCTTCCAGCAGTGGGCACAACCAGCCTATGCTCACACATTATTTACCAGTGTACTTCACTCAAGAAAGACACAAATTATGGGTTTACTGGGGGGCTTTCCTATTATTCCAAATGAAAATGAAAACCATCATAGTATCTGCAAGCAAGTTATTGGAATGTTGACAGACACCATTCTTCCTTGTTCCATTTCAAGATATCAGGCAGGCAAGTCTTGGTCATTACCCTGTCCTGATCTCTGCTCTGCCATCAATTGCACGAAGAAGAGATCCTGCATACATTTTGTGCCCTTTTGGCAGAACATATCATAAGAAAAGCAGGCTTGGACACAGAAGAAGGAGAAGTGAAAATAGGAGGGAGGAACATCAACACTCTAAGGTATGCAGATGACACCATAGTACTAACAGAAAACCTCATAGTCCTGGAACACCTACTAAGGAAGATCAAAGGGGAAAGTGCAAAGGCAGGCATAATGCTGAACATAAAGAAATAAAAAATAATGACTGCCGAGGACTTCACAAGTTCAACCTAGACAATGAAGAAATAGAAATAGTAAAAGAATTCTCACACCTGGGATCAAACACTGATAGAAATGGGAACTGCAGTCGGGAAATCGGAAGATCAAGAATGGGGAGGGTGGCTATGAAAGAACTACAAAAGATTCTAAAATGCAAAGATATACAACTCAGTACAAAAGTTAGAATTATACAAGCCATCGTATTCCCTATTAATATGTATGGATGTGAGAGTTGGACAGTTAAGAAAGATGATAGGAGGAAAATCAATTCATTTGAGATGTGGTGCTGAAGAAGAGTGCTGAGGAACCCATGGACAGCCAAAAGGACAAACAAATGGGTCCTAGAGCAAATCAAGCCGGAAACCTCCCTGGAAGCCAAGATGACCAAGCTGAGGCTGTTGTAGTCCAGACATAGCATGAGAAAGGAGGATTCATTGGAAAAGACAATAGTGCTGGGAAAGGTGGAGGGAAGCAGGAAGGAAAAGGCCACATGCCAAATGTATGGACTCTATTAAGGAGGCCACTGGTATTAAGGGGGTGCAGGATTTAAGCAGAGCAGTAAAAGACAAGAGGGTCTTGGAGATGTCTCATCCATAGGGTCGCCATGGGTCAAGATTGACTCGAGGGCAGTTAACAACATACAAAAATAAAGATATTTACACTGGCATGGATTTTGGAACTAGTCACACAGAATGGACATATCTTTCATATACGCCATCTCATATGACGCATGGATGAGCGTTACCCTTAGTCTACCTTTGATATCAGCTTGATATTAAAAGCAAGGTTTGGTCACGTAGCCACCAGGGTACCCTGATGCGTGAACAGTAGCCTCCCAAGTATGGAGATCAGCAGACTTGGCTTGGGAGCACTGACACACGTAGACATGATAGGTCTTCTTCAGCCTGGAATCTGCATAATCTCTTAACACAGGTGTGTGATGGAGGGCAATGCATCTGGTACTCACCAAAAGGTTGGGAATCAAAGGGATACTTCCCTCTGGAGATGACACCCTTTTGTGTGACACATTTAGATTGACTGCCCTGCTATTTCCCTAGACCAGGGGTAGGCAACCTTTCCCCTTTAAGGGCCGAGGGACTTCAGCTCCCAGAATTCCAGGAGCTATTGGCCAACATGAGACTATTGGCCAAAATGGCTGAGGCTTCTGGGAGCTGAAGTCCCTTGGCCCTTAAAGGGGAAAGGTTGCCTACCCCTGCCCTAGACCATGGCTATTTCTCCCCCTGGAGAAATCCTTTGAACTCCTGGGAAATTGCCTCAAGACTTGTTTCTCCCTATAAAATGCCTTTGGGGCAGTTCCAATTCAGTCTCAGCAGGACATAGACAGACCCTCTGGCTATTTCTCCCGTTACTCCTTGGCACAAAGTCTCAGCTGTGTACTGAGCCAGAATCTTCACTGCATACCCCTGATCAGAGCTCCATGCCCGAATCCAGTAACATATTGCCCTTCTCTCTAAATCACTATCAAAAGGTAAAAAGTAAAGGTATTCCCTGTTGACAAGGTTGTCAAGTCGTTCTGACCATAGAGGATGGTGCTCATCTCCATTATTAAGCCGAAGAGCCAGTGTTGTCAGAGACTACTCTGTGATCATGTGGCCAGCATGATTACACAGAAGAGAGGTGGACTGGATGGCCCTTGTGGTCTCTTCCAGCTCTATGATTCTGTGATTAGAACGCTGTTTACCTTCCCACCAAAGTGGTACCTATTTATCTACTTGCATTTGCATGCTTTTGAACTGCTAGGATGGCAGACTCTGGGACTAGTGATGGGAGCTCACCCCATTACACAGCACCTGGGCCTCGAACTGCCAATTTGCTGACCTTGCAATCAACAGAGACAGTGTCTTAACCATTTGAGCCACGGCATCCCACCTTTAAATCACTATCAGCTACTACCTTTTATATTGTTAGCTCTTGTATGAGCGTGTGAGTGTCCCTGAGTGAAAGTTGATCCCCTCCCTTGTTATAAACAAAACTGATTTTAAACTCACCTCTGACCAATATATATAGGCTAAACGTCCTGTCTTGAGTTACCCTAGCCAGTTTGCTGTTTCCTATTCAGCTAAATTAATTTCCTCATCCAAGTCAATAAGTGGATGCCTTCTTGGAACCCTCTGTAATTTGGGTAACAATAGAACATGCATATACATACACATCTTTCCAGCCCTTCCTCCTCAGCTGATCTATGTAGACGTAGGCAGATTGGATGAGAAGGAAGATATTTTCCATGCTCACCAAGGGAGCCTTTCCTGGCCCTTAAGAAGAGGAAGCTCTTATTTCCCACCAGCTATAGATCAGAATTAAGAGGTTTTCCCTACCTCCCTGGATAGAGGGGATGTAATTTGGGGAAGAATTTGGCATACTGGGTGGCAAACTCATGAATCCGAGGGTCCTCATGCCTGCCTCAGAACAGCAAAGGACTCATGAATGTAGAGAATGGCACCTCAGATACAGGGACTATGGCATATGGCCTACATAATTAAACCATAAGTTTAATAATAATAATAATAATAATAATAATAATAATAATAATTTTTATTTATGTACCGCCCTGTGGAGAGCCAATCCGGGCGGTGAACAAGGATAAAACAGTATACAGCATAAAACAGGACAATTCCCTCCTCCCCCCCCCCTTAAAAAATTATTAGATCAATGTCAATTTAAAACAATCGAAATTAGATTAAAACAACTATTACATAGAATTGAATATAAAATTACATTAATACAAGCCATTATCCCCTGTTGGTTAACATTCTATACACATTGTATAGGTGTATAAGGGACGGTCCCAATAATCCCGAGGCTGGGCAATTTAGTCCGGAAAGACCTGCCGGAAGAGATCCATCTTGACAGCCTTTTTAAAGCTGTGCAGAGATGTTAATTGACGGATCTCATCCGGCAGGCCGTTCCAGAGTCTGGGAGCGACGATAGAAAAGGCCCTCTGGGAGGTTGCCGCCAGCCTAGATTTTTGAGGCTGCAGCAAATTCCTCCCAGAGAAATGGAGGGCGCGGGGAGGATTGTATGGGAGGAGGCGGTCTCTGATATAACTTGGGCCCAAGCCATTTAGGGCTTTAAAGGTAATGACCAACACCTTGTACTGGGCCCGGAAACCAATAGGCAGCCAATTATCCACACATACACACCCAATGGCCACTGGAGAAATATCTAGATATGTATTCATTTTGAATTAAAGCCAGACTCAACCAAAGAGCTAGCCCTCCCTCTTACCTGCATGGATCAGGGTCCATAGGCCTCGCAAGGCCTTGAGCCGTTGAAGCAGGGAGCCCTGGCTGAGCACAGCCAGATCCACAGGGCAGGTATCAAGCAGAGGATCTATGGCAGACACCAAGCGGCTCATGAATGTCTCATACTTGGGAAAGGTCTGCAAAGGGAAAGGGAGAAAACTGTGCCATGCAATTCTATTTCCTCTCATTCCTCTGTTTTGAAGGAAATTTTCCCCACAATACCTGGGCATCTTTTACAGAGAACTGAGCAATCTGTCTCTGAGTCTCAGCCATGTTGTTTCCCAGCAGCAAGGAGCGGGGAGGTCTCCCATCCTGGCCATCCTCCAGCATTGGAGTGAAGGAATAAGGATCACGTAGCAGCACTTTTAAGCCATGTCTCTGCAAGACAAAAGACAACATGGTGACTAGGCCAAAATATATGTCATGCTGTACTTCCACATACAAGCACTGGGTTAGTCCCTATCCCCCAGTGCATGTGTAGTCCCCAGCTTTGGATTTAAGGGAAAGCTTCCTATGAACTTTGCTAAAATGATTTTGCTCACACTGGTTTTATATCTCTCTTCTAATAGTTTAAGAAAGAAAGAGAAAAACTCTCCACACTGTTCAGAATTTTATAAAGTCTGCCATCAGTCAATCAAGGTTACAGTCCTAAATCCTAGGAATAAGCTCCACTGGACAAGAGAATACATGTATAGGTATGCCTCTTATCTCTCTCCCCCCTCCCCAACTAATAATCTGGCCTTCATAAGCCTATGATTTGCTAGTCTGCCTCTTTTGACAAATTGGATACTCACCAAAGCAGGTATCAGTGCCTTGAAGCTGGCAGTTGTTAAGAAGAAAAGGTCAGTTATAAAAATACTGATGTGCGCCCTACTACATGATTGGATTTGGAAATTAAAGAAGAAGAAAAGCACCTAGGCTCAGAATCTGGCAATGGTTTTACAGTTGCTAGCAAAAATAACAGAATACAATTATGTATTTGCATTTGAGGAAGCAGACTTAAGTCTATGAAAGCTCATGCTACCAACTTCTTTCTTTCAGTTAGTCTCAAAGGTGCTACAAGATCTCTCTACATACTAACAGACTAACATGGCTACATCTTTCAAGTCTAGGAAAGTTTATGCTACAACTTGTTTCACTCCATTAGTCTCAAAGGCGCTACAAGATCCCTCTGCGCAATAATAAAATTATAAACATATCAACATAATTTTAAAAAGCCAGGTGGGATCCGCACAATTCCCACTGTTCCTACACATCCTCCAGAGTACAATTCATACCTTCAACTCCAACTCTTTGTAAATCTGCGGTCTTAAGAGGCTGAGCAGGTAAGAAGCTCTGGAGAAATGAAAACCTGTAGAACATTAGACATCAGGTGTGTCAAGGAGTAAAGAACATATTCTGGGGTGTGGGGAGAAACAGGCTGTGGGTGCAAGCTCTTACCTGGAATGATCTCCTCTGTGACTGCAGCACCCCCCACAATGTGTCTTCTTTCCAGCACTGCAGTCTTCAACCCCCCCTTTTGCAAGTAGGCAGCCTATGGATGGATGTACAGTGTTGTTACTTCACCCTTGACCAGTCCCACTGGCTGCTATCCAAGGGCTACTGATGGGGAACTTTATGGTCATGACACTTCATACTGAGGATTGGAACCCCCCACCGCCACCCACCATTTTAAGCCTTAGGGATGTGAAACCCCTCCCACGAAGGATTAAATGCTAAATTATCACATTCTCTTGGAACCCTGAATACTCACAGCCACCAATCCATTGTGTCCTGTAAACAGACATAAAAAGACCTCCTTATGGACATAGTCCCTATTGGTAGAGCCCTCCCTCACAAAATATCAGCTTATGTTTGTCTCAAGTGACACACACTCTTTAAAATAAAAAAAACCAAAACTTGTGTCTCACAGGCAGATTGCTCAGAAATAAGTGGTGAATTTAATTGGAGTTATTCCCAAATCAACTGGGTAAAGGAGTCCATGCAGTTCCCCTCTCTCACTTAAAACTTATCTGCATGGTATCAATTCCTTACCAGAGCTTTAAAAAGTTGTTTTTTCAACCACAAATTTCTAAATCCCACTAGCAGCTACTGCCCATGCCACTAGGAAATCCTGGGAGCTGTTGTTGTAGCCTAAAAAGTAACTTTCTGTGCTCTGATCTTTAATCCAGTATCTACAAATTGTTCTGGTCTTTCTCATAGTCATATTTTGATGCTGCATTTGACACCATTGACACCATTTTAACAGCCTGACTCAATGCTATGCAATATTGGGAATTGTAGTTTTGTGAGACATATAACCTTCTCTGTCAGAGAGCTCTGATGACACAACAAACTTCAGTTCCCAGGATTCTCCAGTGCCCTACATGCACTACATTTCAAACCTTCTTCCCAGGAGGAATTTCAAAAGGCCCTCCATTTGGAGCATGGGTCCGGTCAACTTAACATAATGAGCAGAGATATATAGGGCATGTCCTGGAAAAGGAGAGTGTCTGGACACCCTGCACACACACAACAACAACAACAACATAAACATGTAGGATTACTGAATAAATATGTGGTTTATATGTGTGTGTGTGTGTGTGTGTATATATATATATATATATATATATATATATATATTAGGATAATAAATGGTAATCCTTTGTATCCTTTTCTTCCTACTTGCTTCTTTACTGTCCAGCTCTCACATCCATACATATATGCATATGTATGGATGTACTGTAATTTTAAAGGGAGTGTTTCTCTCTTTTATGTTTCTTATGGGCCTGTACAGACTGCCAGAAATAGTGCAAACTGAGGCCACTTTAACTGTCCTGGCTCAGTGCTAAGGAATCATGGGAACTGTAGTTTATTGTGGCACCAGAGCTCCCTGGCAGAGAAAGCTCAATGTCCCAGAAAAAATACAATTCCCATGATTCCCTAGCACTGAGCCAGGACAGTTAAAAGTGGCCTCAAGCTGCACTATTTCTGGCAGTTTGTAAAGGCTCTTATGTTAAATAAAAAAAATTATTGAATTAAAAAGAAAAAGAAATGTAGGGCATGGCCTGGAAAAGGAGAGTGTCTGGATACCCTACACACACAACAACATCAACAACAACAACAACCCACCTGCCCCAATGACAACAGCGTCGTACTCCCGCTTTAGGGAGCCTGAAGCCCCTGAGTGGGATGCCCTGCTGCAGCCCCAGAAATTAGGGGGACCACTCGTTGTGCCCCGCCACCGGAAGTGCCTGGCTGCCATTTTGGGATGAAGTTTTCGCCTGTCTGTTTCCCAATGCAGTGCCAGGAAGGCGGAGGCGGAATGTGTGGGGCTTAATGGCGTTTCCAAGGAAGAAAGTCCAAGGGAAGGGAGGAGACTCTTCCCTCCGCCTCTGAAACTTTTCCCCTGTTCCAACAGAAAACTGAAGTAGTTTCACTGTTGGACTAAGGTCCAAACTCAATAACCATGGCCAAATAAAAGCTAAACACACTAATATAGAAGTAAGGTCCAAAACACACTGCACTCCCTTTAACTGCTCTGGCTCAATGCTAGGGAATTCTGGGAACTGTAGTTTTGCGAGACATTTAGCCTTCTCTGTCAGAGCTCTGGTGCCACAATAAACTACAATTCCCAGGATTCCCTAGCACTGAGCTAGGGCAGTTAAAGTCTTCTCTGTCAGAGGGCTCTGGTGCCACAATAAACTACAATTCCCAGGATTCCCTAGCACTGAGCTAGGGCAGTTAAAGTCTTCTCTGTCAGAGGGCTCTGGTGCCACAATAAACTACAATTTCCAGGATTCCCTAGCACTGAGCCAGGGCAGTTAAAGCTTTCTCTATCAGAAAGAGCTCTGGTGCCACAGTAAACTACAATTCCCAGGATTTCTGTCAGAGGGCTCTGGTGCCACAACAAACTACAATTCCCAGGATTCCCTAGCACTGAGCCAGGGGAATTAAAGTGGACTCAAAACTGGATAGTTTCTGCAGTCTGTTCTGCACCTAGGACTCTGGGTTCGAATGCCAACTCGGGCATGGAAGCCCATTGGATGACTTTGTGTGAGTCACGCTCTCTCAGCCTCAGAGGAGGGCAATAAGGGTGGCCATGCATCTTCCTTTTTCCCCAGACATGGCTTCCATTTCAGCCTTCTGTCCAGGAGGAATTCCAAAATGTCCTACATTTTGACCAAGAAGCATGAATTTGCATTTCTATGAGGTTTTTTTTGGCTTGTATTTGGTCATGCCCTCCATTTCAGCCTTCTTTCCTGGAGGAATTCCAAAATGTTCTCCATTTTGTGCATGACTAAGAAGCATGCATTTACATTTACATTTTGAGCATTTATTTGGTCATGCCCTGCGTTTGACTATCACTAAGAAGCATGAATTTACATTTCCATGAGTTTTTTGAGCTTGTATTTGCTTGTGTCCTCCATTCCTGCCTTCTGTTGAGGAGGAATTCCAAAATGTCCTCCATTTTGTGCATAAGAAGCATGAATTTACATTTCCATGAGTTTTTTGAGCTTGTATTTGGTTGGGCCCTCCATTCCTGCCTTCTGTTGAGGAGGAATTCCAAAATGTCCTCCATTTTGTGCATAAGAAGCATGAATTTGCATTCCTATGGAGTTTATCACACGGGGGAAATCTCGTGAGAAAACGGGGCTTTCAATTAGAAATAAACCGCAAAAGCGGTCATGATTTCACACGACGTCGCTGTTAAATTGATGTTAAAAGGAGGTTAATCCGAACGAAAACCCCTGATTTACGCTTCTTTTTACTTTCAGAAAAATCCGAAAGTAAAAATGAGGGGTTTTCGTTCAGATTAACCTCCTTTTAACAGCGCTTTCACATTTCACACAGGGCAGAACGGGAGAAATCCCGTTCATTAAAAGCTTCCGCTTTTGCGGGTTTTTTCACTTTAAAGAGTGATTTTGCACAGGGCTCCCCGTGTGATAAACTCCAAAGAGTGTTTTGAGCTTGTATTTGTCCTACACTTTTCTTGAAAAGTCCTACCTTTTGTGGTGCCTTGTCCTTCTTGGAGGTTAGGACACCTGGTCACCCTGATGGCCATGGCAAGCCACTCCTCTGAAGAGAGTGGCCAAGAAAATCCTAGGATAGTGAGAAAAATAAATTTAAATTTGAATTAAACATAAAAAAGGATAATCAAAAGGCGCATGAAAAGAGTTAAGAACCCATAGGTAGGGTTGAAAAACATGTAAACCTATATACTCACATATTACTTACTTATATACCGTACTATATATTCAAAACATCTAATATAGTTTTCAGATAAAGTTTTTTATATCTCATGCACACTTTACAAAAAGTGTTTGGGGCTTTAGGTTTCTAATTATATAAAAACACTTGACTACTGTCATTTATAAACACATTGCTTTGAGTGTCAAGAATAATTGGGCTGGTTTATAATAAGAAATGCCCAGTTTGAAATAGGGAGGTAGGCTGAGTCTGAAATATAGATAAAGAGTGGATGGATTTATAGTTTCATCCTCATTAATTGCAAGGACAGCATTTCTTTCTAAAGGTAATTGAGAGGTCACCAAATGGACACAAACTGACTCATACATTATTCTGGCCCTCCCATGCATAAATTATCCCTATTTTAAATGGTCATGAGATGTATGAACAGATGTGTTGTGGGTTGGGCTTTTACATACATGAAAAAGGTGGTCTTAAAATTGATCATATGCCTTAACTAGCCAATAATGTTACGGAGGTAGAAAAATACTGCCAGAGAAATGGAATAAAACCATGCTGTGTCAAGTGTGGGGTGTGCCTACTCGCCTAGGACACCCCTTCTTGCATGATTGTAAATAATAAATTGGAAATTACTGCTTCACTTGCTTTGTCCTGATTAATTTGATTTGGTACTTAGAAAACTGTATCCCCCAAATGGGGGCTCATCCGGGATGAACAGGTCATCAGGGCCAGTGGTTTACATTCCTGAGAGCAGAAGGGCATGCCCCACTGATTTCAGTGGTTCTAGCCTCGGCATTGGCAACCATTGACCTGACTCGAGATAATGGACCAAGTGAACTAGTCTAAAATTGTTTTAAAATAGTAGGCACATTCCACAGAGGCCAGAAAGCTGTGCACAGACAAAGTAAGGAAAATTGTCTTAAGTACTTAACTTGGGGCCAGGGATAATAGTGAATTTGGGAGCAGTGGCCTCTAAGTAATATTCACTATGGGAAACAGGACGTCCGGGAATCAGGAAGCAGGGAAAGATTAGGATCTTTTCCCTGGGAAACATCCTACCCTATAGTCACTTGAGGGCAGGTGTTAATGTACCTTGTACAAGGGGGAAGGAAGGAAAAAGGATGTAGTACTGTTGCTTTAAATTATTAATTTGATTTGGTACTTAGAAAACTATATTCCACAGATAGGGCCACCTTAAAGTCGCCATAAATCAAAAATGACTTGGATCCAAAACCCACTGCAGAAATAATCCAGTTAGAGACTGCTTTAACTGCCTTGGCTCAGTGCTAGGGAATTATAGTTTATTGTGGTACCAGAGCTCTCTGACAGAGAAGGCTCACAAAACTACAATTCCCAGGATTCCTTAGCACTGAGCCTGGGCAGTTAAAGCAGTCTCAAAATGGATTATATCTGTTTAAGTGTGTTTTGGAGGCACACAGTAACAACCACCACAGAAAAAGACCAAGTCCTATGTGAATCCCTAGGCTTAAGGATTTACATGTGTATTTACAGGACATGATTTTGTGAACTATAGGTTTATGGTTCAGGGTAGTTAGGGTCTGTACAGACTGAAAGCAATAATCCAGTTTGAGACCACTTTAACTGTCCTGGTTCAATGCTAGGGAATCATGGGAATTGTAGTTTTTTTTCTGAGATATTGAGCCTTCTCTGTCAGAGAGCTCTAGTGCCACAATAATGATTCCCTAGCATTAAGCCAGGACAGTCAAAGTGGTCTCAAGATGGATTATTTCTAGCAGTCTGTACAGGCCCGGTTTAGGGTTCGTCTGAGGTGGAGCAACAGAAATGGTTCCCCCTTCCCTTCACCCCTAAATTGGGATTCATAGAGAATCCAAAGTTGGCTGGGTCATTCTAACACCTTCCACGGGAAAAAGAAAGAAAGAAAGAAAGAAAGAAAGAAAGCACAAGTGCCTTCCTCCTCTTCTCAATTAAAAATGTACAACAATAAGTTAACTAACATGGCTGCCCTATCGTTTCCTGACAGCATAAACTTTCTCCTCACAGCCACTTTCATAACCCAGCCCTCCCTTCCTTAGACTGTCTCTCCTCCTTAGCACCTGGGGGAATATGCAGAAGTACTGAGGAGAAAAAGGTCCGTCTACACTGCAAATATAGTGCAGATTGACACCACTTTACTATGGCACCATGCTACAGAATCCTAGGATTTGTAGTTGTGTGAAGCACCAGCACCCTCTGGCAAAGAAGGCCTATGTGAGGCCTATGAGGGTGCCTACACTGTTGAAATAATGCAGTTTGATACCACTTTAATTGTCCTAGTTCTATCCTACAGAATCCTGGGATTTGCAGTTTTGTGAGGGACCGGCACTCTGGCAGAGGAGGCATCTATGAGGCCTATGAGGGTGCATCTACACTGTAGAAATAATGTAGTTTGACACCACTTTAACTGCTCTGGCTTCGTCCTGCGGAATCCTGGCATTTGTAGTTTTGTGAGGCACCCACACTCTTTGCCAGAGAAGGCCTCTATGAGGCCCATGAGGGAACATCTGTAGAATTTATGCAGTTTCAATCCTACAGAATCCTGGGATCTATAGTTGAGTGAGGCAACAGCACTCTATGGCGGAGGAGGCTAAAGACCTTGTAAAACTACAAACCTCAGGATTCCCTAGGAAGGAGCTACAACACTTAAAGTATTAATCTGCATTAATTCTACAGTGTTGTTGCATCCTGGAATTTTTTTTAAATATATTTTTATTGTTTAATACAGGAGGGAAAAAAATAAAAGAAACAAACAAATTATAAAATTTCATACATCAGCCAACCTAAATATTAATACTTCCTTCCTTTGACAATTTTGAGTTAAACAAATCCAAAGTTCACTTCCTTTAACATTATTCTCATGACCCTACTTCTAAATGCATTATCTTATCCATTCTATTAAACCTCTTTCATATAGTAGCATAAATTCTTATCCAATAGTGTAAGCCTTTACAATTTACAAGTCTAAGCTTAGCATCAAATATATTTGTTTTCAATAAATTATCTGTTCCTATAATACAAATGTTACATACATCAGAATAAGTCTTTAGTTTAAACCAATTAGTCAGTGAAACCAAAAATATATTTTTCCCCCAATAGCAAATACACTCATCCCTCCACATTTGCGGCTTTGACTTTTGCGGATTTGATTTTTCATGGATTTTATTAATATGTTCTCTCTAGGAATATCTAGGTCCTCCAGTGCAAGTCTATGTTCAACTTTAACCAAAGGTCACACTGAAGGACCTAGAAATTCCTAGAGAGAACACTCCACTAAGCATTTGTAGCTCCTCCAGTGCAATTCTATGGTCAGTGTCTGACAGATATTGACCACACACTGGAGGACCTAGAGATTCCTAGAGAGGTGTTCTCTCAGGTAAAAACATAGGACTTTATTACACAGGAGAAATCCCGTGCAGAAATGGGGTTTTAAATTTTAAAAAATTTGCAAAAGCAGGTAGATTTTCTTCTTTTTTTTACTTTTTTTAAATAAGATTCGATTCTACAACGTTAATCTCCAAATCACAATGAAATCACAATTTTGTAATTACATGAATACCTCCTAAGGAGTTTATCACACGGGGGAAATCCTGTGCGGAAACGGGGCTTTAAATAAAACAAAACCCGCAAAAGCGGGTGTTTTTTCAGACGATGTAATTGTTAAAAGGAGGTTAATCCGAAGATCCTGAAAGTAAAAAGAAGCAGTGTTTGTCAAATTTCCGTTTGGATTAACCTTCTTTTAACAGCACTTTCACTTTTCACACAGGGCACAACGGGAGAAATCCTGTTCATTAAAAGCTTCCGCTTTTGCAGGTTTTTTTACTTTAAAGAGAGATTTTGCACGGGGCTCCCCGTGTGATAAACTCCTAAGTATCTCCTGTGCAATTCACTTTTGAGCACAGACATTTTTCCTCCTTCTTATTATTACTCACTACTTTTCACATATCCACACCATACTCACAGGATTTATCATTCCTTTTCATAAATTTTATTTCCTAACTTACAGACTGCCAGAAATAATGCAACTTGAGTCCAGTTTAACTGTCCTGGCTTAGTGCTAGGGAATCATGGGAACTGTAGTTTATTGTGGCACCAGAGCTCTCTGACAGAGAAGGCTCAATACCTCAGAAAAAAACTACAATTCCCATGATTCCCTAGCACTGAGCCAGGACAGTTAAAGTGGACTCAAGTTGCATTTTTTCTGGCAGTCTGTAAAGGTCCTAAATGTTCCTCATGATTCACAATTCTTTACTTTTTGATACTTTTTGACACATGCTATTGCAAAATTCGGTTATAGGGAATCACTCTGTCTCCTTAATCTCCAAGCGAGTAGATTTTCACACAACGTTGATGTTAACGTGTGCTTAACCTGAACTAAAAGTAGTCAAAAGCCGCTTCTTTTTACTTTCGGTAACTCCCGAAAGTAAAAAGAAGCGGCTTTTGACTACTTTCCGTTTGGGTTAAGCACACTTTAAAAGTGATGTGTGTGAAAATTTACCCGCTTTTGCAGGTTTTCCCCACCTTTTAAATCCCATTTCTGTATGGGATTTCCCCTGTGTGATAAGGTCCATAGTGTTTTGTTATTTGAGATTTTCTCACATTCACGGGGATCCTGTGCCCCTAACCCCAGGCAATGTGGAGGGACGAGTGAAATAGTAAAACTATTAATAGTTTCCACTCTTCGACAAACTCTGAGATGCTACATTGTTTTACTAAACACTTAATTCATCCATCACTGCCATTTCATATAATTTGCAAGTTCATACAACACACAAGTTGCATCTGGGGAAATTTTGAAAGGAGGGGACAAGGGCCATGCAGCCAGAATTGTTGAGCTACATACAACACACCTATGCAAAGTTCCTCAGGTAAATGTGTTTGCATTGAAAACCCATAGCAAGACAACATCAAGCAAATGAGGGCCAGCCCAAAACATAAACTCACATGTGTGTTGATTATGGCAACCCCCATGAAATTTCATAGGGTTTTCTTAATACCACACTTCACAGATCCCAGTGCTGCTATGCTATGGTACTGCATAGGCCAGACTTTATCTGGACTCAAACTTCCAACCTATTTTCTCTGTCAAAGATCACCTAGAAACTCATTAAAGAGTAACTTGGTGCTCACTGAACCTGTAAATCTGTTTCTGAACTGGGTTGCCAATCAAGGGAAGCTCAAATATCCATACAAAAGGAGAGCACAAAAAATGCTAGGGACCCAGTGATTCCCAAACTTTGGTCCTTCAGATGTTTTGGTCTTCAGTTCCCAGAATTCCTGACTGTTGCTCAAGGTAGCTGGGGTTTCTGGGAGTTGAAGTCCAAAACACCTGGAGGACCAAAGTTTGGGAATCACTGTAAAATGAGCTATTCTGCCCTGGGTATGTTTACAATGCCCCATAGAAAGGTACTGTCTTACATTGCAACTTTGTATGTTTGTTGTTGTGTACCTTCAGGTCGACTGACAGCAACCCTGCCAAAAGGTTTTCTAGGAAAAAATTATTTGGGCTGCAACTCTGCTGCAGAAATAATACAATTTAACACCGCTTTAACTGCTATGGCTCCGTTTTATAGAATTGTGGAATTTGTAGATTTGCGAGATATTTAGGCTTCTCTGTTGTGGCTCTGTTGCCACAACAAACTACAAATCCCAGGATTCCATTGCATGGAGCCATGGCAGTTAAAGCAGTATCACTGCATTATTTCTGCAGTGCAGATGCAGCCAGGGTTTTCTTGATATGATTTCTTCTGATTGGGTTTGCCATTGCCTTCCTCTGAGGCTGAAATAGTGTGACTTCCCAAGATCACCTAGTGGGTTTTCATGGCTGAGTGGTGATTCAAATTCTGATCTCCAGAGAGATAGTCCAATGCTCAAACCACTAGATTGCATTGGCTCTTTTACTAGTAAATAGTAGAAGTTAATTATTATTTTTTAACATTTTAGTGAAAACCCATGTAAGCTGAAGTAATGGCTACAGTTATTCAGTGAGACAAAATGCAGTTCTCCGAAGCATGCTTGAGCCTAGATCTCTCAGCCTATGCTACCTCTGGCCACCTAAAAGTGTCACATTGGTTTGATTTAATATTAAATAATATTAATACAATTGTTGGTATTTTTATGTCACTTTCCCAACAAGTGGTCTCATAACAACAAAATGCCAAAGCCAAACATAAATGTAAGATCAGTATTCAGTAATATCCAAATATAAGCAGTTATTGATGGAAAATAAAAATTCAATAAACAAATTATTCAACAAACACAGGCTTCTTTGCATGTTCTTTTGTAACAGAGGTCCAAAACACACTGTAGAAATAATCCAGTTTGAGACCGCTTTAACTGCCCTGGTTCAGTGCTAGGGAACCCTGGGAATTGTAGTTTGTTGTGGCACCAGAGCTCTCTGACAGATGTGGCTCAATATCTCACAAATCTCCAAATCCTAGACTTCCGTAGCATGGAGCCATGGCAGTTAAAGCTATGTCAAACTTCATTATTTCTGTAGTGCAGATTCAGCCCCTGGACTAGGTTTGCCTTATAGGTTGCTGTAAGTCAGAAACTACTTGAGGCCATACAACAGCAATTTACTGGTATAATTAGGTCCTCCACCAGGCTGATAAATTCACTGTTTTTCCACAGGCAGTTATACAATAGGGTGTTGATGTTATTTTGGACTAATTCACCCTCTCCCCCTTTTCCAGGTGTCTCTTTCACACTAAAGAATATTTCTTATCTTTGCATTGTAATGAGAACGTACTCACATCTCTCTCTCTTTCTATGTGTAAAACAGATTATTTGCCAGAGGATGAAGAAAACATAAAAGCAGCTCAGCATTCCCATTACATTGTTCTACCCTTTTCAGCACAAAACACAATCTTCAATGTAGGTACACAGTTAGATTATTTCCTGTTTATTACATGTTTGCTCTGGTCTTCTTAAAAGAAGCTTGTTATTAACAGCCCTCGAGTTGGGCTCGACTCATGGTGACCCTGTGGATCATCCAAGCCCCCCTATGCCCCACTACTCTGTGTAAGTCCCTTAAGCTCATGCCTATGACCTCCTAAATTGGTATATCCATCTGGTGTGTGGTCTTCCTCTCTTTCTACTGCCCACCTTTCCAAGGGTTAACGTCTTTCCAAATGAGTTGTGCCTTCTCATGATGTGGCCAAAGCATGGCAGCCTCTGTTTCATCTTCTTGGCTTCCAGAGGGATTTCTGATTTGATCTGTTCAAGAAGCCATTTGTTTTGTCTTTTTAGCTGTCCATGGTATCTTCGGCACTCTTCTCCAGCACCACTTCTCAAATGAGTTGCTTTTCTTCTTACCCACTTTCTTCACTGTCCAGCTCTTACATCCATACATGGTGAAGAGGAATACTATGGCTTGGACGATTCTGACTTTAGTGCTCAGTTGTATATTTTTACACTTTAGGATCTTTTCTAGTTCTTTCATGGCTGCCCTTCCCATTCCTAGCCTTCTTATTTCTTGGCTGCAGTCACCATTATGGTTGATATTTGATCCTAGGTATGGGAACTATTTTAATTTCTTCAGTGTCTAGGTTGAATTTATGTATTTCTTCCATGGTCATTATTTTTGGTTCTTTATGTTTACCATTAAACCTGCTTTTGCACTTTCATCTTTGATTTCTTTAGTAATTGTTCTAAGTCTGTGTTGTTTTCCACTAGTACTATGGTGGTGTCTGCATATCTAAGATGGTTGAAGTTCTTTCCTTCTATCTTCATTCCTCGTTCTTCTGAGTCTAAACCTACTATTCTTATGACATTTTCTGCACACATATTGAACAGAGTGATAAAATGCAGCCTTGCTTGAGCCCTTTGCCAATTGGGAACCAATCTGTTTCTCCAAATTCTCATTAGGTTTCTCATCAGGATTATCAGATGTAGTGGCACTCCCATAACCTTAAGAGCCAACCACAGCTTTTCGTGAACTATACAGTCAAATGCATGCTTTGCTATAGTCTATAAAGCACATGGTGATTTTTTTCTGGAATTCCTTTGTGCACTCCATTAGCCATCATATGTTTGCAATGTGGTCTCTATTGCCTCTCTTTCCTGAACCCTGCTTGGACCTCTGTGATTTCCCTCCATATATGCTTGAAGTCTGTGCTGAAGAATTTTGAGCATAATTCTACTTGTGTGGGAGATTAATACTATGGTCTTGTAATTGTTGCAGCCTTTTTTGCCTCCTATTTTCTGGACTGGGATATATATTGATCATTTCTAGACTGTTGGCCACTGTTTTGTTTTCCATATTTGCTGACATATATTAGCACTAGAATTGCTTCTGTCTGCAGGAGGAGGGACTTACTTTATAAAAGTAGCTAGGACAGTGTATATAGTCCCATTTTATCCTTTGAGCTCAGGGAAATACATAAGGCTGAAAGATAAAATATTAGCTCTATGGGCAAGTGAGCTTCATGGCTGAGTGACATTTGACCCTGGATGTCCCAACTCCAGGTATTTGCTCTACCTACATCCTAGTGTTAGGGAATTTTCAGATAATTCCCTATATATTTGGGTTTAGAGTGTGGGCTGGAGAAATTAACAAGAAGTTCAGACTTTTGGCTTCAAAGCAAACTCAGTTTATTACGGCCGAGGGGCAGCTTACCTTCAAAAGGTAAGAAAAACAAAAACTGCCCACCCCCTTCTTTGTTCTCTCAACTTTTATAGAAATGTTTGACCACAGAAGACATGCGCAGAAATCTCCTTGTGGCCACCTGATTTCAAGGAAATGGCAAACTTGAAAAAACGAAACTTAAGAGCAGAGACTGCTCTGATTCTGGAGAAATATAAGCTTGCAGTCTACAAGGCCACCAGACATTCCTTTCTTCCTCTCCTTATCTGGTTGCTATGGTTGCGTATTTCCAGCTGCACATCTTCAGCTAAAATCACTGAGCCCTTTGTTCTTCTTGTAATTCTTGTAATTTTGAATGTAATTCAAAAACACTACAGACTTTACAAACTTTGCAAGCTGAACTCTACAGTTTGAAAATCATTTAGTTTTATAAGCTGTTTTGCAGAAACTTGTAAGCTAAGTGAACTTATAATTTCTTAACATATGTTTAATGTATATTTTTCATTCAGTTTTATAACTTACATCAAGCCATTAGGTCACCTAGCCTCATTCACTGGTTTTTTCCTCTAAACTAGCTAGAAGCTTCCCGGTAACCCATCCTTCAGCATAGAAAAGGGGTCCCCATGTGGTCATTTATCTGAGCCCCCAAAACTAACTATTTTTCAAGGGAATCTGATCCCTCTCACTAGGAGATTATCACACTACAGTTTAACCAAATTAAAAACAGACTTACTTTGCCCAAATTGATGTAAAATCCGGGCTGCATCCAGACGCTATTGCATGGATTTTGCCCCAAAACCCGCTATCCAAATGCAGCCTGAATTTAGCCAGGCCGACTTAACTCACTCTGGCGGCCATTTTTCTAAGACTTAGAAAAATGGCTGCCGAAGCGAGCTAAGTCAGCCTGGCTGAATTCAGGCTGTATCCAAATGGCAGTTTTTGGGGCAAAATCTGTGTGATAGCATCTGGATGCAGCCCAAATTTTACTTCAGTTTGGATGAGATAAGTCTGTTTTTAATTTGGTTTACCTGTAATGTGATAATCTCTCTAGAGTATTCCATAATCATTGTATAATCTCCCCCTAAAATATTTGCTGTTTTCCTTTCTCTTGCAGCTCTACCACCACACTGCAGAAATAAAGCGGTTTGACACCTCTAGCTGTCATGGCTCTGTCCTGTGGAATCCTAGGACTTGTAGTTTGGTGAGGTATTCTGTCTGGTCTGCAAGACAGGTCTGGTGCCTCACCAAACTAGAAATCCCAGGATTCTCTAAGATAGTTATAACACATAAAGTGGTATCAAACTGCCTTATTTCTGCAGTGTGGATAAACTCTTAGTCATTTTAATACTAATTGTTACCAGAATAATTCTCCCTGCCTTTTATTTACAAAATACAACCTAGGAAAACTGTTAACAGGGTTAACAATATGATATATTCTGCAAAGTTCTTGTTTTCTCTAAACCTTTATTGACTTCAAGTGCTTCCAGACAAGGCATAATGCAGGGGTAGGCAACCATTCCCTTTTAAGGGCCAAGGGACTTCAGCTCCCAGAACCCTCAGCCATGTTGGCCAATAGTCCCATGTTGGCTAATAGCTCCTGGGATTCTGGGAGCTGAAGTTCCTTGGCCCTTAAAGGGGAAAGGTTGCCTACCCCTGGCATAACGGAATTTTTGGAGTGTTAAGCTGGTGTCATCTTCTATTTATAGTTGCCCCTCTGTTTTCGCGTACTTGAAGTCCACGTCCCTCACCAGTTCGTGGGCAGGAAATGGATGGGGACAAAATGGGGCACACGCCCATGCACAGCTCCATACGTGTGCCATTATTTTCAATGAGGCTCGAATATTTGCGAGCCACCATTTTTGCAGGGGGCGCGGTCCAGAATGGATCCCCTGTGAATTGGGAGGGGCTACTGTATAACCTTCCCATGTTTTCTTCTTTTTCCTTTGTATAAAAATCAAAGGAAAAAGAAAAGAATCACACACTTCTGAGTAGTTTCACAAAACTTTCATTTACTTATGAAAGCTATATATGACAGTTCTGCTTTTCCTCTGACTCCATCATTAGGTATAAAACATATCCTGATTTAGTTTTACAGGGGTCATGTTCAATCATATAATATTTTTATTATGATTGTCAAAACTGACAGTTTTATCTTTCAAGACATTATAACTAGGTGCTGTTAATTTAATCCACATTATTATACTTTTCCACTCTGTGCTTTTTGACTTATTGTGCATTTTAAGCTACAAAATCTCTTTTCAAACTGAGCCTCTTCGCTTTCTCAATTTATCCAAATGAAAGCCTACGACTTCACACTACAAAATCTCTTTTCAAACTGAGCCTCTTCGCTTTCTCAATTTATCCAAATGAAGGCTATGGAAAAACCTTGGCCTCTGGCTTTATCCTTTTAATCACAAACTTCACTATACTGCATCATCACTCCATTCTTTGTAATGTCTATTCTCCTATTAAAACTATACTTCTCCAGTACTATCTCACAGCATTTGTTTTCCTTCTAAGTAGTTATTACAAAGATAAGAGAACAGACATATATCTGTAGTGAGTTTCTGCTTTATCTTGTCCTACAATGGGAAGGGGGGTGTTTTTAATATCTGCTCTGCTGGGTTTTTCAGTTTCCTAATCACAAGTGAGCTTGCAACAGTATATTCTGCTCCTTTTGTTCAATCCAGAAACCAGTGAGATGCATCCAAAAGCTTTTGCAACACTTTAATAATATAAATTACATTAGGTATACTTATACCCCTCAGCTATTCCTTGTAAGATTTAAAAAATTACCATATTTTCCATAGGCATAAAGTTAGTAATGTGTTTTTTTCCACTGAGTTAATATTGTATCTAGCATATGAACTGTTCCAGTAAAGAAATCATATCAGAGTAATATTAATTTCTAAATGTTACTAATCCATCCATTTGCAGTATATTTAGCTTATTCATTTTTTTAAAAAAATATATATAATGTATAAAGTCCCATTACCATTTCAAAACAATCAATTTGCATGTCAATTTCATGGGATATCTCTATTCTACAATCTGTTCTGAGATTGATTTAGTATATATGTTCACCACACAGGAGGTTCCTGTATTTGGAAAATGCATGGTGCTTTCAGCTATGTTTGTATGTGCGTACTGGGGAGATCTGGGGACTGGTTAAGTGAAACAAGTACTTTTCGTGCATTTAGTGGTGGAAAGAATCTCACATACCAAAAAGCTGAAATTTGTGTCAGAAGTACATGTGCAAAGCCACTCAATTTGAGGTCCTGTAGTAAAAATTCTAAACATACCTGCCTCTCTCAAACCTGATCATGCCTTTGTGCTTACGAATTACTCATCTGAAATCTCATATGTTTTAACAGTGAGGCACTGTCTGTTCTCCCCACAAATATTTCTTTTCCCCCACTGTGGGAACAGTAACTTCCTTTAGGATAACAAACTGCAGAGGCAGTCTGATGCTACTAAACCAGTCAGTCACCAGTTTAAGGGCCTATTCTTATGGACATTTCTATTAGTGAGAGCCCAAAGGAAAGCTCTTCTCATGGTGATTTGAACTTGCTTCAGTGGATGTGTGGATTTTTTGCCACAGGCAGACTTTGGCATTCCATTGTTCTGGGTTAAGAACATTTCTTTCACAGGTAGAGAAGGCTGTATGGATCTGTGGACAAGAAGAGGGTGTAGGAACAATTCCCTTGAGCGCCAATTCCATGGAAGGAGCTCTGCCTTGAAAGCTAATGGTCTCATCAGTTTCAATGTCCAATGTCTTTCAGGAAGGGCATCTCATTTTGTATGACAAGATCTGCCAGTTTTGCAGAATGCAAATACAATGCCCAACGGAAGTAAATCCAACAAACACCCGAGATGCAGTGGATTCCAGAAAGGGGAAGGAACCCCCCATATGGCTCTGAAGCAGCAAAGAAGGCCCTTAAAGTAGGGGGATGCGGGTTGGCTCCCAAAGCTGTCGGGCTAAGTCACATGCTTGCTGGATCACATACTCTGTTGGCATGATGCCCAGGTGGATGGTCAGCAGTTCATAGCACTTCACCACTTCATTCGTATGACTCTTACTGTAGTAATGGATCAGTTTCCTGCGTGAGAGAGACGGTGGTCAGAAAATGAGCTACAGTGTTTAGATTGAAGCTGGAATAAGGAGGGTTCTAACAGCATCCAAAAGTGAGGCATCTCTGATCTATAGACCATAAAGCACTGAAGTATACACATGTAAACTTTGCATGGTTAAAGGGTCACAGTGCTGCCTCCCATACTTTGGTGAGCACTCTTCATAAACTTTGCAAAGTTACAAAGCTAAAGTGATTATAATGCACCTGCACACTAGACAAGCACAATTGTAAAATGAAGCTGGAGACAACTCCTTGTAGAGCTGTGAGCTATACTCTGGTCAGAAAGAGAAGAGAGGATAATAGCTCTGCTGAATTTTCTATGAAGTTTGTTTTTCATATCCAGACAGATAGGCTTTTCTGACATAGGTTTCTCCACAAACTCCTTCTGCATCTACTGGATATCTATGGAACTGGAATACTCGCTTACCTGTAGTAGTCACCTGCCAGAGTTCCAATGGGGGCTGAATCATCAGAAAGCACTGGCACTTCTGTAACCTCCAGTTTGTAGCCCTGCAGAAACATGTCACCAGTAAATAGCTGACAGGAAGACAAGTAGGTTTGGGCAAATTGGGGCTGCAGGACATTTTCCACTACCCCAGATTTGCCACAGAACACACCAGCTAATGCTGGAGAACAGAAGGTACCTTTCAATTTTTAAAAGATAACTTACAGGCTGCCTCTTTTTGCACTAAAATGAATCTTGGTGTGTCCATCTATCTAGCTTTGCCTTGTTTTAGAAGAAAACTGCATGCTCTGGTGGCATAATTTCCTTGGTTTTTTGTCAAGGGGAGATAAGGAGGGCTTCAGCAGCCACAAATCCATGTGATTCTCATCACTGGGTTAAAAAGTCTTCAGCCTGTACAATCTTCATCATTTCAATAGCAATAGCAATAGCAAGTACATTTCTATACCACTTAATACCTAACCAGTTTACAATGTGTAAGCTAATTGCCCCCAACAAGCTGGGTACTCATTTTAGCGACTTCAGAAAAATGCAAGCCTGAGTCGAGCCTGACTCCTGGCTGGTATTGAACTCACAACCTTGTGGTTTGCAAGTGAGTGGCTACAGTACAGGCATTTAACCACTGTGCCACCAGGGCTCTTTGCATGGTTTCAGTGACTAATTATTTGTTACACTGTTATCCTATCCTATCTCCACTTCAGGCTCATGACTACTCTGATGTAGCGTAAGGCTGGGTAAGAGAGATGTGGCCAAGGCCAGCTTAGTGACTGTAGCCAAGTGGTTATGGGAACCCAGAATTTTCACCTTCATGCCCAAAACTCTAGGCATTACAGCATGGATGGAGAGAGGATAGATCTGGATGTAGTGGTGGATCTGTCAGTGAAGATTTGCAGCAGATCAGCAATGATTGCTGATTTACTATTGTTTAACAAAACAGGAAGAGTGTGATTTCCATCCCTAAATCATACTGCTAAAATGAAGAGATCTTAGGGTAACAAAGTGGTGAATTTTAATGCAAGGAATGTAAACTCTCTTCTGGCCTTAAAAAGACCAAATTGCTAGCCTACGTTTTCTGCAAATCCAAGGATCCATTTTTTTTTGTACCACTCTCCATGGTTGGTTGATCTCCAAATTCCAGGGGGGGGGGGGAGTAGAACCTGCATTTCTGACTTTCTCAACACTATATTGCCTTGGCTTCTTAGAAAATTGTCAGTCCCACACCTGCCCCTTCTTCCTCAGTTCCAAACTCCTCCACATACCACCTCATTCTCAAACCAAAGAAAGTAGGTGCAATAGTAATCTCCATCCCGGATAGTCACTGTAGTGTAGCCCTTCTGTAAGTAGCTTCGACCCAATGCCACCAGTGACCACACCTAGGGATCAAGGGGAAGCATGTGTTAGAACCCAGTAAAACCCAAATGTTTCCCTCTCTGTGCCCCAATGGCTTTATCTAGATTCCTCATCCTGGATGCCATACTACCTGTAAGCCATTAGCTTTCCAAAACAATTCAAGTGCAAAGAAGGGGATAGAATGGAGGTTCCACATTGGCTGTGGAAACATTACCTTCTCTTTAATGAAGGCAGGCAGGGGCCCCTTGCCCAGTTCTGAAGCCGAGTCCTCTGTCATGCCAAGGGCTGGAGCTACCATCTGTCCCATTGCACGGTCCACATAAATAAAGTGCACGAGTCCTGGGAAGTCCTCCAAGTATGTAGATGGAAAAAAAGTTAAGGTTCTGATTGGAGACAAGAATGGTTCTCCCTCTGGGACTTGAAAAAGGGCAGCTTTACACTTCTGTACCATACAAATCTTTCAAGCACCATTTGCACTCTAGTGACCCCCTTCACATCTCCTGAAGGAGAAACTGAATCTTCCATTGGCCCCTTGACATCCTTGTTTGGGGACAAGGGTACTTTTCTTTCTAAGACCCTCATTCCCGGCACAGTGACTTTAACAGCCCTGTTCTCAACACTCTCCAATCCCAGGTAAGCTCAACAACACCCTCCAGCTCCAGTTCTTGGCCATCTCTTTAAGTAGAGACAAAGTGCTATAACTGCCTTATTTGGGGTGGAGGGCGAGAGAGTTGAATTTCTTGTTTTAAAGCAGGGGTAGGCAACCTTTCCCCTTTAAGGGCCGAGGGACTTCAGCTCCCAGAATCCCAGGAGCTATTGGCTAACATGGGACTATTGACCAACATGGCTGAGGCTTCTGGGAGCTGAAGTCCCTCAGCCCTTAAAGGGGAAAAGTTGCCTACCCCTGTTTTAAAGGCTACTTCAGTGAAAAGAAGTATTTTCCTCCTGAGCTCTCTTCAGTTGCTGCCCTGAGGCAATGCATCCCCCAGTGTTTTATAATCACTTCTCCAGTCTCTTCACTGCCACTGGTGGATTTCCAGCATTTCCAACCAAGGTAGGGAGAAGGTAGAAATTGCCAACCAAGGTAGGGGGTAGAAATAGTAAGCAAGGAAGGATATGACACCATAGTGACATTACGTTTGCTCTTCACAAGAAGGAAGTCCCTCCAGTCTTGGAGCTTGTCCCTGCCAATGTTAGGGTGAAGAAAGTCAAAGAATGATGGCTTTATGCACAGAACCCTTCCTGTCCCTGCAACAATAATGTTTAGTTTCCAACTCTGCTCTGGACAAAAGACAACAAGGGTGGCATACCTTCCAGTTCCCCAGTCACTCCAATGGGCTAAGCCTCAGTCATCTACTACAGTGGAAGAGGACTGGAAACTAGTGGGAGAAGCTCACATATATTCTCCATAAACCCACAAGCCTCAATCCAGTAACCACACGTGTTGCAACATCTGATGGATGTATATCAGCTTCTGCTAGACAGCAACAAAAGACTTTATATGAACTGCACTAGAGAAAGCCCCAACGTGGTCTTTCCTTGAACTCCTAGCACAACAAAGCAAATATGATATAATAGGCATCACTGAAACCTGGTGGGATGAGTCTCATGACTGGAATGTAGAAATAAAGGGGTATAAGCTTTTCAAGAGAAACAGGACAAAGAGGGAAGGAGGAGGAATAGCATTCTATGTCAGGGATATTTACACCAGTGAAGAAATCCAGGACATCAATCCTGGAAGCCAAGTGGAGAGCATCTGGATAAAAATTAAAGGGGAAGGAAACAACAGGGATGTTAGTGTGGGAGTCTACTACAGACCCCCAACTCAAGCAGAAGAATTGGATGAAGCCTTTCTAGAACAGATGACCACACACTCAGAAAGGAGAAATATAGTAGTGATGGGTGACTTCAACTATCCGGATATTTGCTGGAAGTCAAACTCGGCAAAATCCTCAAGGTCTAGCAAATTCCTCACTTGCCTCGAAGACAATTTCATTGTTCAAAAGGTGGAAGAGGCAACGAGGGAGTCAGCTATTTTGGATCTGATCCTAACTAACAGGGAAGACCTAGTTAATGGGGTGCATGTGGTTGGATCCTTAGGCGGGAGTGATCATGTCCTCCTGGAGTTTATTATACAGTGGAAAGGAGAAGCCAGGCATAGTCAGACACGCATTCTAGACTTTAGGAAAGCTGATTTTACTAAACTTAGAGAAATACTGAGGGTGATCCCATGGACAGGAATACTAAAAGAGAAGGGAGTTCAAGACGGATGGGAGTTTCTCAAAAGGGAGATACTGAAGGCACAATTTCAAACCGTGCCAACGAGGAGGAAGAATGGGAGGTGTCTCAAGAAACCAGGATGGATGACTAAGGAACTTGCAACTGAACTATGTTTTAAACGGAACATGTATAAGAAATGGAAAAATGGGGAAATCACCAAAGAGGAATTCAAACAAATAGCTAGCACGTGTAGGGGTAAAGTCAGAAAAGCTAAAGCACAGAATGAAATCAGGCTTGCTGGAGAGGTTAAGAGCAATAAAAAGGGCTTTTGGGGGTATGTCAGTAGCAAAAGGAAAAAGAAGGAAATGGTAGGGCCACTGTGTGGAGAAGATGGCAAAAAGTTAACAGGGGACAGAGAAAAGGCAGAATTACTCAACACCTTCTTTGCTTCAGTCTTCTCAGAAAAGGCAAAGGGTTCTCAACTTGAGGATAATGGAGCAGAGGACAGAATAGGAGAATTTCAGCACAGAATAAGTAAAGAGATAGTACAGAAACATCTGGTTAATCTAGATGAATATAAGTCTCCAGGACCAGATGAATTACATCCAAGGGTATTAAAAGAACTGGCAAATGTAATATCAGAACCATTGTCAATAATCTTTGAGAATTCCTGGAAAACAGGAGAGGTCCCAGAGGACTGGAGGAGGGCAAATGTTGTCCCCATCTTCAAAAAGGGGAAAAAAGAGGATCCCAACAATTATCGTCCAGTTAGTCTGACATCAATACCCGGAAAGATTCTGGAGCAGATAATTAAACAGAGAGTCTGTGAACATCTGGAAGATAATTTCATAATCACAAAAAGTCAACATGGGTTTCAGAGAAACAGGTCATGCCAGACAAATCTGATCTCTTTTTTTGATAAAATTACCAGCTTGGTAGATGAAGGGAATGCTGTGGATATAGTATATCTTGATTTCAGTAAGGCCTTTGACAAGGTTCCCCATGACATTCTTGCAAGCAAGTTGGTAAAATGTGGGCTAGACAAAGTAACTGTTACATGGATTTGTAATTGGTTAACTGGTCGAACGCAAAGGGTGCTCAACAATGGCTCCTTTTCAACTTGGAAAGAAGTGATCAGTGGGGTGCCACAGGACTCTGTCCTGGGCCCAGTGCTATTCAATATCTTTATTAATGACTTGGATGACGGTATTGGGGGCATAGTTATCAAATTTGCAGACGACACCAAATTAGGAGGAGTAGCTAATACCCCAGAGGACAGGATCAAAATTCAAAATGACTTGAACAGACTAGAAAGTTGGGCCAAAGCTAACAAAATGAAATTCAACACAGAGAAATGTAAGGTACTACACTTAGGGCGGAAAAACGAAAAGTACAGATATACGATGGGGGACACCTGGCTGAATGAGACTACCTGTGAAAGGGATCTAGGAATCCAGGTGGACCACAAGTTGAACATGAGTCAACAGTGTGATGCAGCAGCTAAAAAGGCCAATGCAATTTTAGGCTGCATCAGTAGAAGTATAGTGTCTAGATCAAGAGAAGTAATAGTGCCACTCTATTCTGCTTTGGTCCGGCCTCACCTGGAATACTGTGTCCAGTTCTGGGCACCACAATTCAAAAAGGATGTGGAGAAACTGGAGCGTGTCCAAAGGAGGGCAACTAAAATGGTGAAGGGTCTGGAAAGCAAGCCCTATGAGGAACGACTTAGGGAGCTGGGGATGTTTAGCCTGGAGAACAGAAGGCTGAGAGGTGATATGATAGCCGTGTTTAAATATTTGAAGGGATGTCATATCGAGGAGGGAACAAGCTTGTTTTCTGCTGCTCCAGAGACTAGGACCCGAAACAATGGATGCAAGCTGCAAGAAAAGAGATTCCACCTCAACATTAGGAGGAACTTCCTGACAGTAAGGGCGGTTCGACAGTGGAACACACTCCCTTGGAGAGTAGTGGAGTCTCCTTCCTTGGAGGTCTTTAAGCAGAGGCTGGATGGCCATCTGTCGGGGATGCTTTGATTGGGAGTTCCTGCATGGCAGGGGGTTGGACTGGATGGCCCTTGTGGTCTCTTCCAACTCTATGATTCTATGATTCTATGATTCCTGATAACCACATATCCTCCCCCAACAAAGTATCGCTACTGCAGCCCACTAACCTTTCCTCTCTGGATTCACCTACCATATTCCATCTCACTCACCGTGTGAGCTGCTGTGCCCGGTCCAGCATATTCTGAGGCAAGCCCTGAGTCCCTGACGATCCAAGAAAGAGAAGCCGATACACAGCACAAAGCTGCTGGCGGATGTTGCAAAATGCCTGCAGAAGCCTGCAACAACAGAGATGGACATACTTCTAAGTATCCCTCATTCAGTGAATAATCCTGTTGTGGACCTAAATGTCATCAAGCTATTTATACATCTTTGTATAAATTTATGACACAGACTGATATAACACTTCCTCTCCTCAAGGCACCTTTATTCTTTTTTCTTTTGATCTCTCTCTCTCTCTCTCTCTGTGCACATAGTAAGGTTCCCAGCAACTCCACCAAGGAACAACTCTAAGCTCACCTGGGATTATCATAAAACAGGACTCTTAACGTTCACATTTGAATGTTCCTCCACCAAAAGCCTCACTGCCTGTGCAAACTGACAAAAAGGCCCAACAGTATGTGAAGCTGCCTTATACTGAAAGAGATCGCTGCTTCATCTAGCTTGCTACTGCCTAAACCAGAAATGAGCAAAATAAAATTTCATTATGTTCCCACCTCCACCCACCACACTGTTCTATAAAAGCCACAAATGGGACTGACTTCCCATTACTTTTGTTTTTGAGAAAGCACCCTTCCTGGGCTTAAAATAAATCAGAGGCATAGAGAAATTGCCTCCCCATATCTTTTACAGGATGGAAGGAATGATCTGAATTTTAAAAATGTGAGTGTTAAAATGATCTCTGCTATTTCAAATCCTTTTAACGTTCATTTAAGAGCAGCTCAAATAAACTGTTTTCATCTTTTCCATTTTTTTTAACTCTAACAAATAATTATTGCTATTCTTTTGAAAATCTCTATCTCTATGTCATTGATTGTGCTAAATGAGGTTCCTATTCTTAGTGGCAGTCATTGATTCAGCTTTCAAAAACCCCATAGATGCATTCAGCTTGAATGTGTGAATGTGCACTGGCATAGCAAGGAGCACATGTAGTTAACACCTGCAATACTCACTCCCAGGAACTCCCAGTCTCACTTCGAGAGAAAACTTTGTTCTTGAATTCCAGCCAGGCATTCTGCAACTGTGAGAGAAACAGCAGAAATAGCTGAACAATCTGTAATGAAGCATCATTTCCTTTCTTTGCAGGATGTGCAAAGTAAACTCTTGTTTTTGAGGCACACTTCTTTGCAGGCCTTGTCCTCATTCAGTGGGTTTTAAAAAAATCCTTCCTATGCCTATCAATGGGAATTCTTTCCTAGCTTATGCCTGTTCTGCACTAAATAACCTCTCTGACAGGTATGACCTCTAATACCCACCACAACATCACTCAGCGCCTCCTCTCTGGATAGCAGTGAGTACTGAAAAACTACCACACTTCTTGACAACTTGAAGTCCACAACTTTTGTGGGCTTCAAATCCCAGAGTCCTCCCGCCAGCATAGCCAGTTCTGCTCTTGTCTATCCCTCTCCCATGCAGACAAGAGGCCACATTCTCACCTGTGTTTCTTGCCCACCCAACCTCTTGACAAACTTGTCCATTCGATGTCGAAGTTCCAGAAGCAGGGGCTGAGAGCGCAGAGGCTGCTTAGGCTCCTGGTCCTCTTTCAGTTTCTTCTCCATCACCAGGAGCCCATCCAACAACTGGTAAAGGGATAGTGCCACTTGGGTGCTGGGGCCCTAGAGGTAAAAGGGGACATTCAGTAAGGCCCAGGCTGGGTGGTTACCAAATGGAGTTCAATTGAGCCAACTATAACCTTAGTGAGGAGCACCAGGGAGATCCCTGGCCAGAGGGAGAGACAGTGCATTGAGTGGGGCATCATGGGGCAGAAGCCTTCTTTCAGGTTGGCATCTAGAAAAATTCTCCGTGGGTTGGTCGCCTCTAGAATAGGAGGCACAAGAGCTTGCAGTGAATCCTCAGCCATCTAGAGAGAGAGAGAGAGAGAGACAAAGACAGAGACAGAGGATCCAGGTATCATAGAATTAGCATCTGGTTAAAGCATTTACCAAATTCTCACATTTCACACTTATCTAAAGATTTCCCTTCCAAGCTACTGTTCATTCAAACCAAAGCATTCCCAATAGCAAAGTAAAACAACAGCTCCATCTACTGACAATTTAAGAAAATGTAAAAAAAAATCCTGCTATAATTTAAACTACGTACATACAGATATAGGTAACACTGTCAAAAGCTGCCTTCTGTCTGAGGCTGTTAGTGGACCAAAAACCACCCCTTCTCTCTTTCTAACACTCTCTCCTATGCCACTGACATTACTTTCTCTTTTCCTATTCATTTTAGACAAACTTATAGAGGTAGCTATCAATGGCCACTAGGCATGATGGCTATACATTATCACAACTGGTATCTTAGTGGGCATTATTAACTCAGTGTATGAACTGCTAAGGGACATGAGCAGGAAGGTGCTGCTCTGCCACAATCCCTGTAGCAGCAAGAGGGGAGAAAATTTGTTAGAGCAACCTGTGCCAGCACTGGCAGCACCAAGCGGCACAGCTGGACACACATGTAGCTAATATATACATTTTTGTCTAACTACTGTAGTACAATTTATTTTGTTTATGATAAAATTTGTAACTTCTCTCTTGATTTCCTCCTACTTTTCAGATGAAAAATCTAAGACCCATGTGTTTAGGCAATAGAGAGTGAAGCAGTTTGCAGCTCCCTCCTTTAGCAAAGGATATTTACAATTTTGCTTGTGCAAAACTACGGCTTTTCTATTTTTACATTCCATAAATATACCAGAGAATATGATTTTATATGGTAAAAAAATTAGAAATGAAAATTTTGCACTGCTAAAATAACGTCAGTTTCAAAAATGAATACTGCACATAATATTCCAAAATTCAATTTTTTTCCAGAAAAAAAATCAATGGAAAAAAACCTCCTCCCCCATGGTTTTAAAAGTTGTAGAAATCTTGCATCTCTATGCATATACCATGTGAAATGGGAAAGCTTATTGTACTAACCCATCATTACTTCTCCCTGAGACCAGTCAGAATATTCATCTGACGCGTGGAGAAACAGCTCTTCATCTCATTCTGCTCTTTGTTGACAGACTTTCAATCTTCATCATTACATCTCATTACAGGTGGCAGTTTGCACACTTTTGAGGAACTGCTTTTCATTCATTTCCCCATTCTGGGCACACAATGTAAGCATAAGCCTATCACTGCTTATGTACTGCTCATATACAGCTAGGAGGAAGAAAGGCCGATTAAGCCCATTGTGATCTGACTGCAAGACTGGTGTGCTTAATGGACACTGTGACCAAAAAAAAAAAAAAAAAAGCAGGCAGAACCCCAAAAGAATTCAGAATGGAAATGTAGAGTACAGAGACACAGGAAAAGGATGGGAGCCGTGAACCCATAGCACTTACCTGGATGTCAGAAGAATTCACCTCCCCCTCACCCTGAGAGTCCGCACCCTCAGCCCAGGCAGTGCTCCCTTAAGGCAAGAGAAAGAAGAGAGAACAAATACACCAGAACCAGGAATGGGAAGAAATAAGTGACATGCAAGCAACTAACAAAAGTGACCTGGACCACTGCTATGACATAGGCACCTCCTGGCTGATATGTTTGCACTTAGTTTTAGTTCCTTGATAGAAACCATTTTATGGCCACACTCATGTATCTCCCCGACTCCTTGTTTAATAGTGGCAAAGCAGTTGAGCTCTGCTCCTTGAAGAACTGCATTTCCATGCAACAACCACAACTAGAACCGAGTGATATTCAAAGCACCACACTCTTAAGGTCCCACTGCAACAGCCCTCCCCAGACCCATAGGAGTGAGTTCCATCCCTACCCACCCGCTCTTCTCAGGATCCTCCATTCTGGCCCCAAACTCACCAGTGCTCTGTTCACTAGGGGAAGCCTTGGGGGTGTAGAATTCCTCGGGCACAGAGACATCATCTGCTACCTGGGGGAGGGTGCAAGGGGGTGTGGAAGGGAACCAACTCAGCGAGGTCCCAACTAGTCTCCCTCTACCCACCTATCATAATAGGTTCTACCATAAGATGCAGTGGGACAATGGTGGGACTGATCAGTCCTGGCAAAAAGATGGATCTCATATCACTTGTTGTGTTTCCCACTAAAGCATCCTATTCTTCCTTCCTCTCAGTACATAAATCCACAACCCATATCCAGACACCACAGGTCCCAACCCAAGCTTAGATAGCAATATCAGAGAAACTGACAGCAATACCAGAACCCAGCCTATGCTCACCTGCTCTTCAGAATATCCATGGGGACAAGGGCTGTTCACTGGGATACTTTCACTACTGAACAACCGCTGAAGACTTGACTCACCCTCTGCAGCCTGAACAGGTAAGAACCAAGATCAGGTAAGAATCAGATACGCTGGACAGTTGCCAGAACCCACCACTGACACTTGTCCTGAGTTCCCTCTTAAACAATCATTTGCCTGTGCAAGTCTATAATTTTAATTATCCACAACACACGTCTTGGGAAATTCAATTAGCAGTGATTATTGGAGTGTTACTGCTAACAACCAGTAAGCCCCTTTGAATAGCTACAAAGGTAGGAAGGCTCTATCAGCAGACTTAGGGCCCACTCAAACCCAGATCTAGCCCCCTGAAAAGAATTGTGTTATGACATTTTTGTCCCATCCCCCCTCCAAATGGACCCAGAGTAGCTTACATGAATTTTTTCAGTATGTTTTCCTGTAAGTGGTTAGAACATGGAACTAGTATTTAGGAAGTTCAGTTTAAAATCCCTGTTCAGCCATGCAGAGCAAAGTAAGTGAAAGTGTCACTGGTCCAAACTTACAGAGTGAGTTGCATGGCTAAGTGGGGATTTCCCAGATTCTAGTTTCTCTGACCACTACATCACATGGACTATCAAGAGAGATGGTCAGCCACTTAGGTACCCAGGGACACTTACGTCCCTGTTCTGCTCCTAAAGCGATCACAAAATCCCATTCATGGCTAGAGATATGAAAGTAGGGGTAGGACAGATATTTTTCCCATGTATTATAGAACATTATGGAATATTTGCTTTTAGAATGATAAATAATTTAAGACAAGATGTTCACTGCCCCCAAATCCTCTCTAAAAATGATTTTGTAAGAGGAAAACCTTTGGATAAAACTAATTTTACCTGTTTTACTAATGTAGATAGTTTCTTCTTTATTTATGAAAAACAAATTGCCTGCTCCTCAAACTGGAAAATCAAAGTGGTTCCTTATACAGTTTAGGTGTTTCAGAACCTTGTGGCTCAACTTGTAACAATTTTTTTTTAAAAAAAATTCAACCTGTGATTATATTATGAATAAACTGTATTTTAATATCTCAGTATCATAGCCAGAATCCTGTTGGGCAATTGTGAATACATAACCTAGTCACACATTCACAATTGCTATGTATTCATGATCCCTACATAGACTCTAATTTAGGGACTACACAGAGCCAGTTTGCTGTAGTGGTATGAGCACTGGACTACAACTCTGGAGATCAGAATGCAAAGCCCCACTCAGCTATGGAAACCCACTGGGTGACCTTGGGCAAGTCACACTCTCTCAGCCTCAGAGGAAGTCAAAGACAAACCACCTCTGAACAAATCTTGCCAAGAAAGCTCTATGATAGAGTTGCCTTAGGGTTGCCTCTGCCCCTAACCCTAACCCTGACCCTAAGTCAGAAACAACTTGAAGGCACACAACAACAAAGGACTGTGAAAGTCTCCTAAACCCCACTTACTGGTAAGCAGTCAATGTGATTGCCAAGGGTCCGTTCCCCAATTGACCAAGAAATAGCTGCCTTACGTTATCACACAAGCAATTTTCGGCACAAAGGGATTTGCGACGGGAGTCTTTTTTCTGCCTATCGCACCAGAGATTGCTCATGGGAGGGAATGGGAATGTCAGGCAGCTGCTTCTCGATCAACAGGGGAATAGACCCCAGTCGATCCCAGTGGCTGCAATAAGTGGGGTTGGGGTGGGGGGAATCATGTTGTAATTCACTACATAACAACGTTGTTACATTGCAATGTTCACTACATAGTAATGTTGTTACAGTGTTATATTGTATGCAATGGCAGTATAGGATTCCAGTTGATAATTTTTATGCCAGATCAAGCTGTGTAATACATATTATTTTCCTAAAGGATGAGAGTGACTTTCAGTCTGTGAAAGAGTGCTAATATTGCACTGAACTTGCCCCCTTCCCATCTAGACAGATACCTGGAGGTTAGGCTGCTCATCAGATGCAGTGCTGGGATACAAATCCTGTACAACCAGGAGAAGAGTAAGCAAATCAGCAGGTCGCAAAGAGCTGGCATTCCGGCTGGGCAACAGAGTGCCGAAAGGGAAAAAGAATGACATCTGTTAGGGACACCACATAATAATAATAATAATAATAATAATAATAATAATAATAATTTATATTTATATCCCGCCCCTCTGCTAGGCAATCGGGGCGGCGTACAGCATTTCAAAACATCAAAACAAACATTAAAGCAGATACATTCGAATCTCATCCCTCTTTTCTATTCTAGGCTGGGTGGTGCTTGGCCTAGTGTCTCTCCCCCAGATGACATCAGATGGTAATGGAGGGAGGGCTCTTCTTCTATTATTACATATTATGGGAAATGGGAGTAACCTACATAAAAGGACAAGTGTGGGCTTATCTATGGCTGGCACATAAAGGTAAAAGGTAAAAGTTTCCCCTTGACATGAATGTCTAGCCATAACCTACTGTAGGGGGTGGTGCTAATCTCTGTTACTAAGCCAAAGAGCCAGCATTGTCCAAAGATAACTCTGGTGGTCATGTGGCCAGCATGACTGCAGAGAATGCTGTTACCTTCCCACCGAAGTGGTACCTATTTATCTACTTGCATTTGCATGCTTTTGAACTGCTAGGTTGGCAGAGCTGGGGTTAGTGATGGGAACTCACCCCATCATGTGGCACTTGTGCCTCAAACTCTGACCTTACGACTGTCAGAATTGGCGTCTTAACCACTAAACCACCATGTTTGCCTATGGCTGGTATGTGCTTCCTAGCTATTTTTGTGAATCCTAATTTCCCCTCATTTGCAATTGCTGCAAACTGTTGACAGTACAAGAAAAACAACAAAGCCCATGTTTCCTGCCTGTCTAGTAGAAAGGATGAAGCTCACCCTGCACACGAACATGGCAGGCTCTATGGTGCCAGAGAATGTTCTGGTAGTCTCCTTTTCACCACAGAGAAGTGTGGTACAGAGGTGGCAGTGTAGCTCCATGTGGGTCAGGAGACTCCAACACAGAGCCCTGGAGACTGCCTACTCCTATGGGAGGAGGACTGGAGGCCAAGAGTAATCAGGCTGGAACTGAATGAAAGGTGGGGAGTTTCAAAAAGGAAGGCATGACATAAAGCAGGGGATATTTTCACTAGCAAGAGAAGTATATAATGGTATGAGGGAAGGACGAGAAGATGGTTTTACCTGGAATAAAAGGCAAGTAGTTTGGTGTGCACAAGTAGAAAAGCATGCACTACTTCGTGCCCAGCACGTTCTGGGCTGCTATTGATGTACTGCACAACTTGACGCTCCAAGAACTCGATACACTGTTCACATAGTTGCGGATGGATCAGTCGCTCCACAGCCTGAAGAGGGGTGAGGAAGCAGAAGGACAAAAGATGCAACACCATGTCTTCCACCCCATACACAGCTCTTCCCTGAGGCAGCCCCTCTTGAGACACAAGGAGAAAGCAACGTCCACAACTATCTCTTCTCACAAAGTCAAGAAATCACTTCTCCCTCCCAGTTCTGACTACCTGAAGCAGCATTAATATCACATGAGATTTCTCCACTCCAGTCTTTGGCTACACCCACATTGTGAGGCCAATACTTGCTGTTCCTGGTGTTCTACCTCAATCCTTTGCTGCCTACTAGAATGATGACCCCATCTCAATTCCAAAAACCCCTCCAACTTTACCTCTACAACAAAACTTTGGTCATCCTGGCGCAGCCGGGAATAGGTTTGCAGCAGACTCTGAAACAGTCCCCAGATGTGAACACGTTGCTCAGAATCCACTGGGCGCAGTCTACAAAGCATAAGCCCACAGATCAGCAAGACAAAATCCAGAGCCCCACATGAAGTCAGTGCTCCCCTATGACCCAAGCAAAACTCCTCCCTCAGACTCAAACTTCCAGTCTGACTTTGCTGTTGACATAGGTTTCTCCTTAGGCTGGAGGACTCGCCTCTATTGGGTTTAACCATGGAACCCTCTTTAAGGCAGCTAAGCAGGAAAATGCCTGTAGTGATGAAAACTACATTCTTTTTTATTGTTTTAACAAAGATTTTACAGAAACAAACATATCCAACCAACTGCATTTTAGATCCAGTACAATGAGGTATATTGAGTTGATGTTTCCTGATTATCCAAATAAAAAATCTCCAGCTGACATGACAACAATTATAATAGTGTATTTTCCCAAAAATCAAGATGGAAGGAAGGGGAAGCAAGAAGACTGGTATTTTTGTTTGCACAACTAATAAACTTGTACCACATCTCATAGAATTTAGAGTGGTCTTTGTTATTTCTAATAGCTCTTACTTTTTTAATTCGGTTTTCCATTAGCATGATGTTCCAGAGAGACTCTGTCTAAACACTAAGAAGTGACAGGGCATTTAAGCCTTTTCAATTTTGAGTAATCACTAAAAGTGCTACCAAACGTAAATATACAATCAATAGTTTATGAGAAAGTCTCATTTGCATTATAGAAAAGAGACTGTAGTCCAAACTCTGGAGATAAAGAATTTCTTTATGATGAAATTTTAATGATTTCTGCAAATACCAAATACCAGAAATGAAGAATTCATGGACATGACTACCACATATAGTGTGAGGACCCCAATTCACCACACTGGACGTTATCACATGGGGCAGCAGAAAGAATCTTCACCCAATCCCGTCCCATTGCGGTTCTTTTTCCCGTGTGTTCACACGATGTCGCACGCAACCCCGTCCCAACCCCGTCCCATTGCTGCATCATCCCCGTTCTTTTGAATGCCGGTTTCTTGGGGAATTGCAATTGTGCGACCGGAATGATACCGCAATGATGCTGCTTTCGCGTATGTCTGATCACGAGATACGTATCGTGGAGCCCAGGCCCCGCGCAGGCTTTGGAAGGGGTGTGTGTCCCTTCCCAACCCAAGCCGAGAAAGAGAGCCGCTCGGAAGGGGGGGGTGTCCCTTCCCAACCCAAGCCGAGAAAGAGAGCCGCTCTGAGGACGTCTGTTCAGAGCGGCTCTTTCTTGGGAAGGGGTGTGTGTGCATGTGTGACAGCCGGCTGTCACACACACACACACACACCTTCCCAAGCCTGGAAGCCTGGTTGCTTTCCTTGGGACGAGGCCGGGCTCGGACCCCGGCCTCATCCCAAGGAAAGCAACCAGGCTTCCCTTGGGACGAGGCCAGGGTCGGAGGAGCCCTCTGAGCCCGGCCTCATCCCAAGGAAAGCAACCAGGCTTCCAGGCTTGGAAAGGTGTGTGTGTGTGGCTGACAGCCGTGGCAAGTGACAGCCGCGGCTGTCCTGTTTCTGCGCATGTGCAAGAACATCCTTGCTGGGTTCTGGAGGGGATCTTCTCACTTGTGTGTGAACGGCAGATACGGTCCCCAGGAGCGCATCTATTGCGGTATCGTTAATTGCGCAATGATGCTAGTTGCGTCTGATAGCCATTTCCGTCTTGTGGGGTCTATACCGGTATAGTTCTGGATTGATTCCATACCGCTTTCTTTCCGCTTTGAGACCCGCATGTGATAACATCCACTGTTGTCAACAATATTTATTTGAGTCTTTAGAAAATACTTTCAGTTTCACGAGGGTTAAATACCACTGATTCATTAATTTTCTACAGTGCTCTTTGACATTTGAAGACCAAAGTTTCACTGGTACTTTTAACCAGTGAATTTTTTCCCAATCAGATAGTTGTTCCCAAATCTTTTTCCCCGATTAATTTTGTTCCTAGATTATTAGAAAAAGGAACTGAGATTAGAAATGTATACAATCTTCGAGGTCATGCCTTTAACTTCAGTTTCACATGGTAGTATGAGCTGCTCAAATGGCAGTAATTTCCTTGTTTCCTGCATTTGAGTTTCAAACACCAAAGTCAAATGGGTTATTTGCAACTAGAGCTATACTCCTGTGATCCAAAATGGCTGCAGTAATCGCAGAGTTCTTGCCAGGGTCATTCTCACCTAAACCCCACGTTATGTGACAAGGTGAGAAAGATACACATGATTAGCTCTGCTCATGAATTCTGTGACATTTTCTCTCTTACGCACACCAACCACCTCTATAGACTATACCCAAATGAAGCTACTCTCATGTGGCTTGATGCATTTGGAAAAGAGGCTTTATCACTGGTGGAGAAAAGGAGATTACATGGAAAGCCGATCCCACTGTTGTGAGCAAAACACCCCACTGTGAGATGGAAGAATACAAATTCAACACAATAAAGAAATGAAACACCACAACCCCATTTTGCCTTGATCACTCACTCTCTACGGAAGAGATGGCTGTCAAGCGTGACCAAGCCGAAGTGAGCCTCAACTAGTCTCCTCAGCACATAGAGCTTCCGACGCAAGTCATCTTCACTTTCAGAACCATCGCCATTCATCGCAATATATAGGCACTCCCCAAACTGTTAAAAAAAATTGTAGGAATTGCCCCAATCACAACTACAAGAAAGACAAAAGAGAATCATACAGTTGTCAACATCATACTGCAATTCCTCTTTGTGAGGTGCTCAAAAATCCTGATGGATTCTCAGATGTGCGCAACATGAGCTACCAAACCAAATGTAGATTGCTAGTAGCTTAATAAAGCCACTGACCACTTGGGACTTAGGGACAGAGATGGAATGGAATGATCCACCTACAATACATGGCTAACAAGCTTCATTCAGCCTGTTGGACACAAATCATGAAACCACTATTAAACCATCTGGGAGTGGATAGGGAGAAAGCAAAGGTGTTATCAGTCAAATACAGAAAAGAGAAAGAGGAGGAGGAAAGACTGAGATCTGCTTCAAATTATTCAAAACTATACTCACAGGTCACCAAAAACTATCAGCTGCAATCTAGGGACTAGCTGGGGCCTGCCTTCAGTCAAGATTCTCAAAACAGCAAGCTTAGCCAGGGCTTGGAATTATTTTCAAATCTTTGCCATTTTCAGCAGAAAAGCAAAACTACTATAACTTTAAAAGACTTGAGACCCCCTTATATTACAGCCTCAGGCAATCCTGTGATCACCTGGATTATTTTGACAGTCTAACCTTTGTTCAGTTGCGTCGAGCTTTTACAGAACTGAGACTTAATATGTTTGATTCAGCTGAAAGAGATGGGAGGCTTAAGAAAGTCCCAAAGAATGAACGAAAATGTATAGCTGGTTGTCCCCACCCAGAGGACCTGGTACATTACTTAATCTATTGTCCATTACATAAAGATCCTAGGGAGCGTTTTATTTTACCTTTAATTGGAAATAGAGTATTTTTGAATTCCCAAGAAAAGGTACTTTATCTCCTAATGGACATAGATAAATATGTGACCTGGCATGTAGCCCTATTTGCCCTTGCTGCCAAAAAGACCAGGAAGAAACATATAGCAGAGATAGCTGTTCCTTGTAATGGGGATGACTTTAGTTAAAAGTGTTTAGCTGTTAATCTTAATGTATTTATGTTACATATTTCATATGCAATTGTTTAAATTTATTGTATATTGGTTTTATGGAAATTTTATGTGTATTGTTTTATCGTTTTGGTCTTTGCAATGGCCATTGGCCAAAAGCAATAAAGATTGATTGATAAAAGACTTTAGAAACATTTTTAAATGTTTGTCATTTTTAGCAGAGAAAGAAGAGCTTAGCCATACCTCAGTTAATGAAGATATTTATTTATTTGATAAATTTATATCCATCCTTGAGGCCAGAGGTGGGCAAACCCCAAATTAGGAAGGCACTCTCCCTGCTTCTGCCACCCTCTGAGACCCCCACCTCCCCAAATCAGAGCAGCTAAAAAAATTAAGATTTGCCTCCAAATGGCAATAGCACCCTCAAAGCCTGGAAGTTGCTACTAGCTATTCAGCCATATTTTCACACATTGGCTGCAGTCCTGTATGATTCATAGTAACAATTTTGCATATCAAAAATCTTGATTTCTCTAGCACACCTTTTATTGGGAGGCTGGTGCCCTCCAGACATTTTGGACTGCAACTCCCATCAGACCAGTGCAGAAAGATTAGGGATGCTGGGATCAAAAACATCTATTTAATAGAATTTTGGGACAAGATAATAACAAATGTTGGTGTCGAAAGGAAACAGGATCTTATCTATACATGTGGTGGAGTTGCCCAAAACTAAAGAACTTTTGGATAAAGATACATATAACATTTGCATTAGGGAAAGAAGGAGAAAAGAAATACTGGAGGATTGATCTATATCTTATTACAGCTGCAAGGATATTAATAGCAAAAAAAAAAAAAAGGAAAAAAGAACAATCACCATAAATAAAAGACTGGAAAAATAAAATATATGATATGAAGGAAATCGATAGGTTAACCGCGATATTAAACAAAAAAGACATACCGTACATAAATGGGAAAGAGAATGGAAAGTAGTGACAGAGGTAATAGAAAAATATTAGATAAACAAATAAATAAACTAAAAAGCTGTAATTAAACAAATAGCTAGGGATAAACAACACTCTAAATAATAACTGCTTGAAAGGTCAAATAAAGATTCCTTTGAACTAGGATTATGGTCTTATTTTCATGATATTACAGTCGCCCCTCCATTTTTGCAGACTTGGGAGCCGCGTCCCTTGCCCATTCGTGGACGGCAAACGGAGGGGGACAAAATGGGGCACACACCGCCATTCAAGCCAAAGAGGCTCGAATATTGGTGACTTTCCATTTTCACAGGGGGAGGGGTTCTGGAATGGATTTCCTGTGAAAATGGAGGGGTGACTGTATCATGAATATGTTTTTATAGAACATAATATTGTTTTGAACGACATTGTGAACGATTTAAGATCATTTTTAAAGATCAAAAATAAGACTAATTAACAGGAAGAAATGATGTACACCAAAAGGCGGACCGTTCCAGAGTGGCGACCCAAGGAAGTCATCAAGAATAGTAAAGCAAAAAGAAGGAAAACAAGAAGAAACATAAGAAGAAAAACTCATAATTCAATTAATTGTATATAGATGGGTAGATTGAAGTAATAGTTTATTTTGCAAAGAGATATATAAAACAAACAAAAACAAAACAACAACACCAAAAACATCTGGGGGCTGGGAAAAGGACATGTTACCCACATGCTAAGGCATGTGAGCTATCAGGGTGCTACTACAACTCTCCCATTGGGAATTCCAGAAAATGAAGAATTACCATTTGTAAGACGTAGAGATGTTTGCCATTTTCAGCAGAGAAACAAGTGTATGTGTCCCCAAGCTTCTCTAGCATTGTTGCACAGGAGATGATCATGGGGGCAAACAATGTGTTGATGCTATCCTCCACAGCAGGAGGCTATGAAGAAAAAAATGGGGGGGGGGCAGTTACAAAGTTATTTCTAGTCAATAAGCAGCTGCCTCTTTTCTTAGCTTACCTCTGAGGTCCATCTCTTTCCATAGGCAGCATGACAGACTTCATTATTTGCAATGTGTAGTCACTTTTGGCTTCCAGTCATTAGATTTGGCAATTATACTGGCAATTCTCTTTTTGAGAAACTCATTTCTAATTTACTCAAGCCTTCTGTGGTCCAGTAAAAATGATGGCTGAGAGAAGAGTATAAACATATTTGCAGAAGAAGCATCTTTTCCCACACGTTCCCTGTTCCTTTGATTCATACATGGTTAAAATTGGACAACCACAAAGTACCTGCAGATTTGCCATTGGTGAGTGTAAATAAATTGTGGTGCGGCTGTTCATTTTTTTGGTCATTTGGTGAGTGGAATTTTTATTTGGCAAATAAAATTTTAAAAACCAAAGACAACCCTGCTCGTTCCCTCCTTCTTGCCTTTCCAATGGGCTGGTTATAACCCATTCCTCTTCTAGCCACATTTAGTCAAACCCTCAAAGCTTTCCACCACCTCAAATACACATGCTTTTTCATGCCATGAACTCCGTTTCTGAATTTTAACATCCTTCACTAGTGGTGAAACCATACTTTGGTAGTATTACTTTTTCTGGACTACAGCTCCAAGAATCTCCACTGGCAATTCTGGCTGGAGAATTCTGTAAGTTGCTGTCCAAAAAAGTAACTTTCCCAAACTTAACACAATGGTGCCATGCACCCATGTACTCAATCCTGACATCCTTCCCTTCGTTCAGTTCTTACCTTATCACCATTAGGATTATGGGCCCCAAAGCGCTGGTGTAAGATTGCCATGAAATCTGGGTCAGCCCAGTAGAAAAGGACTTCTGCACCTTCACTGGTAATCAGTACACATTTCATCTGTAAGAAAATATACATCTGTAGGAAATCATTGCATGATTTCTCAGGATGGTCTCTGGAACTTCAATACAATATGTCTTTTGGCCTAGTCTGAAATACAGCACAGCAAACTTCAAAAAAAGGCCATTTCATTTTGGAGAGGAAGGCATTAATGGCAAAACTATAGTGGAGGCAGAGAGATCAGAGATGAGCATAGTATCACATTATGCCCATTTATTTGTTTGTTTGTTTGTTGGATTTATATCCTGCTCTCTCCCCTACCCCAAAATGAAATTTAAGGTGGTCTATATAGCAAATAACTTTATTTGCAGAGACCCACACCTTAATGTAAGGGCAAGTGTGTACAAGTATAAGATGATATGGAGGCACATTGTGGGGAAGAGAGTCCTTGCATACCAGGCATAGTCTATCACTATTGGCAGGGGGAAAGTCAACAAAGGCCAAACAAGGCCCCTTTCACAGTACTCAATTATAGCATTTGATTCCACTTTGAACTGCCATGGCTCCACATTATGGAATACTCAGATCTTAGTTTCATGAGATACAGTGGGATCTTAGTATCTGCTGGGGTTTGGTTCCAAGACCCACCATGGATACCAAAATCAGTGGATACTCCAGTCCATTAGATACAGTGGTGTAGTAAAGTGGTGTTCCTTATATAAAATGGCTAAATCAAGGTTTTCTTTTTGGAATATATATATGTTTTCAAGCCATGGGTGGTCGAAGCCATGGATAAGAAATCTGTGGATATGGCAGGCCAACCAATCAATCCATAGAACCTTACCTTGCTCCTTTGCAATGCCAGGTTGGTCAAAAATAAGACCCATATTATCTATGACCTCCTCTTAGATGAGGATGCCGACCTGGCTTGCTTTACAGAGACCTGGCTGGGAGAGGATAGCGCTATAACTTGGACACAGGCCCTCCCAGCTGGGTACTCTGTTAGTGAGCAGGTAAGGAGAAATGAGCAGGGTGGGGGGCAGCAGCGGAGTGGCTCAGGTTCACAAGAACAACCTCACCTTGACCAGGATACCTGTAAAGAACACAGTCCACTTTGAGTGTATGTATCTAAGCCTGAGGACTAAGGATAGTTTGGGGATTCTGTTAGTATACCGCCCACCCCGTTGTCTAACAGACCCCCTAACCGAGCTGACATAGCTGGTCTCAGAGTTGCTGTTGGAGTCGCCCAGACTTCTAGCTTTGGGCAACTTCAACATCCCACTCGAGACCAGTTTGCCGAATCTAACAGGTGTGGCTCTGGAGTTCATGGAATCCATGACAAACATGGGCCTATCCCAACTGGTCGCCAGGCCCACTCATTGCGCGGGTCATATCCTCGATGCGGTCTTCAGTACGGAACAGGAATATCTGTGGGCAAAGGTTATTGAAACCACTGCATTGTCATGGATGGATCACTTCCTGATCAAGGCTGAACTAAGAACCACTGTTAGAATGGTCCACCCTCGAAGGCTTATGGAACCAACTGGATTCCAGAAAGCCTTAGAGAGTTAATGGTTGGGAATGCCAGTGATTATGTTGAAGCTTTGGTTAATACCTAGAACACCAATCTCGCCAAGGCTATCGACACAATCACTCCCAAGTATCCTTTCCAACCCGCTTCAAATCGTAAACCTAGGTATACCAATGAGCTTAGGAAGATGAAGCGGGTTCGACAACAACTAGAGTGCATCTGGCAGAAACTCTTATATGTTGTTTTAAATGTTCAATAAAATTTGATTTAAAAAAACAACTCTCAGGCTGCATCCGCACTGTAGAAATAATCCAGTTCGACACCACTTTAACTGCCATGGCTCAATGCTAAGCTCTGAGAGGAGCCCCTGAAAGGAGAGCAAAGCTCTGGTGCCACAACAAACTCCAGTTCCCAAAATTCCCCAGCATTGAGCCTTGGCAGTTAAAACAGTGTCAAATTGGATTATTTCTGCAATGCGGATGCAGCCTCAGACAGCTTTCTGTCATGGGACAGCTAGAACAGCAGATTCTTTGTTCTGGTGATGTAAGAAAGGAATGGGAGAGAATAACTTTGCATCCTATGAAGAGAAGGGAGGGCGGGTGGCCAGAGTTATGATCCATATTAAGTTGAGCCAAAGTTGCAGTGCAAAAAAAAAAGGCATCCATTAGATGAGGTAGGAAATTGGATGAAGCCGTTCGATAGTTACTAGGCCTCCCTAAAAACAGAAAGCCCCGAGTGTTGTGGGCCCAGGGTGATCACCTAACCACAAAGGAGGACAAGACACCATAAAATATAGGACATTGGGGGAAATGTAGGGCATGACAAACCAAAAGCTAAAAACACTCATGTAAATATAAGTTTGTGCTTCCTATCCATGCTCAAAATGGAAGACATTTGGGAATTCCTCTTGGACAAAAGGCTGAAATATAGGGCATATCCTGGAAAAAGAGGACTTCTGGTCACCCTGCGTAGGCCCTGCAGGGATGACCTGAGACAATCCCTGCACAATCGCTCAGGAGGACAAAACAAAACTTTTCCCAGGGCTGGCCAGGGGAAAGAAGGCATGAAGACAGCTGGAGGAAGCGAAGGGGAAGCAGCCGATGATTCTCTTGGCCCTTAAGTGACCAGTCCCTGGAGCTATTCACCCACAGAAGGAGGGACACCATGACCAGGAACCCGCCTTTTCCAGGACATATCCTACATTTCCAACTTCTTTGCTGGACAAATTCCAAAACGTCCTCCATTTTGAGCAGGACTGAGAGCCACCATGGCCTAGTGGTTTGAGTGTCGGACTAGGATTCTGGAGACCAGGGTTCGAATCCCAGCTTGGCCATGGGAACTCACTGGGTGACTTTGGCCAAATCACACTCTCTCAGCCTCAGGGGAAGGTAATAGCAAACCCCCTCTGAACAAACCTTGCCAAGAAAACTTCATGGGACCTTAGAGTTGCCATAAGCCAGAAATGATTTGAAGGAGCATGACACATACAAGAAGCATGCCTTTATATTTCTAGGAGTGCTTTGAGCTTTTCTTTCTCCATGCCCGCATGACTAAGAAGCATGGATTTACATTCCTATGAGTGTTTTTAGCTTTCCTTTGGTCATGTCCTCCATCCACAATGTCCTCCCTCTGGAACAGGACTAAGGTCCAAAACACCCTGCAGAAATAATCCAGCTTTAACTGCCCAGGCTGAATGCTAGGGAATTCTAGGAACTGTAATTTTGTAAGACATTTAGCCCTCTGTCGGAGAGAGCTCTGGTGTCACAATAAACTACACTTCCCAGAATTCCCTAGCAGTTAAAGTGATTTCAAACTGGATTATTTCTGCAGTGGGTTTTGGACCTAAGAAGCATGCATTTATCTTTACAGGAGTGTTTTGAGGTTTGATTTGGTCATGTCCTACATCTGTTCATGATTAAGGAGCATGTATTTACCTTTTTAGGAGTATTTTTAATTCTTATTTGGTCATGTCCTCCATTCCAGCCTTCTCTCCAGGAGGAATTCTACAATGTCTTCCCTTTGGAGCCAGACTAAGAAGCATGCATTCACCTTTCTAGGAGTGCTTTTGGCTCTTATTTAGTCACGTCCTCCATTCCAGCCTTATGTCCTACATATCAGCCTTGGGTCTAGGAGGAATGCCAAGATCTCCCTTTGGAGCTGGACTCAAGAAGCATACATTCACCTTTCTAGGAGTGTTTTGAGCTCTTAGTCGCTCATGTCCTCCATTCCAGCCTTATGCCCTACATTTCAGTCTAGTGTCCAGGAGGGATCCCCAAATCTCCCTTTTGAGCAGGACTCAAGAAGCATGCGTTCACCTTTCTAGGAATGTTTCGAGCTCTTATTTGCTCATGCCCTCCATTCCACCCTTCTGTCCTACATATCAGCCTTGGGTCCAGCCTGGAGGCATTCCACAATGGAGCAGAACTAGGAAGCAGGAGTTTAAATCCCTGGGAATGTTTTTAGACTTTTTTATGGGGTCCTCCAGTTTCCTCGGAATGTCCTCCATCCTGCGGGGCCCGGCCCTCTTCCTCGGTGGTTGGAGGGTCCCCGGTCACCCGGAGGAGGGAGCCCCCTACCTTGGCGCAGGTGAGCAGGAGGAGCCGGGGGAAGCAAAGCTCCGCTCCCGGTCCTTGCAAGGAGGGTCCTCCGGCAGCAGGAGGTCCGGAGCCCCCGCAGGACAGAGAGCCCCGCCACGGCCCTCGCGCGTGACTCCGCCGAAGGGAAGCAGAGGCAGCTCCGCCTCGGAAGAAGGAGGAGGAAGGAAGGAGGAAGGAGAGGAGGACTCTCCTCCGCCCCATGGGCGTCGCGGAAGGGCTGGCCGTCCGGCAAAGAAGGCAGCTCCGGGGGAACAGAGGTCCTCCTCCTTCTGCAGCAGGACATGCCCTCCATGCCAGCCCTCTGTCCTCCATGCCAGCCCTTCTCTCCAGGAGGAATGCCACAGCCTCCTCCATTCTGAGCCTCACTGAGAAGCCTTGCAGTCCCAGTCCTTAGGAGTGTTTTAGCTTTTATTGCCTTTTTCATTTGGTCATGTCCTCCATGCCAGCCCTCTGTCCTCCATGCCAGCCCTTCTCTCCAGGAGGAATGCCACAGCCTCCTCCATTTAGCTTTTAATGCCTTTTTCATTCCACTGAGAAGCCATGCAGTCACAGTACTGGGCCATTGCAGACTGCCAGAAATAGTGCAAATTGAGTCCATTTTAACTGCCCTGGCTCAATGCTAGGGAATCATGGGAATTGTATTTTTTTTTTTCTGAGACATTGAGCCTTCTCTGTCAGAGAGCTCTGGTGCCACAATAAACTACAGTTCCCATGATTCCCTAGCACTGAGTGAGGGCAGTTAAAGTGAACTCAATTTGCACTATTTCTAACCTCTTTCTTTCAATTAGTCTCAAAGGTGCTACAAGATCTCTCTACATACAGACTGATTCTACAGTTACAGACTGCCAGAAATAATCCAATCTGAGGCCACTTTAACTGCCCTGGCTCAGTGCTAGGGAATCATGGGAACTGTAGTTTATTGTGGCACTAGAGCTCTCTAACAGAGAAGGCTCAATGTCCCAGAAAATAATACAATTCCCTGATTCCCTAGCATTGAGCCAGGACAGTTAAAGTGGTCTCAAGTTGCATTATTTCTGGCAGTCTGTAAAGACCCTTAACACAGCTATAGCTTTTGAATTCCAGCCTTCTGTCCTCCATTTCAGCCTTCTTTCCAGGAGGAATTCCATAATCATCACTAAGAAGAATGCATTTTTATTCCTGTGAGTATTTTTAGCTTTTCTTTGGTCATGTTCTCCATTCCTGCTTTTTCTCCAGGAGGAATTCCACAAGGCATTCCATTATGAGCATGATTTAAGAAGCATGGATCTACACTCCTACTGAGTGTTTTTAGATTTTATTTGGTCATGTCCTGCATTCCAGCCTTCTGTCCTCCATTCCAGTCCTTCTCTCCAGGAGGAATTCCACAGTCATCACTAAGAATCATGCATTTATATTCTTGTGAGTGTTTTTAGCTTTTCTTTGGTTATGTCCTCCATTTCTGCCTTCTGTCCAAGAGGAATTCCAGAATCACTACGAATCATGCATTTACACTTATTCTCAGTGTTTTTAGCCTTTCTTTGATCATGTCTCTCCATTATGAGTGTTTTTAGCTTTTATTTGCTCTTTTATTTGCTCATGCCGTACATTCCAGCCTTCTGTCCTCCATTCCTGCCTTCTCTCCAGGAGGAATTCCACAATCACTATATGAAACATGCATTTATATTCCTGTGAGTGTTTTTAGCTTTTCTTTGGTTGTGTCCTCCATTCCTGCCTTCTCTCCAGGAGAATTTCACAGTCTCCTCCATTATGAGCATCACTGAGAAGTCATGCAATCACATTTCTAGGAGGGTTCTTAGTTCCATCTTTAAATGCCTTTTTTTTGCCACTGTTCATGGTACTGCTTTTCTCTACATTTCCAGCCTTCTGTATCTTGTGGCCCCTTTGAGACTAACTGAAAGAAAGAAGTTGGCAACATGAGCTTTTGTAGCCTTATATCTACTTCCTCAGATGCATTTGGACATCTGAGGAAATAGACTGTAGTCTACAGAAATTTGGAAACTAGAGAAGAAGAAAAGCACATGGGCCCAGAATCGGGCAAAGGCTTTACAGCTGCCAGCAAAAATAACAGAATACAATTATGTATCTGCATTTGTTATCATGCATTTGAGGAAGTAAACTGAAGTCTATGAAAGCTCATGCTGCCAACTTCTTTCTTTCAGTTAATCTCAAAGTGCTACAAGATCTCCCTACATACTGATTCTACAGACTAACACAGCTATAGCTTTGAATTCCAGCCTTCTGTCCTCCATTCCTGCCTTCTCTCCAAGAGGAATTCCACAATCACTAAGAAGCATGCATTTATATTCTTGTGAGTGTTTTTAGCTTTTCTTTGGTCATGTCTTCCATTCCTGTCTTCTCTCCAGGAGGAATTCCACAGTTTCCTCCATTATGAGCATCACTAAGAAGTCATGCGGTCACATTTCTATGAGTGTTTTTTAGCTTTTATTTGGTCATTTATTTGGTCATTCCCTCTATTCCAGCCTTCTGTTCCCCCATTCCTGCCTTCTCTCCAGGAGGAATTCCACAAACACTATGGACTATCACACAGGGGCCAGTTTCATCTTTAAAAAGATAATAAAGCACAAATAAACCATCCCGAAAATAAAGCGAAAATAGAGCTTGATCGTGCAAATGAATTTCACATGTAATTAGAATAAATCGAAATAACGCGAAAAGTGATAAAAAGGTGTTTTTACATTTCATACAGAAGTGAAAGAAATTCCTAAATGTACCAGAAATGGTATCCTTGCAATGTGCAGAAAGAGAAAGCAGAGAGGCTCATGTCTGCCTGCCATGTTTGTCGCCTGAGCAAAACAGGAAGTAAAAGGGTTATTGTGTGAATAAAGTGAATTTGACTTTCACACTAGAGTAAATGTGCAATTACAGTAATATCGAAAATGCATTTTCACTAAAATCCTGAAAGTAAAAAGATCTGGGATAACACCACTTTCTGAACACTTTAATAGCAGTTTTTGTGTGACGTCGTGTGAAATCGTTGCACATAATTACGCAGTTTTTTGGGGGATTTGTATGGGATAAATTATAGATTTTCCCTGTGTGATAAAGTCCTATGAAGCATACATTTACATTTATTACATTTATTATTTACATGTGTTTATTCTGTCCAGGAGGAATTCCAAAATATCATCCATTTGGAGCAGGACTAAGAAGCATGAATTTAAATTTCTACGCATATTTTTCACTTTTATTTAATCATGTCCTTCATGTCAGCCTTCTGTCTGGGAGGAATTCCACAGTGTCTTCTATTTGGAGCAGGACTAAGGACCTTATCACACGGGGCCCAATCCAGACAGAATCCAAACGAAATCCCGACCTAATACGTATTATTTTTCCGTGTGTCCACACGACGTCACACAGAACCCCAACAGAACCCTGACAGAATGCGGAAAGAAACGAAATCTTTTGAATTTCGGTTTCTTCAGGAATTGCAAATGCGCGACGGGAATCATTTCGCTTTTGCCGTAGGTATGAAAACCCAATACGTATTGGGGAGTATTTCCCCAATACGTATTGGGGAACATTTCCCCGCCTGCGCTCCGAGGAGGTCCTCCCCGGAGAGCTGGCTCTCTGAGGACGTCCTCCTTGGAGCGCAGGCCCCGCACAGGGTCCACGCTCCGAGGAGGTCCTCCCCGGAGAGCCGGCTTGGTAAGGGGTGACAGCCGCGGCAAGTGACAGCCGCGGCTGTATTGCGCATGTGCAAGAACATCATTGCTTGGTTATGTACGGGATTTTCTCACTTGTGTGTGAACGGCAAATACGGTTCCCGGGAGCGCTTTCCTTAAAAGTGCGATGAAGGTAATGGCGTGTGATAGCCATTTGCGTATTGTGGGGTTTCTTTCGGTTTGTTACTGGATTTATTCTTATTTCACTTTATTATCGCTTTGTGGCCCGCGTGTGATAAGGTCCTAAGAGAATTAATCCAGTTTGACAGCACTTTAGCTGCCATGGCTCAATGCTGTGGAGTTCTGGGAAATATAGCTTGGGTGGCCTTGTGATGTTGACCTGAGGTTCTTCTGGCAGGCTTCCAGCTATTCTTGGATTCCATTTCCCATCTTTAAATGCCTTTTTTGCCAGTGTTCATGGTACTGCTTTTCTCAAATCCTTTCTTAAAACTTAGCTTTATTGTCACATTTTTATTGTGACAACTTTCTCAAGTGCAGAGGTGAGAAACATGTGACCTTCCAAATGCTTGGGGCTTGCAACAGCAGCCCCCAGCCAATATAGACAATGATGAGGGATGCTGGGAGTTGCAGTCCAACAGCATCTGGATAGCTGCATGATTCTCATCCCAGGCCTAGCGAAGCTAAGCCAAAATGTGTATAATGGCACTGGGTGCATATACTTCCAATTTATCCTCTCTGTCTTCTTTCCTTCTATTGCTTTCCCTCTACCAGATTTCAGACTGTAAAGTTTTTGGGGAGCAGAACCTTGTTTTGTTTTATTTTTCTTGCTGCTTGCTGTGACAAAGGCTGTGTACAGTTAGGCTGTATTTATTTATTCATTATTAAAAATAGAAATGCCAGAATTATCAGGGAATCTGCTGTATCCAATGACAAACTGGAAGAAGCAGATTTCTCTGCACACTGCATGCCACTTGACAGACTGCTCTCGTGTTGAATTGCAACAAGTACAGTGTGGTGATCTTTATTTAGACAAAAAGCAGCATAGAGCCCATCTGTGCAAAGTTGGTGTAAGGAGGAGGCAAGAGGAAGGCTTCCTCCTCCAGCGAACAATTTTGGATAGGAGAGTTAATATGGTACAGGTTGTAGAGAGATCTTGTAGCACCTTTGAGACTAACTGAAAGAAAGAAATTGACAGCATGAGCTTTCATAGACTTCAGTCTACTTAGGTTGTTTAATTTAGGAGACTCTGTGGACTCTCAGGTATTGGATTCCAACTTGCTTCAACTCTGACCAATGCACTGCTAGTGAGAGATGTCATCCCAACAGGGTCTGGAAGGTCTCATGTACCAGTCACCCCAAGACCAGGCCCTCTGCAACTTTCCTCTGTGTCGATATATTGTTATCAAATGGGATGTTTAGAGCATGAGTTATGATTAGCCTTACCATATAAGGAGATCCAGGAGGCTTAGCATGGAGGAGCTCAAGAGCGCATAGCCAGGACAGATCAATCCAGATTGGAATCTGCATAATCCCTGCACTGAGTGATGGTGGGCAATGCTCTTGTTTTTTGTGGCTGTCTTCTAGAAGAGTTTATTCCTGATGTTTTGCCAGCCACAGATGCTGGTGAAACATCAGGAATAAATTCTTCTAGAACACAGCCACGTAGCCCAAAAAACCCACAAAAAACTATGATGCTGGCTGTGAAAGCCTTCAGCTTCACAATAGCTCTTGTTTTTACAAATGAACAGAAATTCTGGGAGAGAGACTTCTTTGTCCAAGGGACATCTGCATGGATGGAAGAGCCATTCTCAACTTCCTTGCCCATTCTTCCCTCCTGGAAATCCACTCATATCCTAAAGCCTGCCCTAGGATATGTTTTGTTCTATAAATATGCCCACTCAGGCAACCCCAATTTGGTCTTGTTTGAGGTCAGAAAGCTGCTCTTCCATATCTTACTTGATTCCATATCTTACTTGATTCCTCAACATAAGCTGGCCATGCTACAATCCCAAGGCATCTGCTGAGCCATTTTTCACCTCACAGTACCCCCCACCCCATCGGAGCTATATATCTGGAGTCGGTACAATATTGCCCTTTGCAACCTCTTTAAGTTGCTACCTGTCACCAATTTTTATATTGTAAGTTCTTGGATGCATGCATGAGTGTCTTGTGTGAATGGTGATTCCTTGATTACAAATAAAACTACAGTTGGACTAGCACTCTGGAGTCCTGTTTTTAGAACTGCTATACACAGGCTCAGTCCCCACTTTAGTTGCTGTCATTTGAGCTAATTGAATTCCCATTTGAATATTAATTGTGGGTGCCCTCTTGGGACTTTGCATTTTGGGTAACATAATCTCACCATTAGATCAGGATTTATAAAAATTAGTTTGTACACTACTGTTCCTAGAATTTCCCAGTCAGCATGGCAGCTGACCAGGCTGTCTGAGGGTTTATGGAAGCTGAAGTCCAAAATATATGTTTCCCAAACTCTGCTTCAGACAAGCCTTTGAGATAGGAATTAATCTGGAAGGATGAATAACTTGTGTCCCTTGGACTGCAAGTTATTTCCCATCATTCCTAGCCATGATAGTCAAGGTTGATGAAAGCTGTAGTCCATCAACATCTGGAGGCCCACAATTTGCCTCCAGATAAATAGCAAAGGTCAGTGAACTGTCTATCATGGGATCTCTTGGTCATAGTGATAGTCTGAGCTCTATTTCTTGGGAGATAATTTGGGGATCTACTCTCAACCCATATTTAATTATCTTGTCAAGATAAGATAGGCCATACTGAAGCCAACAACCACTGAAAAATAAGAGAATGCTAACAATATTTGTGCCTTTTTGTAAGTGCCTGCTGCTGGCATCCGTACAAAGGCAGGAATGATAAAGAGGAAGGATAAAGTAAGGCTTTCTCTCTTTAAATCTTTCTATGAGAATCATTTTTTAAAATATAAAAATCGAGCCCTAGTATTGTATTTTGTTGTGAAGGTAGAATGATCTATGGTGAACTTGTAAATGGCACTCTTTTGGGAAACAAGTTAGGGATTTGTCTTGTCTTCAATCACAGTCAGGGGATGAGCAATGCAGAGAGCACACCCAATGCTTGCCTAAAGAAAAGCATAAAGGCTATTTCTTCCTGGCATTTATTTCTCCCTGCTGTATTGTTCAATGCTGTAATAAGCAAAGTGAATTACAAAATAACCTGCACGATACAGATGGGAGACAATATAGCAGCAATTGAAGGGAGGGAGGATGAATGGTGGGATTGCAACTGAATAACCTTTCTTGTCCTTAATATATTTCCCAATTTACTATGACACAAGGATGGAGACCATATGGCCTGCAGTAGATGTAATGCATGGCATTCTCCTGAGCCACATGCCTATTCCTCAGTAAGGTTTAATCTCCACTGCAATGTACCAAGGAAGAGAGATTTAACACTCTTCCTCCAGAGTACCATGATAGGGATTAAATCTAAGTCTTCTTCACTGTCCCACTAACTTGGAAGTGTTGTGTGAATGATCCTGTTTACCTTCCTCAGAGGGCTCAAAATCAGAGTAGGCACTGCTTCATTTTCCAGGAGAGCAGAAGCTAAGCTAGAGAGCCATCGTGGTGTAGCGGTTTAACATTGGACTATGACTCTGGAGGCAAGGGTTCAAATCCCTGTTGGGGCATGGAAATGAGGAAGTCATACTCATTCAGACTTAATAGGAAGGCACAGGCAAACCCTCTCTGAACTAATCTTTCCAAGAAAATCCCATGATAGGGTCACCTTAGAGTCACCTTTAGTTGGAAAAGATGAAGGCACACAACAACAAGAAGCCAGGTTAAGTAAAGATCTGAGATGACCCCACTTGGGGACTGGAACAGCAAGACTCAGAAAACTATTTGAGATCCTGCAAATATGAGTTAAAATTGATTTCAGTGGATCAAAGTGTTAGTGGAATGTTGGAGAGGGCTGGGGAGAGGAATATGAATCACAGGATGAATTTTGTGCAATCCCAGTCCTTGATACACAAACTGCTTTATTAGTACTTGTGGGAGGTTGCAACACTGTCCCATTTTGCTGCGTGAAATTGTTGTACTTCCCCCTTATTTCAATCAATTGCCAGCCATATCTTCAATAAACTCCTTTTGGCTTCCTTTCATTGGACACAGTGTGTCCTCTGATGACGGTAGGGGAAAGAATAAAGAGGCATTTTGTGCTTGTCATCAGACTTGTCTGTTTCCATAGCCTTGTTCAACTTGTGTTTCCAAGAGCCTTTGTAAAGAGTTGTTGCTAGAAGGAGGGGCAGAACTCAGAAAAGTTACTTTGGACTACAAGAATCTCCCTGCAAGCATGGCCAGTGATGCTAGAAGGCCTTTCAGTTGTATTGTTCTTTAATTATGTTATTCAGAGGCAATATATAGCCACTAACATGGGAAGTGCAAGATAACAAGATGGTTGCTGTATGAGCACATGCATGGCTTTCTCCCCCCATTTCTTACTAAAGGGATAATTTCAGCAGTCTCTCAAATTATGTGTATTTTGCAGCAGCCACTTGTTACATCCATGATCTTGGAAAGTGGCCACATTGCCTGGAGGATTCTGAAAGTTGCAGTCCAAAAAAGTAACTTTCCTAAGAAGAAGGGTCTTTCTGGCATTCTGAATACTGAAGTAAGAGTTTCTATGTGAGCTCACTTGGGGAAAATGCCATGTATGCCGAGGCAGTTTTTAATGTGTGTGAAAATGTTTGTACCACCCAGCTTTATACTCTTCAGTGAGGACATCTGTAAAGGAATAGGTCGCCCCCACCAGCAACTTGCCTTGGGTACCTTCTAGCCTTCGAGATGCAAGTCCCACCATTCCTCACTATTTGTCGTGGTGATTGTGACTGATGGAAGTCTGACAGCATCTGGAGGACCACATTTGTAGGACTCTTCTGTCTAGAGTAAGCTAGAAAGAGAATTGCCATGCTGACCATGGTGTCCTTTCTCGGTGTTGGGCATGAGAGGATTTGGAGAGAAGGCTTTCTGTTGAAGATGGGCTGTCCAAAGTGTCTTGTGGTTATTTTTCCTTTCTTTTATTTCATTCTTCATTATATATTTTTTCATTGATATGCAAAGTATTTTATTGTCAGGTCTCTTTAGCTGCCAAGGCTATTAATTTCTGTTGTCCTTGTGTGCCTTCACGTTGTTATGGTGACCCTAAGGCACAGCTATCACAGGGTTTTCTAGGCAAAATTTGTTCAGACCGGGGTTGCCTTTGCCTTCCTCTGCAGTTGAGAATATGAAAGACTATTCATATGAATATTTAATTACTTAATATTTTTGTCAGTACTGGAGATGGTTGCCTGTCCTTTTGATGCATGTTTTATATTTTGATTAATATATATTTTGATCAGTATATTTAAAATATTTTAATATTTTAAATTGGGGGTTGGGTTTGTGCAACCTGTAAGCTCTGCATAGCTCTTAAGCCCCTTGAAAGTCCCAGAAACTCTTCAATCCTGATTTTTTAAAAAAGCTGCTAAAAAGTGCATTTTTGCACCTAGGTGCTGTTTCACCTCATTTCAAACAAGAAGAAAATCACTTCCAAAAGCAACCAGAATATGATTCCAGTTGTGGGAAATGACCCTGTATTGAGTTTGAAGGTGCTTAAAATGGCAAAATATTTGTACCATACATCTGAGATTGCTACAATAGTGTTACTGGATGAGTTCAGGCACATAGTATCTGTGGTAGCAGCAGTGGTTCAAGGGTGATGGTGTCTAAGTGGTGGGATTATAAAAATAAAGTCTTGCACAGGAATGACAAGGGCATCTAGATGCTTCCCACACTTGCTGCCATAGTGGTGCGACAGATGGAGGTCCTCACAGTTGGTAGCAGAGAGTAAGAGAAAAGGACCATACTTACAGTATGCATCATCTTTTCTCTATTCACACTCTGCAGTTTAGAAAGCAAATTGCAGCCCACCTGTTGATTCTATATTATTATCTGTTTCCATATACCAAAAATTTTGTTTTATTTTCCCCATATATGGCATTAAAGTCTTCATACATCTTAAGACTTCCTTATGAAAGAATACGCTCTAGTTCTTGAATGTGATCCTGACTAGATTGGCAATGACTGCAGGCTGTAAGTGTGTTGGCATTTGGCTTTCTTTGCCCACATTTTTTGGGACAGAAATGTAAAAGATCCAAAAGGGCTGTAGGCTCATGTTTACTTCAAAAAATAGAGCCCTCAAAACACTGTTAAAAAATAAGGTCCACTCTGCTCAGTTAGTTCAGATCAGTGTCCCTCTTCTGTTTTCTGCCAACCTGTTAGAGCCATATCCCTTACATAGATTTCTGCTCTATCCCCAAGGAGGTCTGTACAAAGAGATTAGTGTATGAGATGAGAGCTGTTACTAGGGGCAGGGAAAGAAGGAGATGATGGGTTGCCAGGTCAATGACTGGAAATTACACCTATATATTTAAATTCTTTGTGACACTGTGAGGTTTTAGCTCCTGCACTGTTCCTCTAAAATTCCCTTTGCCCATTTTTTCTCTGTCTGCTATGAACTGCAAATTATTTTGTGCTCACAACAGATAGATGGGGAAACTAGGTGAGAGAACCTGTGGAGAAATGGAGTGGACAGTGCAGTAGCTACATGTTAGTAAAGGTCATACCCGAACAACCCTTGCAGAAGTTTGGCCAGAAAGGTCTAGCAAAAAGGAACTTCTGTTACTGTTTATAGGCTGACCTCTGTTCAGTCTTACATTGTTGTAATTCATTTGGTGGATCTGATACAGTATGGTAGTTAAGAAGTATAAAATGACAAGAGTCACAAGGAACGTCAAAGATCAGTCAGTCAAGTGCTGTTGACACGGGGAATCTGATGCTACACTATGCCTTCAGACTGACTTTTGAATTCTTGAATCCACTACAGTGTCTTAGGGGAAAAGTCACTATTTCCTCCATCTGAAAAACAGGATTAAAAATGCTGACCTACCATCTAAACACTGTAAGATTTACAAAACAATAGTAACAAAAAAAATTAAAAACAAATTTAAAGTGCTTGAATATGATAGAGCAGGGTGGGAACCATATGGCTTTCTAGAAGGGTTTGGGCTACAAATACCAGCATTCTTCACCATAGGCTGTCCTAGCTAGAGCTGTGGAAACTTGCAGTCCAACACCATCTGGAAGGATACATGATTCTCACCCTTGTTTATACAGCATTACATAAATGCTATTATGCCACCTGACAGTATTATTTTGGCTTTGCCTTTGCAAGTTATTCCTCTCTACTGATTGACATTCTAGGGGAAATATGTAAGACTCCCTAGGGTCTAGAGAGTGCAGTACAAGGCAATATTTACAGTCACTTCTCCCAAGTGCCTTTGCTCCTGGGAACCCCAGAGGCAAACAAGGCATTTTGAAAAGAGCCAGCAGTCAGACACCTACTCCTTCTCTTTCATCACCATGTAGGTAATAGTTTTTCTCTCCCATAGCTGCCAGAGTGGATGGACAGAGTGATGAGAAGGAAAGCAAGCGGTATATGTAGGGGGAATGTAGTTTTATGTCGGGACTGCATTTAATTTAAGGTGTCTTCATGTTCAAGGATGCCTCTTGTGGGGATTTAATGTTAGCAACCTTCTCCTTGGTTACATCCCAAGTGACTTCATTGGGCTTGGATGAGAACATCTAAACTGGGCTTCCTGAGATCTGTAATTTGTTCCCCTTCACCATTCTATCACCTGCAAGAATACTTTAATTTCTGTGAGTGCAGGTAGAAGAGCTGATCCTGGGTTGCATCCAAAAGAGATTATAGCCAGGGATCTAGATGCTTGTTGCTGGGTCCAGGAAAATGGAAGGAAGATTGTTGAAACTCAAAGGGAAATATGGTTGACATCTGAAATTAGCTGTGAAATCTGGTGAAATGCAAGCACCAGTTGTAGAGAGTACTGGCATCAACCAGGCCCAGAGTCCTGAAATGAAAACATGATAGCAACTTTCAAGTATGTAGGCTGTCATTTTGAACTATAATTTCTTCCCTGAAGGCAGGGCCAATCTCTGACAAATTCCCTTCTCCCAGCTATTCAGGTATCTTTTTCAGTTTTTCAGAAAATATAATTTAATAATTAACATTTGCAGCAAATGCTCCCAGGTGGCAGCATTATAGACAGTGGCCAAGACCAAACCCTCTCCTCATCCACCCCACAATGCTGCTGGACTGAAGCAGCTGCAGACATCTCAATAGTTTTTATCTGGACTGATACATGCTGTCTGTCTTTCCTCTGCAGCATAATTAGCTGCTAATTTTTGCAAGAGGCTGTTCTGGGTCCTGCATCAGCACATGCCTTGCACAACTGCATCTATTTGCGTATTCTTCCGGTCTCTCATGCCCATCAACTGCATAGCTTTCTCGGTTGTCAAGTGTGTATAGTTTGCTCCTGTGATGGTTGCCAGCAGGGGAAATAGTGTCCACAGGAATAAAGCTTAAGGCCTAGATTATAAAGCTTTCACTGTTGGTACCCTTTTGGTAGCTACTGGAATGATGGATGCAACGCACTTGCATATGCTCAGCAAAAAATAGCCAAGAGGTCTTCTCTCTTTTATAGTCATTCCACCTGGCCACCAGGTGGCACAAGGTCCTCAGTTTAGGATAGATTTCAGCCTTGATAAGATACATCCATAGTTTAAGATGTTTCCCAGGCTGTCAAGAAGAGGGCAGCATAGGCAGCTTTCCATGGAAATGTCACTTTGCAAAAGGTTCAAGTTTCCCTACTCATCTTCTGCAATAGCATCTGAGTACTCTGCTCTCCAGTGGGACAGCCTGCAAGTCAATTCCAGCTATCTCATTCTTTCCATAAAGAGAACAATAATAATTTGGCTTTGATCCAGCTGAAATAGGAGGAAAACACTCCTCCTCTTCTTTCCCAGGTCCATCATGCAGGTGCTGTCATTGCCATCTGTACAGGCAAATAATTCAGTTTGTGAAATGGCCACCAGTGCGTGCTGTCATTGCCATCTGTACAGGCAAAGAATTCAGTTTGTAAAATGGCCACCAGTGCTTTCAGACTGACACACCGCCCCTAGGTTTTTCAGGAGCCCTTTTATTCTCCTTTCTCTGTGATGTCTGTTGAGCCTACCAAGAAATGGCATATGCCAAGATATGCCCCAACTGTCCTTGGCAGTGGGCTGTGGGGAGCTACCGATATCGGCAGGCAAGAGCATTGACATTCTTCACCACATAGAAACTCATTGTGAGTGGTGGGATCACCAGGGTCCGGCCAGGACGAAGAGAACGCGGTTTCAGATTTGGTAGGGTTCCATCATCCATCATGGTGAGCAGCTGCCCATTAAGCAGCACTGACCTGCATACAGAGAGCAAATGTATAAGAAATCCTTCAATCAAGCAGGAAAGAGAAGGCTGGTCCCTTTCCCAGGTAATAAGAGAGAGAAGAAGGTTTACAGATGGCCAGGTGAGACTTTCATAGCAGTGATGAAGAACACAGAAATACAGAACTACCTTTTAAGTTGGTGGGCATCAGCTTTCCCTCTACATGCAAGTCCAAGATAGACTCTTGCAGGTGTATATAGACAGTAACTCTCCAATGCTGCACCACAGACCTTCCCCACTGGACAGGATTTACAGGGGTTAGAGCAGCTACAATAATAATAGCAAACTTACAAATGGGTGTGCAAAAGCAAGCCCAAGATAACCCAGAATGAAAGTGCTTCTTGAACTGCCAGTTATTTTTTTGCTGCTAATACAATGCATCCTATTCTTACTTTCCCCCAATTAATCTGGACATATGTTTATGGACCAGAACACCCCACTGTGGTCCTTTTACATTTTACAACTCCTTCCTTTCCACCATTAATCTCTCAGATGTATCTTTTTCTCCCTCTCTCAGCAGAGCTTGAAAAATTACTTTCAAAAGAACAATGTTAACATTGTAGTGTTTTGTTTTGCTTTTGCAGGGAGGGAGGCACTTGCAGTTATTATAGTTGTGGGGAATTTTAAATGTAATCTTCTTCACTTTCCCACTTCCCAAAAGTAACTACAATAGATACTTTTGGTTACTTTAAAATAACACCGTCTGAATGCTGTTGGTAACTATAGCCTGTGGTACAAAACACCTCCTCTCATCCACCTTGTCATTGCCACCGCATCCACAGCAGAGCATAAGGCAACAGGACAAGAAACAGTATAAGCCAGCACTTGATCTATGTGATATTCTTTGCTCACCATTTAATAAGCCCTCTCTCCCTTGTGCAACTACAAAAAATCTGAAAGGTTACAGTTATGCTGCAGAAAGAGTGAAGCCATCTCTTGTCAAGTTGCAGCTGTAATTGGAAAATTTGTCATTGGAATAATTAAACCTAATTAGCTGTTGTAACTAGTTACTTTCAAGTTCTGTCTCACATAATGCTACAAATAAGGAGCATCAAAGGGTGAGAGTTTCAAGATAGATAAAAGGAAGTATTTCATCATCCAGAAAATAGACTGTGGAATTCATCACCCCAAGATGTACTTACTTGCCCAAGTTTAAAAAAGGATTAGACCGATGGAGGATAAGTACTTCCAATATTGTTACTTTTTAGCTACTGCTTCATGTTTTTGTTGTGGACTACTTTGGGATTTTTGAAAGTGAACAGTGAAATTTTTTAAACAAATAAATAAATAAATAAAAATATGAAAATGGATTACATTCTATACAAGGCAACTTCAAGGATAGCCCTGTTCCTTAAAAAAGAAACAATATAAAAAAAGTTCTGTAATACCTTAAAAGCTAACAGGTTATTTTGATATAACCTTTGTGTCAGTAGACAAAAGGAAATCAATGGGCCTCTGTGGATCAATGACAGGTGGACTTTTGGAGCACTTCAGGAATTTGCAGGGCAATTTGCAGGTAAGCAGAGCTTGGAGAAGTTATTTTTTTGGATTACAACTTCAAGTATTCCCAAGCAGCATTTCCAGTAGGCATGTGGGCTGTAGGATTCTGGGAGCTGGAATCTAAAAATAATTTCTTCCAAGTTCTGCAAATGGGTAACAGGGGAGCAATACAGGTTGATATCACCTGCATTAGCACTTAGCATGTCTTCTTAGTTTCCAAGGTACTGGGCTTTTTGTGTCAATGGTCTTTGATATCAACACAAGGCGTGGTGAATTTCCACCAAATACTACTTCCCACTCCCTGCTAGAGCAACAGTGCTTACCTAGAATGTAGCCCTTCCTGACCAGAGGGCTGCAGCACATACTGATGGACGAGTTTATCCCGAAGGGTTCCCACTAACTTGATTTTCTTCCGGGACCGATGCAGGTTGATGATATAAAGTGTGATGGAACCACGGACATAAGTGTGACTGCAAGAGAGATGGGGCAACTAAGAGTAAGTCATGCGTATACTTCTCAAGACACATTTGATAGCATTTCACATCCCAACACACTATCACGCTGTCACAGGGAACCGTATATGGGATCAGTATACAGAACTATGGTCCTTTTTATGGTCCTTAACTGCGCAATAGTGTAAAGACCTTCCTCCACTTTAATTCAGGGATCTGTCTTGCCTTATCACTTATCTTTGTCTCTCTTTTGCAAAGAAAGTTTGACAAGAGAATGGCCACAACACATTCTCCAGCATAATAGAGTGTGTCACCCCAATTCAACCATAAGTAGGGACTACAATTCCCAGAATCCCCCAGTCAGTAGCCCCATGCTGGCTGTAAGATTCTGGGAACTGTGGTTTAAAGAAGTTACTTTTCCAAGCTCTGACCATTTTAGGCACATCCTACAATTTGTATTGGCAAGGACCAACTTATAAGTACTGCTTGGGGAAACAATATTTAGGAAACTCCAGGCGTGGCATATTATCTCTTTTAAAATACTCTGTAAGAGATTTGGGCAGAAATGCTCCAAACAAGAGAGTATATCTTGTGCTTGTGAAATGCAGTTTCCCATCCAACTGCCCTGGGCATAGGATGAAGCCAAGGGGCTGCCCACCTGTGCTAGCCTGCCTTTCCTTCCTCACCTGCCCTGTCCCAATTGCCAGTTAGCTGTCAGTCATTGGGCAGGTTTCCCTTTAGGAGGGGGAGGCTTGTTGAAAGCATCTGGGCCATGTGAGGGAGCAACAATAGGGACCTGTGTGTGCAGGAAGTCCCAGGTCCAGACTCACAGGATGCTTTGAAAAGGCTTATCACAGAAACTCTAGCTAGGCTGGGTGCCCCAAGCAGGACAGTGGGGAGAGGGGAATGCCGGGAGACAAGACACTGAAACCAGACCCTGGGGCCTTGCTGGAAATGCACTCCGTTGATCTTATCCTGACAGGAGTTGTGCCACAAAGGTTTTCACCCCAGGCCCAGAGATAGTTGCTACTCTTCCCTATCATCATCAGGGCTATTCCCCAGCCACAGCCTGAGCAAGGAAGGATACAGGATTTGACACATTGAATGGGGAAAGCAGGAGAAAAAGAAGTCCTCATATAGTTGGCCAGTCCTCACATAGTGCTGGAACAGAGCACAGGAAAGTTAACTTTTCTGACTACAGTATACTGGCTGGGGGATTTGGACAGCGGCAGTCTAAGGAAAGTAACTTTCCCAAGGTTTACTTTAGGAGAGTGGAGCTGAAGGTATCATTATAGTGTATGACATCTCCCTCTCCAGGGTGAGGCCAGTGCTAAATAAATCTGGGGTCTTCTAGTCACCTGTATCCCAGATCTCCTCATCAAGTCTGCACATGCAAATGTATACAGTAATACAGTAACTCACTTATGGTGGCTGGTACAGTGAGCATAGATGCGTAACTTATCACGAATCACCCTGCCGGGCCGAGGCTTCCTCTGCAGCCCAGCCACATGCACAGCAAGTACTCTAGGCCCAACAAGCCGTTTGTAGAGCAGGGACAGCCAGTAATCCTGCCAGGGAAAAAAAGAAGGCAGATGGGTTATTCTTAGGATAATCCCCTTGGAGAAGCCCAGGGCTACAACCCCACTCCAGTTTGCTGCAAACTGTATGTATGAAGCTAGGCACAATATATCATGAAGCAACCTTTTTTATTTTCAGAAAATACTAGACAGAACTCTTGTATTTTTAACAGCTAAGCAGAAGGAAGGATATTTGGAACATACAGTTTTCCTTTGCTAAGAGAAAAGGCACCTGCTCCAATTTTCCCTTTTACAATAACTGTCCGAAAGACATAGGTTCTGTCCCATATTGGACCTTTGTGTTCTAGAATGAATGAGTCTTTTTTTTTTTTTTTTTAGTATAGTTCAGTTATGCCACCAAAGGCAGTTTGGCAAGATGACGACTATGGGGGTCCCTTATGCAGGTGTGTTTAAAGACAGGTGGTGTTTAAAACTACATGAAGTAGACGACCTGCCATACAATATTGTTAAACAGACATGCTGTTCTCTTGGCAGACCCATTACAGGATGCATTCTCAAGGGCCCAGTACAACTTTACAGCCAGGCCAGGACTGTGAAATTGTGCACTAACCACATGGTGAAGAAATGTTGCTGTAACCTGGCAAGTAGCTGGAGTATAATAGTCCCTTGACTCACAGCCCTCTGAGAGCTGTTACTGGCAAACACAGAGGAACATAAAATGTCACTTGTGGTTCTGCTTTCCACACTTTACGTCCTGTTCCTTCCAGAGACACATGCTTGCGCCTGAAAATGAAATGCAGCCCAACAAGAAAGAGTGCCATCAGCCACAAGTATGCAAACAAGACACACTCAGGATGCATCTGTGAGGCAGCCAGTTTATTATTTCCAGTCAAGGTACATATAGGATTCTATACTCCATTCCCACAGTATAGAATTCCAGTCCAAAACTCATTTTCACTGGCTGGAACACCATTCAAAGGTGTAAGCATTTTAAAGAAAATTGTTAGACATGCCTTGGTTACATCCCATTTGAATTACTGTAATGCATTCTACATGGGGGTGCCTTTGAAAAGTGCTCAGAAACTTCAGTTGCCACAAAGAACTGCAGCCAATAGAGACCACACAGTTCCCTTGTTGCAACAGCTCCACTGGCCGCTGGTCCATTTCCAGGCACAATTCAAAGTTCTGGTGATGACCTATAAGGCCCTATACAGTACGCATCCAGGCTATTTGAAGGATTATATCTTCCTTTATGGGCTTACTAGAGCTTGAAGATCTATCTTCTGAAAAGGCCCTTCTCTCTGTCCAACCATCTTCTCAGGTTTGTTAGTGGGAATAAGGACGTTATCACACGGGGGCAAATCTGCTGGTTAATCCACACAAAACCCAAACAGAAACTGGATTAGTGCCCTGTGTTTTCACATGACGTCACACAGAAACTGGACAGAAAGTGGACAGAAACTGGTGTTAACCGAGATCTTTTGAAATTCGGTTGTTTGGAGGACATGCAAATGCGCAATTAAGGTAAATTCACAATTAAGGTAAATTCGCCGTAATGTGAAAAGCAAATGCGCATTTGGAAGCATTTCCCCGCATTTTCCCATGGTTCCGCGAAGTCCTGGAGGCAGCGTAAGTGTCTCCTTCCCCCTCAGCAGACAGCTAATTGAGCCGTCTTGGGGGCAGGGAAGGGGAAGGGCAGCTGCACGATTGGCGTCCCAAACCCTTCCTCAGGTCGTCCTTGGAGCACCGACCCTCCGCACGGCCGGCGCTCCGAGGATGACCTGGGGAAGGGGTGACAGCTGCGGTGAGTGACAGCCGCAGCAAGTGACAGCCGCAGCAAGCATAGTGCGCATGTGCTAGAAGATCATTTCTAGCACATGTACGGGATTTTTTCACTTGTGTGTGAATGTTAAATGCGGTTTCAGCGGGAGCTTCCCTTAATTGCACAATTAAGGTAATTATGTGTGAAAAACATTTGCGGAATCAAGGTTTATTTTCGGTTTATTTTCGGAATTTGTCATTTCCAGTTTATTATCGCTTTGTGGCCCACGTATGATAACGTCCTAAGACTGACTTTCCTCTGACTTTCCGGGTGGCTGCTGCCTGACTTTGGCTAATTGTTAGAATCTTATTTGAAGTATGCATTTCCCACCACTATTTTTTTAACTTTGGGGCAATTCCACCACACATGAAACCATGTTTCTATTGTTGCTGACATTTCCAACAATTACTTTGTTTTGATTTGAGCATCTTGGCAATTCTTTGAGGTGTCAAGTACCTTCTCTGTATCATTTTTAGGTAGTTTTCTCTGAGGTCTTAACAATACATGCATTGTTGAGTTTTATTCCTAGCGTATGTCCAGCTTTCTAGATCTATTTCCTCACCCATATCTCTAGCCCACTTTATCATTGTGTCTTGGATCTGATCTTGTTCAAACTCTCTGTTTTAAAGTATTCTATATATTTTTGCTGTTTTCTTGTTTCTTGACTTAGAAAAACTTTGTTTTTTCATTGTCAAAACCTTCTAAATTCAGATCCATTTTGTATCTTTCTTTTAATTGTATATAATGGATTTTATAATTGTATATAATGGATTTTAGAATCTATTTTTTTACATTTCTTCTACAGGTTTCATTTTGTAACCCTCTATCTGGTTCTTTATTAAAATGTCCACATAAGTTAACCATTTATCAAATGAATTCCATCTTCCTTGGAAGGCAAGTTAAAACATTTTAATGCCATCAGGCTTTTGTTTTAAGGTTTTAATGAATTTTAATGTTTTTAATTATATAAATTATTTTAAAATAACTTTTTTGTTTATACCTTTATTGAAGTTTTTCTATAGTTTTTAATCTGTATTTTTTTGAATATATAGTTTGCCGCCTTGAGTCTCATTGTTGGCAGAAAAGTGGGATATAAATGAATAAAATATCCCCACCCCATCATTATGATGAGTCTTCTGGAAGGACAGTCCAGACATGGGACTTTTCTGAGCTCTGGAATTAGATAATGCTTTGCTGTGACCATTAGAGAAACAGAAGTCACAATGTTCTGGCACTACTCACATCACCCTTAAGGAATGTTACTACAACTCATGGGAATAGAAGATGTGGTAGAAAATTAATTCATTTGAAATGTGGTGCTGGATAAGAGTGCTGAGGATACCACTGACAGTCAAAAAGACAAAAAAAAAAAAAGAAAGAAAAAGAAAAAGAAAAAGGGAGGAAAGAGAAGGGGGAAAAGGGAAAAAAGAGGGGTCCTAGAACAGATCAAGCCTGAAATCTCCCTGGAAGCCAGGATGACCAAACTAAGGCTGTCATACTTTGGCCACATCATGAGAAGATGTGATTCATTAGAAAGGCAAAAATGCTAGGAATGATGGGGGGGGGGGCAATAGAAAGAAAGGAAGTCTGCATACCAAGTGGATAGATTCAATCAAGTAGGCTATGGCCCTGAGCCTGTAGGACCCGAGCAGTTGAGGATACCGTGTCTTGGAGACGTCTAATTCACAGGGTCGGCATGAGTCAAAGTTGACTCAAGGACAGTTAAAAACAAGAGTTGGAAAAGTGAAGTGTACCACAATCACTGTGTAGTTACTGTATAATGCATGTTGTTGTTGTTTCTTATAAGGCCACTGAGATGTGATAAAGATTTTACAGCTTTCTGCAGAGAATGGTAGCATCTTTCTTTAAAATTGTGTGAGCTGAATCTTTGCTGGCAGAGTGCTATTTATTTCTCTGACATGATGTAGTGGATGTAGGCCCCTGCCATCAGGAAAATGGCTTCTCAAATCCTTGTCAGCACCATGGCAAAATGTTAACATCAGTCCAGGGGCATAAAGAGAGTTATTTTGTATTCCCTAGGCCCTGCTAGACAGTTACTGTTTAGCCTGGCAGCTGACGGATACAGAGGTAGTTGGCAACAGAGTTGGTGAACAAACATTGTTAGCAATTTGCTAATAATAATAATATTTATACCCTGCCTTTTGCCGAAGCAATCAATGTGGCTTACAGCTAAAATTACATTAGATAAAACTCGCCCAGAATAAACAATAAAACAATATTACAAATAACAATAACCCCCATTAAAAATAGATTAAATACAAATATCAATTAAAAGGATAAATTAAAACATAAAATTAAAACATTAGACTCTCTGGGAGACAATAAAGAATAGGAGGGATATCTAATGGGAGGGAGATCAGGCAGTCTATTCCGGGTAGGCCTGCCGGAAGAAATCCGTCTTGATGGCTTTTTTAAAGCCATCTAAGCTGGTTATCTAATGGATCTCCTCTGGCAAGACAATACAGAGTTTGGGGGCGGTGGCAGAGAATGTCCTCTGGGAGGTTGCTGCTAGTCTAGTTTTTAACGGTTGGAGCAGCTTCCTCCCAGAGGACCTGAGGGTGCAGGGCGGATTATATGGAAGAAGGTGATCTCCTAGGTAAGTTGGACCCAGGCCATGTAGGGCTTTAAAGGTCATCACCAACACCTTATACTCTGCTTGGAAACCAATAGGCAGCCAGTGAAGAGATTTCAAGATGGGTGTAATATGATCACTCCTTGATGTTCCGGTGATCAGCCTGACTGCCATATTTTGTACTAGTTGTAGTTTCCGAGTTAGGTGTAAGGATTGCAGAAGTCAAGTCGTGAGGTTACCAGTGCATGTACTACAGTTTCTAGGTCCCTTACTTTCAGGAAAGGGCGCAGCTGGCATATCAGCCAAAGCTGATAACAGGCACTCCTGACTGTCGCATTCACCTGCTCTGTCATGTGAAGTGACGAGTCTAGGAGCACCCCCAGACTACGAACACAATCCTTAGCAAAGAGTGTGACCCCGCCCAAGACTGGAGGTTGCAACCCAATGTCTGGTTTGGGGGGGCCTACTGTGAGTACCTCTGTTTTGTCTGCGTTCAGTTTGAGTCAGCTTTTCCTCATCCAGTCCATTACCGCTTCAAGACATTGACTGAGGGGAGAACTGCCATCTGCCATCATAACAGCTGACCAAGACATGGAGAAATATATTTGGGTGTATAATATATATATATCACCCCACCCCATGTCTCTATGATTTCCCCCAGTGGCTTCATATAGATATTGAATAACATCGGGGACAGGATGGCACCTTGTGGGATGCCACATTTGAGCTCCGTTTTTGAGGAGTAACTGTCTCCAAGTGACACCCTCTGGAACCTGCCCGAGAGAAAGGAATGGAACCACTGGAGTACAGTGCCTCCCATTCCCAGTTCTCTCAGGTGTTCCAGGAGAGGTCTAAAAGCGCCAACTGAGCCACACTTCCCCTGTTGATGCTAAGGCGCAGGTTGTCTACCATGTCACAACAGGCTGTTGTAGGGTTAAGCAAAGGGATCTGCACAGAGGGAGCCTGTATCAGCTCCCCTACCACCCTAAACAGTTCTGTTGGATGAGATTCTGCAGATGCAATACGTGCAGAGGAGAAAGATTTCTGCACTGCATGTATTGCCTCTCGATAGGAATGAAGAAAATTCCTATGACGAGTTTTGTCAGATAAGAGTTGAGTTTTCCGCCAGGTGCGCTCTAGTCATTGTCCAACTCACTTCATATTCTTAAGTTCATCTGAGAACCAAGGTTGACGATTTGGAACGGGTTGGAAAGGACGCCTGGGAGCGATCGTGTCGATAGCCCTGGTCACATCAGTGTTCCAAGTATTAATCAGAGCCTCAACAGGATCGCTGGCTTTTCCAATCAAGAAACCCTCCAAGGCTTTCTGGAGTTGAATTGGCTCCATTAGCCTGTGAGGGCAGTCCATTTTAATAGGTCCTCCACCCCCAATGGGGTGAACAGTGGCTCTTAGTCCAACCTTGACCAGGAAATGGTCCGTCCATGACAGTGCAGTGGCATTTATTTCCTCCGCCCACGGATATGCCTGATCCGTACTAAAGACTGCGTCGAGGGTATGACTCACTGAATGTGTTGGCCCGGAAACCAATTGGGATAGGCCCATGTCTGTCATGGAATCCATGAACTGACAAGCCGCACCTGTTAAACTGGTCTCAAGTGGGAAGTTGAAGACACCCAGAACTAAAAGTCTAGGTGACTCCAGCAACAACTCCAAGACCAGCTGTGTCAGCTCAGATAGGGACTCTGTTAGGCAACGGGGTGGACAGTATACCAACAGAATCCCTATAATATCCCTAGTTTTCAGGCTCAGGTACATACAGTTGAAATGGTCTGTTTTCTGGATAGGTATCCTGGTCAAGGAAAGGTTATCTTTATGAACCAGAGCCACTCCACCCCCCCCACCCACTTTCCCTTACCTGCTCAAACACAGAATACTCGGCTGGGAGAGCCTTGATTCCAGGTGATGGCACTATCTTCCCCCAGCCAGGTTTCTGTAAAACAGGCCAGGTCGGCTTCTTCATCCTCAAGATGTTATCCTGTTTTCAAATCTATTAGATTCAGTTTAATTTGTTTGGCTCTGCCTTATATAATCCTGGAGATCCATCTTGTTGCCTTGCTCTGGGGGTGGGGCAGCTGGGATAATATTTTTTTTAGGGGCCTGTTCTACTACCTCCTGTGATGGGATGCTGAAACCATTAGCAACAGGGTTGTGATTATTTCTTCTGCTGTAAACCAAGTGTTACGTTGATTTACCACCAACAAAACTTGTATCTTATTGCAGTGATGTGTGACAAATTTTGGTACCAAAGTTTTCAGGGAAGGGCAGAATTGCATTCATTTCCAGTTCATAATACAAGTCCATTACTGAAACTAATTTTTGTGGGGTGGATGGTTCCCAGATGGCCTGACTTTTCACTGAAAGGTTACCCTATGTCATAAGACATCTGGTGGGAAAATATTGGTACATCCACTTGATGGGTACTGCTTGTCAACAGAGACAGTATAAATCTAGATGGTCTATTGGTCTGATTCACTACATGAACAAGACAGTTTCATATGCCTCCTAACTCAAGAAGTGATGAGAAGGACAGAGAAATGAAGGAGAGATTGCTTGTCTGTTTGTAACCCCAAATATACAGATTTGGCCTCCTCTTCCTGAGTGAAGAGGGCTTGAACCAGTACATGTTGGTAGAAAGAAGCCAAGACATTTAAGTTCAGCTTTTATGGTTACGTTCAGCTTTGGTATGAATGTTTGTCTTTCTGCGCAGTGACGTCTACCCAAGCATGACTAGAGTGGCCTTTGTTCTCAACAAACAACCCTATATGTCTGCATGGATAGACAGTAAGCACACACTTTCCTCATCCTGCTAACACTGAATTTGTGGCCAGTCAAGCTATATGGGGAAGTCTTCCCTGTTGCTTATATTCCTTTATGACAGGAATGGGGAAAGTACAGCCAGTGGGCAGCATACAGTCCCCTGAACTCCTTTTGTGGTCCACAAATACCCCCTGCCAGCCTCTCAAAGCCTCCTGAACCCATCATTAGAAAAAAGACTGGCGTAATTTTAAGACAATTTCAGCACCCTCCTGCACACACCCTGAACTCTCCTAGAACTCCCACTCCAAACACTCCCCCCCCTTTTTTTTGGCTATATCCCAGACAAAATGTTGGCCAGAAATGATGCAACATTATTTTGATTCACCATTTTAACCTAGATATGATAAAAAGGCATGTTCAGATGCTGGGTTGGGGGGTGGGGTTAATTGCACACTCCTGTTTTAAGACAATTCTCACCTACTACCCTAATTATTGTTTTTATTAAATGCTCTCAAGTAGACCTCAACTGCTGGCAACCTCGTGGCTGAGACATCTCCAAGACCTCCTGTCATCCACTGCTCTGCTCAGGTCCTGCAGGCCCATGTCCTTGGCTTCTCTGATTGAATACAACCATCTGGCATGCGTTCTTCCTCTCTTTCTACTGCCCTTTACCTTTCCCAACATCATTGTCTTTTCTAATGATTCATGCCTTCAACATGATACAGCCAAAATACAACAGCCTCAATTTAGTCATCCAGGCTTCCATGGAGAGTTCAGGTTTGATCTGTTCTAGAACCCATTTGTTTGACATTTTGGCCATCCATGGTATCCTCAGCACTCTTCACCAGCACCACATCTCAAATGAGTTTATTTTCTTTTTGTCACCTTTTTTCACTGTCTGTATTTCATATCTGTACATAGTGATGGTGAATACAATGGTTTGGATCATCCTTGCTTTAGTGTTCAGAGTTATGTCTTTACATTTTAGGATCTTGTCCAGTTCCTTCATAGCTACCTGCCCAAACCTAGTCTTCTAATTTCATGACTGCAGACTCCACTCTGATCAATGTTTGATCCAAGGAATAGAAACTCTTTGGCCATTTCTATTTTATCTAGAATGAATTCTTGTAGATCTTGTGCGGTCATTATTTTTGTTTCCTTAATGTTCAACATTAATCCTACCTTGGCATTTCCCCCTTTGACCTTCATCAGTAATTGCTCCAGGTCTTTGTTGGCCTCTGCTAGTAGTACTGTGCCATCTGCATATCTTAAGGTTGTTAACATTTCTTCCTCCAATCTTGTCCTCCTTCCTCTGTGTAAACCTGAACTGCATATGATATTTTCTGCATACAGGTTGAATAGATAGGGTGATAGTATGCAGCCTTGTCTCATCCCTTTGCTGACTGGGGACTATTCTGTTTCTCTGTATTCAGTTCTTATGAGAATTGTATCACTTGGAGTGTGTGGACTGCACCAGGTGACACTCTAAGGGGGGGGGGTGACACCACTGCTTCTCGAACACATACCTTTTGGCAGAAATGGGCTGTGGCCTTCATCTGCTTCCCTTTAAAATGCTTTAAGAGATGGTGGAAGTGGGGTCAAGTTCAGTGGGAAGAAAAACAAGAGGCCCCAGAATTTTTTAAAATTCTAATTTCAAATTTTAAATTAAATTTTTTGGAAATTTTAATTTTTAAAATTTCTTTGAAAACACCGCATTTTAACCAAATCTTCACTATGTATATGCAAATACATTTAGGTTGTGCATATGATATTCAGTGGTCTATGGGAATTACGATTTACAAGCAACATTAGTGCAATAAAGCATCACTAAGGATTCTGTATGGGTGAAATGGGAGGAGGAGGTTGATGGGGGGAGGGTGACACCAGGAGTTACCGCACTGGGTAACACCAACCCTAGGGACACCACTGTCTGATGATAGTCTCTTGTCCTGAGTATAGGCTGCACATTAGGACAGTCAAATGTAGTGTTACTTCCATTTCTTTTAAAGCATTATGGATTGTAGCAGTTCTATTTTTATGTCATCTGTTTCTGGTGATTTATTCTTCCCAATTGCTTTGAGTACTGCTTTCACGTCACTTTCCAAAACCTGGGGTTCATCTTCATATGTTTCTTCTTTCTTCTGTATCATTTACCTTTTTTATTTTTTTTACAGCTCTTCTGTGTACTGTCTCCATAATTTTTTAATTTCATCTTGGTCATGTGTTATGTTCCCTTTCTGACCACAGAGCATCTCCACCCAGAGTATCCCCACCCTCTGCCTCTATGGTTGGCGCACATGCTTGGATTATGATTATTGGCTTTCCCTGAAGCCTTATTGAAATGATTTGGTCGGACTTTACATTATATCCTTTGACAGATTTTGGTATGTCTTTTCTTGCTATTAAAGCTACTCTGTTTTTCTCTCCTTTTTTTCTTTTCCTAAGCAGAACGCTGTATAATTTTCTGACTCAAAATGCCCCATTCCTGTCCATTCTAGCTCACTCACACCAAGTACTGCTATGTTTATATGTTCCATTTCCTTTTTTGCTATGTTTAGTTTTCTTTGGCTCATGCTTCTTACATTTCATATACCTACAACATGTGTAGCACAACTCTGGACCTTCTTTTTGTTTTTAAATATGTATGCTACATGGTTTCCTGTCTTATTTAGTTCTGTTGTGCCCTTGACCCTATTTGTGCTTGCCCTTTGTTCAGCCCTGTTACTACTCTGTTTATGTTTTGTCCCTCTCTCTTGTTCTGACATGGTTAGTCTCATCTTGGGGTTTTCTTGGTGAAGGGTATTGCAAGGACCTTTTCCTCCTTCCGTGAGGTGCTAACATGAGTTATCTATGGTGTCACTGTTTTAGTGTCAGAAAGATCCTCCAGCAGAGTCACCCACCACTATTGCTGCTGTCCAGTAGTTGCCACCTTGGGATGCGCTCCAGATCCCCTTCCCTCTTGTTATAACCCTCCCACGGTTTATTACATTCCTTCTTCATTCCTGCCCTCCTTCCTTTTTTGCTTCCCTAATCTCTCTCCACTCTAGTCCATCCTCTTTTTTGGCCACTTCCCTCATGCTCTCAAGGTCTCCAGTGGCTCCAGCAGTGGTGAAGGGGATCCAGCGTCCCCCTTCTCCCCTCGCTATCAATTCTCAATCCCTCTGTGATAGTTCGATCATATTTTGTGGCAGCAGGGCAGCAGTGGCGAGGATCTAGTGCATGAATCAGGCCCTCCTGGGTCCCTTGGCATGGTGATGGGAGGGAGTGGTGAGAATCTGACCTGCCCAGCTGTGTGCCTTTAGACCCTCCCCAGCCCCTTCGTAGGATTGTCAACAGCAGCAGGGCAGCAGTGGGGGCAGTGAGGATCTGGCCTGCCCAGCTGTGTACCTTCAAGCCCTTCCTGCCCCCCTGGTGCAGTGAGTACCCTAATGCTGCCGGCAATAATATACCTAAATTGTGATCAGGTGAGAGCAGGTACAAAGGCAAAAGAGTCATCCAGGAACTGTGTCAGTACCTTTTCACTTTTTAGACTCCACACAAACAACCTGCCTAGTCTGGGTAGATTCTGCAGGCTGTTAAGTGGGAAGATTAGTGCTGTTGTGTGTCATGGAACCTGAAACTGGATTGAACAGCCACAAGACTGGACTAGAGTGAGGCCAAGTCCTATTATGACATGTGGGAATGGAATCCCACCCTGCTGGCTGCTGTTATATACTGGGGAAGAATGCAAAGTCTCCTGGGTGTGTTTAGCAGCTACAGGAATAACTGGGTTGTTCCTTGTCATCACCTCTTCCTGACAGAGTCCAGATATTGAGCATGGATGGGAACTCAATTCAATGCCACCATCAGTCAGGGCTTCTTGATTGTTTTGAACAAGGCACTCTTCACTTCATTCCATATATATCCATGGGTAGTGGGAAGAGGGTCAGTGTTTGTGACCGTAGACACAGATGCGCTGCTTTAACAGACTTAATGTGGCAATTTCTGTTTTTAAGGTAGTTACAGGTCAGCATCCTGCATGGCAACTTAAAGACCACAAATTTAAATAATCAGAGCTTGAAAAAGTTATTTTTAGATTACAGTTGCTAGAATTTCCCACCCAGCATAACTGGAAGCTGTAGTCCTAAAAAGTAACTCTTCCAAGTTCTGCAAATCATTCAGCTGCTTATTTTTCCAGTGTAGAAAGTACAGATGTGTTACTTTTCTGTTTAGCAGGGTCAGAGAAAGCACTATCCCACTGCATTACAGACTATATGGTTGCAGAAGATGGGTGGTATTTGAAGACACTGCATTTTCTGTTTGATCTTGAACAGCAGCAGAGTTGAAAGACATTCGTGTTGGCAGGGTGAATTATCCTCTGGATCTCTGAGCTACTTGAGAAGAGCCATGTGACCTCAGCTATCATAGCATCTGCTTCATCAGAGCATCTCTGAGGCTAGGGCATTTATTTCAACTGAGCTGGATCTGCCATGGAAAGCAAAGGAACTGAACTCTTACAGGGCGCCCAGCCCATGCTCGTCGCCAGCTGATGGGCAGCCAGGCCAAGGCAGTGATTGATGCCATTGCTTCTCTCAGCATCTGAGAGTTTGCACAAAGAAGAGACAGCATGTGGAAAAGTCTTTGTCACTGAATTAGTGGGAGGATTTAGTTTCACATCCCAGCAGCCCTGCACAGGTCCAAACAGCCGCTTTCATCTCACTGATAGCTCCCACGGGAAAAGAGCAGACGCCACACCTCACCCCAGGTTCACAGTCTGGTCTCACTCAGCTTTGCCACTGCTATGATTTAAAATCCCTCTAGCAACTCACCTGCTTTGGAAGGGAGAAAATATTCTGGCTCAAAAAAGAATGGGACATGGCAAAAAAAAGAAAATACATTTATCTCTGAAGGCCTGAAAACAGGAAGCACAGATAGAGTCCCTTCTGTAGTAGGACAAGTAGCTCAAACTGTGTGCAAATTCTTTGGAAAGCTCTGCTACACTGAAGAGGGACTGTGGCTCCATTGTAGAACACATGCTCTCCATGCAAGTTTAATCTCTAGTATTTTCAACCAGGGTTAAGAAAACATCCTGCTTTAAACTCTGGTGAACTGATGTCTATTAGTGAGCAATACTGGGCCAGAATACTGGGATAGCAGCTAGAATGAGCAATAATCAGACCAGAGCTTAGAAAAAATTCTTTTTAAGATTATCTCCCAGTATTCTCCAGCAAGCATGGCCATAATCTACAACAGTAATGTTTCCAAATTCTGGATCTAACTCACTTTAAAGCAGCTTTGTATGTTCCTCCAGAACTGCAAAGACTTGATCCTTTCTGGTATGACACTAAAGAAAATGACTTACATTCAGTGCTTAGCTGAAAATAAGTACAATTTTAGTTGGCTCCATAAAACACAGGTTGTTCTGCATGTACCCCTTGGGAGCTTTATAATTATCTGAAACATATATTCTCTTCCCTTCCTACCACCTAGCTATTAGTCAGGTTTTGTTTTTCCTTTTTGAACCCAGAACAATAAATAAAGCAACATCTGAGATGTACAGTTCCCTTCAGTCTTTCTGGGACTAGGCAGGGATTAGGGAAGGCCTCCACAGATTTCACACATGCATGGGAATTTTGTAATAGGGAAACACTCAGAGAACAAACTGGGCAGAAGCAACGTTAAAAGGAGGTAGACATCTCTAATATATTTTCCTGATGCCTGAGGCCAATGAAGCCAGAAACAACATCTGATTAACTGGGAGAGACAACTGTAGAAGCCCAAGGTCTTCCAGAGACTGGAGAAGAAAGCCAAATCTACAGCTCATTACAGAATGGGCTCCGTTTTTGTGACTGCCCTTCTGCTTCCCAGATCACCATAAGCCTGCTGGCACTGTCTCTCAGATTGGTACCCTGGACCAAGCTTATAAATTCCTAGCTTGGGAGTTGCAGAGCTTCTTAGTGTTGCCAAGAGTTCCACTCGCAAGGTGTAGAATTTATTAGACTGAAAAAGATGAAAAGAAAACCTGCTACTTTTAAAGACGTTTTACATACGGTTTCCTTATTAGAGCCCCTGCACACTTGGAATGGCAACCTCCTTAATCTTTTTCAAGAGCTACAAATGAGCAGGTTTGCATTAAACTGGAGGGAACTGCCTTGCTGTGTGAAGCTGTGAACTCCTTTTACCTTGGTTCCAATAAATCTAAACTTTGTTCAGCCCCATTTTCCTGGCTCTTGAGTCTTTCCCTAAGGATCTGGCTGCCTCAATGTTGGTTGTTCCCACAGTATGTTTTCAGGTCACTCCAACTCCTCTCCTGCCCTGCCCTGCCCTCCTCTTGGGCTATAGCTTGCCTGCCCCTTCCATGGAGGCCTTTGTTATCTTGCTCTTTTGTACCCCATGAGGGTCCCACAGAGACTATCATGGTGGACCATGCTCCAGCTCCAGAGGTAACCCTGCCCCATCTGCTTTCAACATGTTGAGTTTGACATTAACTGATGTCTCATATTAGCACTGAAAGAAACCAATCTGGAAAAATGTATTTTCAAGCAGAGTTCAAACAGGCCACAAGGAGCAATAGATTTTCAGCTGCACATAGATTTTTCTTTCTTTGTTTTTTCCTTTCTTTCTTTCTTTTTAAATATTGTGTGGTGCAGCCAAGAGTCTGAAGAACAGGTCAAGGGCAAAGAAGTCAAGCACAAATCCCCTGATTTACTGACTGGTAACAGGAAAGGGAGAGAGAAAAAGCCCAGACTGATACAACAGAGACACTGTGAGTGGAGCTAAGGAAGGAGCAAGGGGATGAGAGGTGGGATGGGTGTGTGTGTGAAAGGGATGCAGTGTTGCACACTTGATAACAGTGAAAGGGATAGAGAAACAGCTCTGACCTGAAACAGCAGAGCCACAGGGGTGGGGCTGAATGGGGCCAGAAAAAATATGGAAGGTGATGGCATAGTATCATGCATCTCCATTGGTAAAGAAAGAAAGAAAGAAAATAGTAGCTTGAAGCAGGCACTGAAAAGAAAGGGAGGCATGGGAAAGAAGTGTATGTGGAGAAAGAAGGGTCTGCACAGAACATTGTGTACCTACAGAAGTGGAAAAGGAAACCAGACAAACTTGTAATGCTGAGACAGAATATGAACACGATGGAGGAGAAAGTTCAGAAGGTACAGAATGTACAGTCACACACCTACCGGTAGTGGGTTAAAGTTCTGGTCCACAAGATGGTTGTGCCCATGGTCAAAAAATGAATGTCGCATTATCACATCAATACCCTGACTGGCCAGCATCCCAAGAGAATTCAGCCACCTGGCAGATAAAAACAGAACTTTTCAGAAAGTATTAGGCTTTGGTGTCTCTCAAAGGATCTCCTGCATTCTTTCCTAGTCCTACATATTCTTGGCAAATCTTCCCTACTTTGGTGCCCTTCAGATGTTGCCATCAACTCCAGGCAGTATGGTCAGTGGTCAGTAATGATAGGAAGTAGTCCAAAATTTCTAGAGGAAACCAGATTGGGGAAGACTGCTCCAGATTTACAAACTAGGAACTATCCCATTATTGTTGCTGTTGTTCTCATTACTCCATATTATCGAAACCCTTCTTCAAGGACAAGATACATATCCCAGTATCCATTTTCCCCCTCCCATGAGATAGGTTAGACTAAGAGACAGTGACTAGATTGTAGTAACCCATAGAACTGAATGGATAAGCAGCAGTTGCTTTTATAGTTATAGTTACACTTGGAAACAACATCCTTTCTTCACTCAGTTATTACGAATAATCCAAATAAACTTGTTGTCAACGAGCTGTAATCCATTATTTTCTGTGTTGCTCTCCTATCATTTTGTGGCATATTTTTTTTAAAAAATAAAAAGCAGTGTCCAGTGTGGACTGGCAAATCATGGCTGAGATTTTCAGAATTGCCGTACTTTTAATTATAACATTTTGGCTGGTAGCTACTGCTTCTTTATTTCTTTTTCTTCAGTTCAACCAATAAATTACTCCTTAATTGCCCCCTGTACTCTTACAGGGTCTAATGGTTGTGTTTCCCTCATTATTTCCCCCTTTTTATTATTTTGAAAAGGTACTATTTTGCAATAAAAAGAAAAACAATGTGGAGAAGATGCTTAGACACCCACACTCACAAAAATAGAGGCTAAAGTAGAGGTAGGCAACAACTGAGTGTTAGGGGGCTACACTGCCCTCCCCAGGAAATCTGGAGGACTGCAGCCCCCACCTTACCCTGAAAAAAGCCTCCATTCCTGGCACCGAAACATATTTTCACCACATTTTTGGGCTATGGGTCATTTTAAGCCCTGGAGTAGCTTTTTTTTTCCAGCAAAAAGTGACTCAGATTTCAGTTTCTGGGTCACTTTGTGTTGAGAAAAAAGGCCTCTCCTAGGCCTAAAATGGTCAAAGGGGATAAGCAGAATTGCCTGCTGCAGTCCCAGTGGGCATTTGGACACAATATTTTTGATCCCCCGCAAAATAGGAGGGGACCTTAAGGGTTACAAAAACAGTCTTGGGACACATCTTTCCTCACTTGTGAACTAGTGATTAACTGAACAAGAAGTAATTTGTGGCAGAAGTCAAAAAAGGAAAGTTTGTAGTTAAACCTTGTTGAGCTTGACCTTTCCTATAAGAGATGTATCTCATATTAAATACAGGTTGAGTCTCCCTTATCCAAAATGCTTGAGACCAGAAGTGTTTTGGATTTTGGAGGGTTTTTTGGATTTTGGTATATTAGCATATGCATAATGAGATATCTTGAAGATGGAAGTTTAGACAGGAAATTCATTTATGTTTCATATACACCTTATGCACACAACCTGAAGGTAATTTTATACACAATATTGTAATAATTTTGTGTATGAAGCATAGTTTGTGTACACTGAACTATCAGAAAACAAAGGTGTTACTATCTCAGCCCCTCATGTGGACAATTTTGGATTCTGAAACATTCTGAATTTCAGAATTTGGATAAGGAAAATTGAACCTGCCAAGCAATGAGTTGGGAAATTGGAAGTGCAGAGGAAAATTAAGTTCTGATTTGCATTTTAATTTTGATCTGTTTGCTTCATATCTGAATTTTTGAAGATTAAGTTCCTGAATGATTTCTACACCATATTGGGTTTCTAATCCAGCGTGCACTTTGCTATGTCCCCATTCTCTTCAGCAGCAGAAACTCAAGTGTTTTTCAAGAGTTAGATGCTAATGGAATACACTGTTGTGAAGATGTCTGGTGAGAACTACTTTTTAGTGGTACACATTTTTCTTTGTCCATTAAAGGCTGTACTGGAATTACTATACATGCAGTTATATAGATCCCAGCTGAGATCTTCAGTGATAGCCAAAAAACTAATTCCATTACTATCTGTGATAGTCCCTGAGGTCTGAGAGAAGCAAAGAGATTGCACAGGAAGAAAATCATTCCATTGTTAGAATTTCCATGTTAGAATTTATTTATTTTTAAATTTACTTATTTCAGCTGTGGTCCTGGCTATACACTTGGGAATAGATCCAGGTATTTTGTTCATAAGTCTTACTGGCTTACTTTTGCGAAGGCATGCATAAGGATTGGGTTGCATATAAAAAGAAAGAAGGGGGGCAATAACATTCAGTCTATGACAATAAAATAATAAAATTCAAGACCAGGAAGGAATAAAATGATGTTGGATGCAATACACAGAAGAATTATACAAAAGAGATGACAAAATAAAGGACACATGGAATGACGAGCCATATGAAGATGAACCCCAAATTCTAAAAAGTGAGGTGGAAACTGCAATAAAAGAAATAGCGAAAATCAAATCACCAGGAACAGATGATATTCCAATTGAACTGCTGCAATCCACACTGGCAGAATCAACTCTAGTGCTAACCAACATATGTCAACAGATATGGAAAACAAAAAAATGGCCAACAGATTGGAAGCTATCAATATACATCCCTATCCACAAAAAGGGAGACACAAGAGACTGCAGCAACTATAGAATCATAGTACTGATCTCCCACGCAAGCAAAATCATGCTCAAAATTCTGCAACATAGACTCCAACCATACATGGAGAGAGAAATCCCAGAGGTCCAAGAAGGGTTCAGGAAAGGAAAAGGCATGAAGGACCACATTGCCAACATGCGATGGCTAATGGAGCGCACCAGGGAACGCCAAAAGAAAATCAGCATGTGCTTTACTATAGCAAAGCCTTTGACTGCACAGATCATGAAAGGCTATGGAATGCCCTCAAAGACACGGGAGTGCCAATACATCTGGCAATCCTGATGAGGAATCTGTACTCAGGACAAGAGGTTACTATCAGAACAGAATATGGAGAAACAAAATGGTTCCCAATTGGCAAAGGAGTCAGACAAGGCTGCATCTTCTCACCCTATCTGTTCAACCTGAATGCAGAACATATTATAAGAAAAGTAGGCTTGGACACCGAAGGAGGAGGAGTGAAAATAGGAGGAAGGAATATCAACAATCTAAGATATGCAGATAACACCATAATACTAGCAGAAAACCTCACAGACCTGGAACACCTACTAAGGAAGATCAAAGAAGAAATGGCAATGGCAGGCTTAATGTTGAACATAAAGAAAACAAAAATAATGACCACCAAGGACCTGCACAAGTTCAACATAGACAATGAAGAAATAGAAATAGTAAAAGAATTCCCATACTTGGGATCAAACATTGATAAAAATGGGGACTGCAGTCAGGAAATCAGAAGAAGACTAAGAATGGGGAGGGTGGCTATGAAAGAACTAGAAAAGATCCCATGGACAGCCAAATGACAAACAAATGGGTCCTAGAGCAGATCATGCCAGAAACCTCCCTGGAAGCTGGAAACTATTAAAATAGTTAGAGTTCCCATATCTAGGATCAAATATCAGCTATAATGGTGACTGCAGCCAAGAAATAAGAAGGCTAGGAATGGGAAGGGCAGCCATGAAAGAACTAGATAAGATCCTAAAGAGTAAAAATATACAACTGAGCACTAAAGTCAGAATCATCCAAGCCATGGTATTTCTCATCACCATTATGGATGCAAGAGCTGGACAGTGAAGAAAATGGATAAGAAGAAAATCAACTCATTTGAGAGGTGGTGCTGGAGAAGAGTGCTGAGGATCCCATGGACAGCCAAAAGACAAACAAATGGGTCCTAGAGCAGATGAAACCAGAAACCTCCCTGGAAGCCAAGATGACCAAACTCAGACTGTCGTACTCTGAAAAGAGAAGACTCATTAGAAAAGACAATAATGCTGGGAAAGGTGGAGGGAAGTAGGAAGGGAGGAAGGCCACATGCCAGATGGATAGACTCTATTAAGGAGATCATGGGTATGAGTTTGCAGGATTTAAGCAGAGCAGTGCAGGACAGGGGCTCTTGGATATGTTTCATCCATAGGGTCGCTATGAGTCGAGATAGACTTGAAGGCAGTTAACAACAACAAAAATAACATTCAAGCAATAATGGGATGCTGGTTGCCAAAGCAAGACACCATACCCCTGAAACTACATTTCTATCACAGCTTTGGAGCACATTTCTTTATCTGTTGTATCCAAAAGTGGCAAGCTATCCCCACAGGAGTTGTGATTTGTTGAGGCATACATTTACTGTAACCTTTGAAATATTTCAAATATTCAACTTGTGGCACCTGCAAGAATGACGAATATATTGTGACATAAGCTTTCATGGATTGAACCTAATGCAGCTGAAAAACTACTTCCAATCTATATATTCAAGTTACCTGAGGATTCTTGGTTGTAACATGCTACCCTCTGCATTAAGTTGCCACGTGTCTCTCTATTTAATATTGCTTCTGGATAAATGGTGGCAATTGACTATTTTTGTTATTATATGACCTGCCTGTGAGCAAATAAAAGTATTTTCTATATAATACATACACACTAGCAGATGTTTCCATTTCTATGAGTTTCATAACCCGATATGGGCTTTTTATGTGTGAATAGGAGCTATCAACTGGGAGATGTATTCAGTAAGATATAATTACAGTAATACTAAATATTATTAAAAATAATTCAGAATAATTTATAAATACACTAGAATGAAAAATGTTTTATTAGGTTTGTACAAATATAAGGATAAACATGTTTCCATAAATCTTGTAGAAAGACTCAAACTACAGCTTTTATCTAATGATAATTAAAAACAGTAGTCATCACAGGCTAAAATAATTATACTCATCATGATTACCATGGCAGCTATCCTTGCCAAAGGCAAGGAGCAGCCAACCTTTCTTGCATGTTTAAAGCTTCAGGGTATGATGGCAGTGTCAATGGCTGGCTGCCATGTCAGTGGAATGGTGAATCTGCTTCCATTTTTAGTTTGAACTTGCAGCTCTCCAAGGTGCTGAACTCATTTAGGTGAAAGGGAACAGCACCTTGGCTAGTTCATGTAGATTTCAGACTAAAACATGGAGCAGATTTATTGTCTCACAGATATGGAAGCTATCAGCTGCCAGTGGTAGAGACCAGCCCAGAATTTTAGAGATAATTCCTGTCCCTCTTCCAGATCCCAGGTTGGAAATAAGGGAAAGTATCAGACGGTGGATGGGAGCAAGCCCCATCTTTATCCTGTCAGTGACAATGATTGTGCGAAAGACATTGTCACATGTCACGCTGATCCTGTCATTAAACTGTCAGTGAAGTGGAATTGCATTAATGGCTTCTTCCGTTAATGCAAAATGAAGGGCAAGGATGGGACAATTCCACTTCACTGATGGGACAATGACAGGATCAGTGTGACATCATTTGAAAGTCTTTTGCACGATCACTGTTATTTGCACTTCCTGGATGGGACAATGACAGGATCAGCACAACGTCGTCTGAAAGTCCTTCCTGCTATCTCATGGGAAGGATGGGACAAGAACGGGACAAGAATATCCCGTACCCCATCTCACAATCTCCACAGCTGATGGTGGTTTGTAAGCTGTGTGGCCCAAGGCCATGAGAGCCAAAGCACAAAACATTATTTTTGTACTGCAATTCTCAGAATCCCACAGAGGAGGTCCCTATTGTGGGGATTCTGTAAACTATAGTAATGAAAATAACTTTTTCAAGCACTGGTTAGACTAAGTTGCCCACATAGAAGCAAATCAGCAAACCCATTTATTAGCAGCTAGACCAACATCAACTAAAGGCCTCATGCTCCTTCCCTCTTTCATCTGTTTCTAAGCAGAAGAGTTCTGAGTTCCGCTGCCAAATCACTACAGCTGGCACATTCCCCATCTGGCTTTAGTGCAAGTAATGGAGTGTGCCTGCACACACACACATGTCCATACTTCAGCCATTGCTTGAGGACAGCGGTCCCACTACTGAACCCTACATGCTCCCTATCTATCATTCTGTCAAGAGACAGAGTTAGTGGGCAGGGACACCCCAAGACATTTTGCTATCTGTTGGACAAGGTGGCATTCTCGCATTTCATACACATGTTGACTTCTGCACTGGTAATATGATAGAATTCTCTACTCCACCTGACAATGGGAAAGTTTAGAGGTCAGTAAGACAATCAAACTTCAGAGGGCAGGAAGACAGTGCTAGTATAGAGTGTGCAGGACAAGCTGAGAGAAGAAAATGGCTGAGAAGCCCAGGGGAAACAGCTGTAGGGCTGTCACTGTCACCCAACATTGCCCCCAGCATCTACTACCTCACTGTGCCTATTAGCAAATCTCAGGAGGGTAGGGGCCTTTTTGACTGGTGTTCAGCAGAGGAACCAGAGCTCTTATACTAAGCACTGATTGCATCCCCATGAACCTCCTATTTCTTAAAGGTAAGAGAAGCATGGAGGAGGATGCTTCTTTTTCTTCTTTTTGGCAGAAGGGTTCTGAATCCTTTTGCTGAAGCCAGAGTGCTCCCCACCTGCATTTTCTGCAGCTAAGGGTGTGGGATGGGGGCATACTTTACTTTGGGTGGAGGCATTACCCCCACCAATCCAAAAATAGGGAGGAACATTCTGATACTCAGCTAGCAAGCCCAGCCAAAAATTGCCTTCTCCTCCTCATCAGCATGTAGAAATGAACTTGTTCAGGAAAGACACACTTCTCTACTAATTTCTGTTGATGAAACTGTCTCTAGCACATGGAACCCTATGTTCCCTATGGGCCCCCTTTTCTGTGAACTTAATAATATGAGCTCAATTTCTATGAATGCCCCATGCAATTTCCTTCTTTTGTTTCACAGAAGATTTGGGAAATCGCCAAGACTGTTCTTCTCAACCTCCCATCTTGAGGGCCTACAGCCCATGACATCAACTTCCTGTGCACGAAGAAGAAAATACACTCATTCCTTGACCGGATAGTCAATGTAAGCTAATAAGATATGCCAAAACATAGCCTCATGGGCTCTACATTGAGATGTGAAACCCTCAAAATTCATAATTTCATATGAGGTATGGACACTGTCTACTGTGAATCTGATAGTCTATGAGCAAGGACAAATTGGTGGAAGAGGGCAAGAATGGACACTGTGACCAGGCTGCTGGAAAAGATAAATGTACACTCTGTCTTTATTAATATTTTCAAAAGTCAAGCTGAGACAACCCCCAATTCTGTGATTTAATAATCTAGATTCTGTAAATTTATTTTTGCAAATAAAGTAGATTTGTGCTGATTTTGAAAAAAAAATGTTCTTATTCCATTTTGTTGTTGTTGTTTTTACTGGGAGCTCTAGGACTGTGTAATTCCTTCATAACCTGTTTCCATGGCAGGTAGGTTTGCTTGCTGGCCTTTAAAAAAATATTTACAAGAAATTCAAAGTTCTCATGAAACAGGTTGCTGCGCCAGACAAATTTTCTGTACTAGTAAAGAATGGCAAAAATACATATAATTTTACTAACCCTTATCCATAGCAAAACTAGGCTATGAAACATCCACTTTCACAGTGCTGATATAGACTGGATCTCCATTATACAGTTACAGCATTTTGATACCACTTTAGTTATCATGGCTTCATCCTATAGAATCCCAGCATCTGTAGTTTGGGGAGGTACACAGGATTCTCTGTTAGAGAATTCTGGTGCTATAGTTCAGGAGAGCTCATTAATAGAGAATTAGCAAAGCTTTGAGAGAGCATCTGCTTTTGCTGAAGTCACTGGGAACAAAAACGTAACCAGGTTGGGAGAGGTAGCAAGCTTTTGAGCCAACAAAGGAGAAGATGAAGCTCTGAGAGAGGAGGAGCAGCAGCAGCAGTAGCAGTTTATTTGCATACTTTTTCTCAAAAGCTTTTGCTAAAGTTGCTATAAGCAAAACAAGCCAGGTTGGGAGAGGCAGCAAGCTTTTGAACCAGCAGTGTATGCCTTGCAGTATGTGCACTTATATCCCATATCGGTATTACAGAGGAACGGATAACTGCTGTAATGGAGGCAGAAGGATCCATAGTTGTCTGCTGCAATGTATGTGCGATGTTTGTCTTCTTGTCAGAAAACTTCACTAATACCTGCAGCAATGCAAATTGGTAGTTCTCTTGTAAGAGAAGGTCACTACAGCTATATGTTGAATCCCTTCAATGCATCAGACAACACAATGACTTCCTGGACAGAACACAAGGAGAATGGATCCTATAGAAACAAAAGAGGAAACAAAAAGCCTGTAGGGAGTAGACTCCCTGAAGATAGTCAGAACTGCTCCAACTAAAGAATTATTTCCTACATCTTCATGTGGATAGCAGCATTGAAGAAGCTCAAAGAGGAAACCTTCAGTATGACATTGCATACAAAGGAAAAGTGAACATAATTGCTAACAAGAAGAAAAGTGCTGGTGGTTGGCAACTTATTGCTCAGGGGTATAGAGGCACCTGTGTGCCAGCCTGAAAAAATGAATCAGGAAGCACGAGGTCTTCCTGGTGCATGTATCCAGAATGCCACTGACAATTTGCCAAAACATATCAAGAACACAGATCAGTACCCCTTTTTCCTTATTCATCTCAGCAACAACAACACTCTCAAGAACACCTTTTAGCACAGGGGTAAGCAACCTTTCCCCTTTAAGGGCTGAGGGACTTCAGCTCCCAGAATCCCAGGAGCTATTGGCCAACATGGGACTATTGGCCAACATGGCTGAGGCTTCTGGGAGCTGAAGTCCCTCGGCCCTTAAAGGGGAAAGGTTGCCTACCCCTGTAATTTAGCAGATCACCTCAGCTATGAAGCTTTGGGCAGGAAGCTGGAGGATTTTAAGGTGCAAGTGGTCTTCCTGCCAATTCTGCCAGTGAAGAAATTGATGAAGAGAATGGGGTCCACAGTAAAACTGATAAATTGATTGGTAAGAACAAACAAGGCTTCAGATGTCTATATACCAACACACAGAGTTTGAGAAACAAACAAGACAGCTTTGAACTCCTAATGCAGGAAGGTAAATATGACTTTATAGATATAACATAGGCCTGGGGGATTGCTCCCATGATTGTAACATAACAATTGAGGGATATAAGCTCTTTAAAAAGAATAAATGTGGCTGAAAAGAAAGGGGAGCAGCATTATATATCAAAGACAAATTCAACTGGACAGAAATCCATGAGAATGATCAGAATGGACCAACTGAAAGCATTTGAGTGAAAAAAAAATAAATGGATAAAGAAATAAAAGCACCATTGTGGTATGTGTCTGCTGTTGTTTTAGACCTTCAAGGCATTTCCATTTTATGGTGATCCTAAGGTGAACCAATCACAGTTGTTGTTTTTCTGGGGCTGAGAGTATGTGACTCACCCAAGGACACCCAGTAGGTTTCCATGGCTGAGCGGGGAATCAAACCCTGTTCTCCAGGGTTGTAGTCCAATGCTCAAACCCCGCACCACACTGACTCTCTGTTGTTGTTTTGTTGTTGTTAACTGCCTTTGCATTGGTCTCAACCCATGGCAACCCTATGGATGAGACATCTCCAGTCATCCCCCCCCCCCATCTTCTATTGTTCTGCCCAGCTCCTGCAAACTCTTATTCGTGGTCTCTTTAATAAAGTCCATCCATCTAGCATCTAGCACATCATGAGAAGGCATGAATTATTGGAAAAGACAATAATGTTAGGAAAGGTGGAGGGAAGTAGAAAGAGAGGAAGGCCATATGCTAGATGGATGGATGGACTCTCTGTTACAGGCCACCAAACCAAGAAGAGGGAGTGGACGGTGCTTTTCCACAAAAAAGAAAAGAAAAAGATCTCAGAAATCTCAAAGATGCAAGAACTGGTATTTAGGGAATCATCTGAGGAAAGCTTGAGGGAACTGGTGAAGAGAAGATTGAAGGGTGACATGATTGCACTCTAAATATCTAAAGGGCTATCACAGAGAGGAGGATGCAAGTTTGTCCTGTGTTGCCCCAGAGGGCAGTCTAATGCTCTAAAATTACAGGAGGGTAGATTCAGATTGAACACCAGAAGGAACATTCATTTTTATACCATCTTTTGCCCAGAAAGAAACCCAAGACAGCTGACAGATAAAAACATGCATCCTACAATGAAATTTTTTAAAATAATTATAACCAGCTATTTAAAAATTATAAAATTACATAAAAATATACAGAGATTAAACATGCATAACTAAAACACCCCCCCCAAAAAAAGTCATCCTGACATGATTATATATTAAAAGCCTGTTTGAATAAAAATATCTTAGCTTGCTGGTGAAATGAAAGCAGGCAGGTGACTAGCCTAACCTGCCTCGGAAGGGCATTCCAGAGGGTAAAGGCATTCTCGAGGGGGTCCTTGACAGTCTTTACCGTAAGAACGGTTTGACAGTGGAACCAATTTTCTAGAGAGCTGATGGGGTCACTTTCTCTGAAGTCTTCAAAAAGAGGCTGTTGGGGAATGCTCTAGCTGTATTTCTTGTACTGAGTGTGGGGCTGGATTCAGTGGCCTATAAGATCCATTCCTGTTCTATGATTCAATGCATATCTCACCAAACCACAAATCCTAAAATTCCATAGGATGCAGCCACAATGGTTAAAGTGGTATCAAAAGAATGTAAATGCATAGTGCCAATACACTTAAGATCTTTACCTCAAGAAGTTTCTAGAGGTGTAACCATGCTGTCTTTGCCACCAAAAACACTACAGAACCCATGCCACCTTAAAGATTGGGAAATGTATTATGCATAAACATTTGTGGATATTGTCAACTTTATCAGCTGTATCTAACCAAGTGGGCTGCAATTCACAGAAGTGTATATCATTATGTATTTAATATTAAGATCTGCTGCTCCAGAGACTAGGACACAGAGCAATAGATGCAAACTACAGGAAAAGAGATTCCACCTAAACATTAGGAAGAACTTCCTGACAGTAAGAGCTGTTTGACAGTGGAACACACTCCCTCAAAGAGTGGTGGAATCTCCTTTGGAGGTTATTAAACAGAGGCTGGATGACCATCTGTTGGGAGTTCATTTATTGTGTATTCCTGCATGGCAGAATGGAGTTGGACTGGACAGCTATTCCAACTCTATCTTTCTATTATTCTAAGATGCCAGAAGACTCTTTGCCGACTTTGCAGAAGGGCACTTGCAAAATGTAGTAAAATCGTAGGGACAGAAAGCAGCTTCAATGAATCAGTCTCCTATATTTGCACAATTTCCCCAAATCTTCAAAATTACTCATCCAGTTTTCTCCTTAAGAATTTACACTAGGAAAGAACATTCCATAACTTTTGGGCAACTTTTCTGTTGTGCAACTGGTTTTACATTCCAAACAATTTTTCCTGTTTCTTTCTGTTCACATCTGTAAACATGTTGCTGGTGGAAATATCTTATAGAGAACTTATATAACATATTTACAGCATAATCCTACACATGCATATGCAGAAGTAAATCCTACTGCATTCAGTAAGTAGCATGTAAATATGCATAGTCCCATATATGTGTGCAAAGGACTGCAACTTTACAGAAAAATCATGTATATGTTTATTTAAAAATAAATATTAAGCACTATAAGATTTACTCCCTGGAAAGGATGAAGCTTTAATATGCAAAACACACTTTGCAAACTTTATTCTATAACTGAGGCAGAGAATCAGTGACATGCCTCAATCCGCTATGACTTCCATGGCCAAAAAAGGAATTTAGAACCCAGACTTTCTGCAACAAAGCACTCTAATAGACCATAGCTCAGCTCAGAGCAGCCTGATTGTTTCCATGTTTACTCAGACATAAGCCTCATTTAGTTCAAGTGCACCAAGGGAGGAGATGTATTACCTGCAAAGATCCTAAGCATTTCTCTTATGGCAAGTGGACAGGCTTTGAGAATCCAGGGGCAACTTCCCTAACCTTAAGACCCTTCAGGGAATACGTCAGTCCTAAGACTGTGCCTAGGTAAATGTGGAAGACAATGAGGTAGTGATCAATTTTGACATCCATGTGCTCATCATGACAGTCCTTATTACTGTACTGCCAAGGAAAGGTAAAAAATGCAGACAGCTGTACTGGTCTGTTTCAGGAGAGGGCAACTGTTGGGGGCTAGAGACCACAGCAGACCTCCAGGAGACTTTGGAGGGCTGCACCTTCTACTGAAAAAAACATTATTTTCTCCTTTCTTGCCCTCCAGTGCCCATAAATACCCTCTAGAAACTGTAGTCCTCCTTGGGCCTTTTTTAAAAACAACAAGTTCAGGCCATTTCCATGTCCCTTTATATTTTAACAAAGACTTCTCCTGGGCCTAAAATGGCTGGGGGCAGGAACATAAGTGAAGTTGCTCCACATGCCTCTTAAAGGTGTCATTCTGAGGCAAAAACAGTCTTGTGGGGAGGGTTAACTCTTTCTTCTTTGAAATATATTTTTGAACCCTGGGGACCATGAAAATGGCTCTGAAGGGCTACATGAAGCTCATGGGCTGCACTTTGTCTGTACCTGGTTTGTAGCAACAGAGCAATTTGGGCAGTTCTCATCTTCACCAAGAACAAATCATTTATAAAGCTAACAGATCTTAATCACCTATTCGAGACCAAGTGATCCTCCAATACTTTGCATAACTCATTGACACACACCACTAAATCAGCTAAACTCAGAAGGAACAGGAAAGCCTGAAGGGTCACTAAAATTATGTCACTGTCCCTACTAATAAAAAAGTCCTGGTTCTTTGATTCTGCAAGCCCTGGTTCTGCTACATCACTGGTAGAGGAGCTGCATTGGTTTTAATTCCTTGATAGGTATCTTCCAGAAGAAAGAAGAAGCCATCCAAACTGGGAGGTAGACCAGTATCCAGTTAATCCAGTTACTAATCCAGACATCCACATGAGTCAGACTAGACTCCCTTGAGGGGCAAATCATCAATACACTTGTTAATTAATTCCCTGCCTCCACTCTGCTCAGCCCATCCCCAAGGTAACTCACAGAAAACTGGCAGCATAGGAATCTGAAAGGTTGGTGATGCCTCCTTCAGAGGTGGCTCCAATGCCCTCCAGCCAAATCTTTTTTCCAGGCACGTGTGCATTGACAACCTATTGCCAAAAGAAAAGAACAGTGGTCAGCAATCCTCTTCAGGAACTGATACCTATCAAATGTTAGGGTCAGCATAGCGTACTTGGATCTGTTTGCCCTACGTCCCTCCCTTGTGTGGCCAAATTGTTACATATACGGGCCACTGTTGTTATTCCATTTTAGCTATGTGTTGATTTAGCTATGTGTTGATTTTAAAAATTCATTAGTTTAATTCTATTTTAAGGGGAGTGGGTTGTGGATGGGGGCGGGTTGTAGGAATTTGGAATGTTTTAACTGTTGTATTTTAAATTGTTGTAAACCGCCCCGATTGCTTTGCAGAGGGGCGGGGTATAAATAAAATTTTATTATTATTATTATTATTATGTTATGTTCTAGGATTGCCAGTACATAGTGCTGGGATTGCCAGTTAGCATAAATGATGTTTCCAGGTATTGCATGTTTCATAAGGTCACAGAGTATGGACAGCAGTACAGAGTGAGTACAGAATGTGAAATATCTCTAGATGGAAAAAAAAACACCCTCCTCATAATGATCATTTTCCTGCCATCAAATTTGCTCCACTCTCCTACATTTCCTTGACTGCTGTGATCTCGCCACCCTTTAACATACACTCTTAGATGACTTACAGTCTGTCTACCCTTTAAGTGAGCCAGTATGGTGCAGTGGTTTGAACACTGTACTCTGGAGACCAGGGTTTGAATCTTCACTCAGCCATGGAAACCCAATAGGTGACCTTTGGCAAGTCACACTTTCTCAGCCTCAGAGGTAGGGAAAAAAATCCCTCTGAATAAATCTTGCCAAGAAAACCCTGTGATAGGTTTACCTTTGGATCATAAGTCAGAAATAACTTGAAAGCAAACAACAACCCTTTAAGAACTCAAGGAGCCCTGCCTCAGCATTTTCTCTCTTCCTTTTGTGCCCCATCTGAAGCATCACATAATCATCAGGACAAGAAAATATTCCATGTTTTGTCTAGTGTGTTTAGGATGGGGGTGTCCATTCCATCAAAGCCCTGTATCCTTAGAGAAATGGAACCGACACACATATCTTTAATTAATTCAGCTATGACTATTTGGTCAGCCTCTTATTGTGCATGGGTGTGAACATATGAATGCTATTTTTTCCATTGCTTTTCTCCAAGCGACATCATATTAGGCTGGTGAGTCACTGGGCCATGGGGCAATCCACCAAAGTCCACAAGACTGGGCTACTTTCATCACCACTCACAACAGACATACAACACATTTTCCACTGTGTATATGGTATTCCATTGCATGTATGATATACCATGTAAGGTATAGATACTTGAGCATGAAGCTAGTATAACCTGCACTCCTCTTGTATGTGCATGTATTTTATGTGCAGTTGCCTTAAGCTAACTAAAACAGTAACAGCCATATGAAAAACAACATGGTGGGTAGACCACTGCAAGTGGTCAGGTGGCTGGTCTTCATGGTGAACAGGGTCTAGCTCTTCCTTAAGCTTGGGCGGGATTTCAGGAAGTCAGCTGCTCATAGGTTATAGACAATGTTTATTTTAATTCTTATGTGATTTAATATTGTTTTAAGGGGAGGGAGGAAATAGGGTTTGGATATAGTGTATTTTAATATTGTGAGCCGCCCCGATTGGTTTCAGAGGGGCGGGATATAAATAAATTTTATTATTATTATTATTATTAGTATTAGTATTCGTATTATTATTTATTACAATAATACATGACAGCAGTAGCAAGTATGAAGCAATCCTTTATCATAACCACCCCACAGCACCTCCCATAATCATGTTTCTGGACATATGCTAACGGCATATTAAATCTTAGAACAGCCAAACCTGTTTCCCACACAACCTTGACTCCAAGACCCAGCTGACCCCTGGTACTTTCCTCAGCATCTGAAGTGGTGAAATAGAGATATGAGCCTGGCATCAGAGATCCCAGCCTGGGAAATGCCCTTGTAACACGAGACAACTCTTGGCAGCAGGGATATGCCTAGGACATGACGGCGCCAGCAAACAAAAGGGCATCAGTGAGCAAAAAGGACTGAGGATGCCAACTTACAGCCCCTTCTGCCTCAGCACAGGAGAGCTGACACTGTGCCTGGAAGGTTGGGCTACTTGCCAGGCCTTGCTTCATTACCTGAAGGCAATGTGTTGAAGCAATAAAATGAGGGAGAGGGAGAAAGGGGCTCATCATTTTAACTAATGGCACTTGGCCTAATATTTGTGTTGGGAAGCTTGCAACTCTCTTTGCAGAATAACTCATCTCTTGTTAGGAGATGCCTGATAGCCCAGTTGAAAATCCTGCTGCAGATCAAGACAAAAAGTTGGCTTCTTATGAAACAGATGCAGTTTGGTATTAGTCAGTAATGGATCAAACATTTGAGCCAGATAGCCTCATTAGAAACACAGCCGTGGATGATGAGTTCCTTAGGAATGTTCACTATGCTTCCTTATATTGTACATTGCCCTGAGAACTATGAGTTGTCAGATAACTAATGAATCTTAGAAACAAACATGGAAGCAAGGAAATAAAAATTCCCCATGGTATGCAGTGGCCCAGGGAAAGACTCCATCTGATTTCTCCTTTGTTCTCCAAAGGCCTATTTCCTTCTCTCCTCCCAATTTGAACAATTTGCCATGCAGGTACTATCATATCCTGCCAGATACTTTCACACCTCTATGGCCTGTTTCACTCCACAACAGATGCTCCTGGAACTGGAAAAGTTACTTCTTTGGACTAGAGTTCCCAAATAACTGAGGGAATATGGCCACTTTCCCAAGCCCTGTCAATTCCCAATATCACCATAACAATGGGGCTCACCAGAATTTTAGCTCATAGAGAAATCTTGTAGCACCTTTGAGACTAACTGAAAGAAAGAAATTGGCAGCATGAGCTTTCGTAGACTTCAGTCTACTCCCTCAGTATAATTGCATCTGAGGAAATAGGCTGAAGTCTACGAAGGCTCATGCTGCCAATTTCTTTCTTTCAGTTAGTCTCAAAGGTGCTACAAGATCTCTCTAAGTACTGATTCTATAGACTAACACGGCTATATTTTTGAATTCTACCAGAATTTTAGCTGTTAGTGCCCACTGAGAATCTCCTGCATGTCTTCACACCTTTCCCAGCCTCCCTTGGCTTGACTAGAAAGCCAGATTCCTTGTTGGGCTGAGGAGTAGCCAGGTCAGACCCAAGGGAAACCCCCACTAGGCCTGTCTAGCTCTGGGTGTGCAAACCCATGCTCCATAATCCAGAGCTCCTAGAAGCTCCCCACCCTTGAAGACATGCTGCCCTCTTGCCCCAGCCATCCCTCTCACTCACGCACTTTCTGGATTTTCCTGATCTGGTCAGAGAGTGTGTCTAACAGGCGTGTTTTCAGGAAGTCCGTCACCTTGGCCACTCGGCTATCAAGGTAGTAACTGGAATGAAAACGAGAAGGCAACAGTCAGAGAGGGGCTGCAGCTTATGTGCTCTCCCTCACCCTGGCTAAGGACCGCGCCTCTGATGTCCACATTTTGGGGTCCCCAAAATTGTTGCTTTATGTTCCAAATAAAATTAGCTGCTATCGGCAACCTCCACTACTTCCTACTACTCTAATTTCTGTGCCTTCTGGCACAGATGATATACCTCATCATTTGCTTTTCCCAAGTTCCACTATGATTATTCTCTTCAGCAAAGTCTTTCTTTCTCACAATTGCCTGTACTTACACTTCTACCTGTACTACAAATTTGTCAGTACTAAATCTCTCCTGCCTGCCATCTCCATCCATCTACCAAATGTTCCTTTGGCCAGGAATGTATTTCTGTGTTTCAAATACTGTCTAGTACTACAGCCATTGTTAAATAAATAGTGGGAAATCAGCAGCATGATCAATCAAACCCTTCTGCTCAGATCAGTAGTTTAATTAATGGATCAAGTATAAATATGCTAACTTCACTGTCCTGTTTAGGGACAGAACCAGACATGTGTAAGAAGGGCAATGAACAATATGCTTTCAAGTTTTAGAGGCAATGTAAGTCTCAGCAGTAGCTGCTAAGGACCACAGTGGGACACAGTTATTGCCTAGAGCATGGCAATTTGCTTTTTAAAAATAATTCTGTCATGTAGCTTGATACAGAATCCTCCACAGTAATTTTAGTGTTACAATTTTAAGACTTTTATTGACTTATTTCATCACTCATTCCATTGCTCATTACTTTTTTTTAAAAAACAGGATTGATAGATGAATGGCATAAAGACTTAAAAATTCTACTGAGAATGCCTCTGGAAATGCCTGAAAAAATCCTTTAAAACATAACTGGAAAACATTACTGATAATAAATACAGGCAAGCATACTTCAGACCTACTCATCACATAACTTTTGAAGTATGCCTTCATTATGCTTTTATTACCTCTCCAAAGGTAACCTATTACAGGTTAACCTATCCCCAGCTCTGCTATTTTCTCCATATCCTGGCCTAGCAGGGTTCATTTAATAATAATATGCAGACCCAGAAGAGGCACTAATATTACAGAAATTACACATTGAACACATGTGGTTCTTCATCATTAGAGTTCTTTATTAGCTACGTTGAGCTTTCTAAAGGAAAAGTGAGGTCTAAGTACAGCAATTAATTAATTAAGGACAACAAAGGGCAAATAGTAGTAGAATCATTTTAGAGGCAACCTGATCAGCTGATTGATAAAGCCAGCAGAAGACTGTAGCCAGAAAAATGATGTGTGGATTTAAATGTTAGGTTAGAAATGTTTTGAAAAGGAGATGAAAATCAAACACTATGAAGTACTGGTTCTCCCATGAAAACGAGACTTTTCTTTTTCAACAATAACTAGTTGTTTTCAACATTCTCATTTGCTTCTGACTGAACTTTCTCTTTTATCCATAATGGATAAATAACTTAAAAAAATACTAAGAAAAGCAAAACAGAATTTCCTTGTTATGGAGGATAGTCCCAGAGGCCTCTAATGACTAAAAGCTGCTTACTATTAAGCTGAATATGTCTGTGGTTCTTCTGCTTGTGTTCCATCAGGAGGAAGTTGCTAGTGAAAATCTAACATCATTGGGTTTATATGATGGTGCTACAGTACACAGAGTATATACAGGACTAAGAGCTTGTTACTACATTTGGGGGGGGAAACCTGGAGTCATGTTCCTAGGTGCTCAATTGATGAATGGTCTATTGATAAAAAATCTCAATGCATTTCAACATGTATAATGCTCTGAAAGATCTATTTCAGGGGCTGTTTGAGATTAAACTTCAGAATTTTCTTCTTTTTATCTAGTAAATGGTATGAGAGTTTTAGCTTCAGAAATTTCTGAAGTTAAACCTCAAAAAGCCCTGAAAGAAAGGCTTTGAGAAGATATACAGACTGAAACACACTGGGCTTTCTATCAATAAATCATTCATCCATTGAGCACCTTGGGATGTCTTCAGTTCTTCTGCTGATTCTATTGGCTGCTTCCTATTTTTTGCTTCCTTATAAGATTTGGAAAAAACAGAAAGTACTGTTAGGACCAACATGACAGGAGCTAGACCTACAATTCAATGGTATACTTCCAAAAAAGGTTTGGGGTTAGGAAATAATTAAAAAGTTTTTTTTAAAAAAAAAATATAGTAAACCCATTCAGTCTCTTGGAAACCATGGCCCAGAACAGACAGGTGGGAAGGAACAGCCCAAAGCTGCTTTGGCCGCAAGTGGGCTGGGACTGGGGTGACCGCATGACCCACTCCAAAGCTGGCTACCACCACTGGCCCCAACCCGTACCACCAGGAGCCAGATTATCCTGGCTCTTTTTTCCTCTGGTCCAAAGGACTGGAGTGTGGCATTAGAGTAGCTTCAGGCTGTTTTGGGGGCATGCATCATCTAAACACTACACCCCCAAAGTGGCAGGAAGACGCTTCTTTTGGCCTGTCTGTTTTGGCCCAAGTCAACACACACACATACACACGCACACATTCAATTGTTTCCATTGAAATATATATTCCATTGATTCCCTCTTGCTGGGACTCACAATTGAATTTAAGCCCCATAGTTCATAGCACATGCTCTTTAACTCATACTAATATAAACTTAGTAAGGCTGGCCATCTAAAGCAAACTGCCACTATGGACAGATGCTCTTGGATGAATGTACATGGAATAAAGCAGCAGTAGTGAAAGAAACAAAGCATGCTCCTTTTTGCTTCTATAAACAAATCTGCCTTGTAGCAATTCAGAGTATTAGTCCATCTAGCCCAAACTGGCAGCTCTAATTGCAAGTAATTCTCTAAGGTTTCAGACAAGAGTCTAACCCAGCCCTACTTGGAGGTCCCTGGTATTCCCTTTTAGGAGAGTTTTAGCTTCAGAAATTATCGCACTTTCCTTTTCCCCCTGATCTAGGCACGGGCGGGGATCGGGCTGGAACAGGTGTTATCGCATGCAAAAATGCTGCTGTGCTGATGCCTGATCACCACCCTTCCCTCAGCGGTGTTTAGCTGGCTGATTGGTAGTACGGAAATCTTCCGTACTCCCAAAATCAGCAGGCTAAGCGTGGCTGGGGGACGGGTGGTGGTCGGGCAGCAGCACAGCAGCATTGTCATGTGCAATAATCTCCTTAGTCTCCTATCCAGTGGCGTCCCTAGGGTTGGTGTCACCTGGTGCAGTAACTCATGGTTTCACCACCCCCATTGACCTCCTCCTATACTACACCTATTTTTTTGTACTAATTTACTCATAAATTATAATTCCCATGTATCACTGAATCTAATGGTAATAGTTGTGACAAACAACTGGCAAAATTTAAATGATCCTTAAATTACAATATATGCACAGAATAAATGTGTTTACATATACATAGTTTCATGTGATTAAGGTGAAAATTTGGTAGAATGTGATGTTTTTAAATATTTTTTAAATTTTTTTTTTTAATTTAAAATTTTACAATTTGAATTTTCTTTTTAAAAAGACCTCTGGGGCCTCTCTTTCTCCTTCCACTGACCCTCACCCTATTCACACCATTCCTTCAGCATTTTAAAGAGATACAGGCAAATGCCACAGTCTGTTTCTGCCAAAATGCAGATGTTAGAGGAGCAGTGGTATCACCTCCCCTTATGGTGTCACCTGGTGTGCTCCGCACCCCCTGAACCCTCTAGTAATGCAGCTGCATCTATCCAAGTAGCAGCTAGGATTAATTCTACCTAGCCTCTGAAAGACAAGACTGGTTGTGTTCAAGGTGACATGGTGGTAGACAATGTTTGTCTCAGAAAAGGCATTCCTTTTGTGAGAGTGAAGGGGAAATGTAAATACACTGGCCATCTACAATTTTTGAATCAGCTTGTAGATGCAACAAATAAGTACCCTTCCTACACCACAAAAATAGGTGTTTGCCTGGTAAGTCAGCTGTGCCCTTTTAATTGATCAAAAAGTTTTTAACTGATTAATCTAAAATTATTTATTTAAAGATTATCTTTCATAACAGTGTTCTCTTATTTGGAGTCATGGAGTTCTTTATTCTGACTACCATCCCACTCCTCAATTCACATAGCCTGTTCTGTGTTGGTAGGAGGGAGAAAAAGTTCTTCTCATATACTTTCCCTCCTTTCCCATCATGTATAAACATATCAACCAATAGCCTTTCCTGGTTTTTCTGTCTTACCAACCACTCACTCTCATTAGACAGCTTCCCCATCCAATCCCCTAACCCATTTTTGCGCCAGTGAATAAGTGAGGGAACATTAAATGTCTCCCAACATAGGCAGCCGTGAGGAGAAGGGGGAAAAAATAAAATGTTTCTTCCCTCACTTCCCTTTCCACTCTGCATCCTTAATTGAATTGAGATCGATTTCTACAGAATAAGTTCCTTCTCAGTTTCTCCTGTCCCCATCCACTCTCTTTCCCCTTACCAAGTAGTTCTGATGGTCAGAACTTTTCAGAACAGGAAAATCAACCCCTGGGCTTTGCTATGAGATGGAAACAAACTTTTGTTTTGAATCCATGCTGGTAGGTGAACAGGGGTCAGGATTTGTTCCTTGAGCAGATCCACTTCAAAGGAGCAAAAATTATGAAACGCTTGATGGATGGAGGATGCCACCCATCAATCTGTCCTGTCTCCCAACTACCCCAGCTTTCAATGCCACACTGATCTGGCAAGACACATATTGCAAAAAAGAAAAAGGAAAAGGAAAAGAAAAATGAAAAACCAACTGCAGAGTAAAAAGTGAGTTTTTCTAAATTGCATTAAAACCTAAAAGAAGCACTTTCACTGTGAAAATAGTTGTATGTCATGTGTTCCAACAGTACCGAAATCGAAGTAAGTATGGATTATCACACGGGGCCCAATCCAGACAGAATCCAATCGAAATCCCGACCTAATACATATTATTTTCTCGTGTTTCCACATGACGTCGCACAGAATCCCGACAGAACCCCGACAGAATGCGGAATGATCCGAGATCTTTTGAATTTCGGTTTCTTCAGGAATTACAATTGCGTGACGGGAATCATTTCGCTTTTACCGTAAGTACGATCACCAAATACGTATTGCCAAATATGTATTGGGGGGCATTTCCCCGTCATTACCTCCTCGGAGCGCCGATCCGACGCGGGGCCGGCGCTCCCAGGAGGACCTCCTCGGAGCGCCGCTCCGACGCAGGGCCGGCGCTCCCAGGAGGACCTCCTCAGAGCGCCGATCCGACGCAGGGCCGGTGCTCCGAGGAGGACCTCCTCAGAGAGCCGGCTCTCCAAGGGGGACCTCCTCAGAGCGCCGATCCGACGCAGGGCCGGTGCTCCAAGGAAGACCTCCTCGGAGCGCCGATCCGACGCAGGGCCGGCGCTCCCAGGAGGACCTCCTCGGAGCGCCGATCCGACGCAGGGCCGGCGCTCCAAGGAGGACCTCCTCGGTGAACGCTGTGGTGGGAGGTCCTCCTCGGAGCACCGGCCATGCGGAGGACCGGCTGCACCGAGGACGACCTGGGAAAGGGTGACAACCGCGGTGAGCATAGTGCCCATGTGCAAGAACATCATTGCTTGTTCATGTACGGGATTTTCTCACTTGTGTGTGAACAGCAAATACGGTTCCCGGGAGCGCTTTCCTTAAATGCGCGATGAAGGTAATTGCGTGTGAAAACCATTTGCGGAATGAAGGTTTATTTTCGGTTTCTTTTCGGAATCTGTCATTTCAGGATTATTATCGCTTTGTGGGCCACGTGTGATAAGGTCTCTAGTCTTGCTAAGACTGAATTGCCCCACCTTTTGTAGTAGACAATGTACTTGTGCCTCCCATAAAGAGCAGGAAGTAGAATCTTTGTCTTTAACAACTCTCTCCAAGTTGGGGTGAAGCATTCTGTCCCTCAACATGTTATGGCCACAACAAAAGTCCAGTTTGCATAACGTTGTTTTTTTTTTAAAGTATATAACTTCCCATGTTACCATGTATTATTTATCATGTAGCCCCTTGGTGCTTGTGTTACTACATCCTGCATACCTCACAGTATTTTGGGGTACAAATATTTTGTTATATATATATTTTATAATAGTGGTTACAGAGAAGCCAAAAAAGCATGAAGCTGGAAAGTTCATGATGATCTTTAACTGAACTTCTAATGAGTAGTAACACAGATCTGGGGGCATGTGTAAAGGACCCATGTAACAATGGCTGTGAATATTGCCTTTTCTCAATCCCTTGCCATGTGCATTTCTTCTTGAAGGTCAAGGACAAAGAAGTCTGTCGCCAAAAGCATTAAGCCAATCCCTCTACTAGTTCCCATTATATTTTCCAACATCCCATCCTATCCCAAACTCCCTGGGGTTGTCCTGACCTTATCACTGCTTGATTAAATCAATGTCACTTCTATCAACCAAAAATATTCCTTTTGTAACTCTAAAGTTAAAACCATCAACCAGCTGGGAATCACATTGTTTCTGGGATTCCTAGGAAATCAACTCAACCTGCCTCAACTCAAGTTTGGCCCATAAATACCCCTGATTGGGCACTCTCATTTTGGTCCAGTTTGGAATTAGGCAGAAACTCTGTCAGGTTCAAGCTTGGCCCCTCAGTACTGCTATCTTTGGTACACAGCAGCTGACTGAGTCCCACTCAACTCCAAGTTTTCCCCTAAATTGTAGTCTGGCTTGTGGAAATGGTAAGCATTTGTCATTGCAATCCTTTTAAACTGCTAACCACCTTTTTATATATCTTTGTGTGTGTGTGTGCGCGTGTGCGCATGCATGCATGTGTGTACATGTGTGAGTGCTTTGCATGTGTGTTGATTCCCCCCTTTTATGAATAAACTGAACTAATTTGGAAGCTGCCTCTGGGATTCTTTGGGTTCGGAACCAATAGACATAGGCTGAAAGTCCTGGCTAGAGTTACTCTGGCCCTCTTGCTGCTCCCTATTGCACTAAATCAATTCCTCCATTGAATGCACTTTGTGGGTGCCCTCTTGGGACTCTATGTTTTTTGGTAACACTTGCTGCCGATGGCTATTCACAAAACCCAGTTCATATCATCAGGGACAAACAATAATCAAGCCACTTCTGAGGACTGAGGATGCCAGCTGCTTGCTACACTTAGCAGGACTATTTGGTACCTTTTTCAAACAGCATCCCCAATTAGTGGGCCAGACCCATTAGACTCAGAGAGGATTTAATGAGCTTCAGTCCATCTGTTTTTGTTTTACTGCACTTTATGGCTGAAGAACCTTTGCACCATTATCTGACCCCTCCTTTTATTTCAGTTAATTGCATTAAAGCCACTTCCCAACACTCAGGAATTTCCAAATCTCCTCCTCTCCAGGAATGTCTGCTAGGAATTAGAGCACTACAACTACCACCAACTATTTTCTCTTCACATCACATCCACTCCACTTTTTGTCACTGGCAAAGAAACGGGTACTTTCCCACTGCAGGTCTTGGACTGGATAGTATTTGTGTGGCCGGAGATACAGGGTGCAGCTTCTTGCACTCCCTGACACTGACACTTGGTTACTCTTTTATCCTTGAAAATCCATAAGCCAATTTCTGTTCCAAGTGTCATCTCAGATTCCTACAGTTCTGGATTTAGGCCATTTTAAAGAAGTCATTGTTTCAATCACAATGCAAGCATATTTGAGAATTGAACTGATACACCACTATATCTCATCTTGAGAGAAGAGTGGAGAATAGAGATAGACAAAGTGTCTTTTTTAAGGTACTGAATTACTAGTGGCATGTAGTTTTTGGAGGTGTAGAAGTAGATTCTTTTTTAGTTGTTGTTGTTTTAAATGTTTGTAGTATTTGTAGTGTAACCCTATATGGATATTTTATATTAAGAAATTTGTGACAGAATAAAAATATTTAAAATGTATGTTGTTGTTGTTTTTAAAAAAACAAACACCACAAGGCCTTATTGGATGAGTAAAGAAAGTCAAAATGGAGTGAGAGAGTAGTGGCTTTCTCCATGCCTCTCTGGATGATGTCACAGCACTTCTGTTCTCTTCCCAAGAGAGACATTCATAGAGGCGTGCCTTTTGATACACTGGAAAAATCAGTTTGACAAAAGGCATGCTTTTAAACCATCTCCCTCAGGAAGAGAATGGAAGTGTTATGATAGCATGCAGATGGGAACAGAGAAAACCGCAACTCTCCTGCTCCATTTCAGCTTTCTTTTCTCATGCAAGAAGGCTCAAAATCATAAAGTTTGAGTGAGAGAGCTCTCTTCCTCACTCAGGGTTGAGAGATTACTACCAGGCACCCAGTGAACCATAGATACAGGCTAGTTTCAGCACTACCAATGGAGCATCACTGTGGCCTCCCAAAAGGAATATTTGCATAAGCCAAAGCCATAGTTCCACAGCATCATGCTGAAGAAGCTAACATGTAATAGCACAGTAACAATAAAATTTCCAGGATAAAAAATTGTCAGTGCTTGGCACTCAATCCAAACTTGACCCAAATGTATTTTGACAGGAAGCAAGAACAGTGTCCATACAAATCTGAGCAAATTATTTCTCTGCCTATGAATCTAGTCCCAACTACCACAACTTGCCACAACAGAACAAGATTTATAAAAGTAAACCTGAGTGCCCATGACCAGGTCACCTCCCACAATATGGCTAAACTAATTCTACAGTATCCCCTTCTAGCCCAGTAATATCTGTGGATGTCTCTTTCTGTAGGTATCATACTGGATCATTGGAGAGTGGAGGAACCTGGTTGTTGAGACAAATGGTATGAAGGGCAGACAGTGCTGAAGGACAACTCCATTTGCTTTTCCTCCCAACGACTCAGCTTTGATCTGCATTCAGAGTCTACTAAGCTCACCCAGTGAATTCAGGTTCCTCATAGCTGTGGGCAGAGGACAGGCCCTGCAGCACAATGCCCCCATTGAAACATTCACACACAAAATAGGGCTCTCAAAACATACCATCCCTCTACTGCAGGGGTGGGGATCCAATGGCTCTACCGTAACAGAAAACACTGGCTAACTGCTAATGGTGTGTCTCTTCCACGCTACACAATTGTAACACTTATACCAGCTTAATACCCATCTAACTGCCTGGCTAAATCCTGTGGAATCCTGGTATTTGTAGTCTGATGGGGGTACTAGTGCTCTCTGGCAGAGAATTTTAAATAATCCACCAAACGAAAAATCTCTGAATTCCATAGGAAGGAGCCATGGCAATTAAACTGGTATCAAACTGCTGTAATTGTGTAGTCTGATAGAGACTATGGAGTTTATCACACCACTTTCCATTCTCGACACAACCATGTTAATGAAAGGAAGCACATACATACCAGTGAGCACTCCCTACCACATATACCTTCATTAGCATGACTGGGCTGTTGCTGATCTCTTGCACTATCTTCCATCCTTGTCCTTAATCCCATCTCCCTGCCCTATGCCCTACCCAGTGTGGCTTTTGTGTGTGTGTGTGTGTGTTTAAATGCAATTTCAAAGTTATGCAAATATAGTTTAAGAAAAAGAAACAAAAATAAAAACACAAAACAAGAAGGGATATTCTAGTATAGCAAAGGGGATAGGGGAGTGGGGAGACACAGACACCATATGACTGTGCAATTCTGGAACTGCTAAGAGAATATTTACCGCACCTGAGGACTAGCATTATACCAGCATTATTAGCAGCTTATTGACAGGTTTTTCCATCAATGGCAAGGTGCAAGCTAACCAAGGCAAAAATGAGAGGCAGATGGTGTCATGTGATATGTATCACCAAAGATGCTATTATTAAACTTTTATGGTGTTTAAAAGCCATGTGTGATAAAGTCCTGTGTCCTTTTACCTGAGTGCCATGTTTAACTGGATTGCAACTGAATGCCACCTTTATCTGAATTGTAATTGAAACATGACAGGGGCTGGGCGTATCCTTTGCAGTTATTCTTTTCTTTTCTTTTATCTTATCTTAATTAAATATGTCACCTTTCTCCCAGGCAGCTCTCAAAAAGAATAAAAACTAAGCAATAAAAATTCAAAGATAAATAAAAATAATCACTTTAAAACAGTATAAATTTATTAATCCAGTGGTTAGCAATACTCATTCTTAGTCAAGCCTAAACTTTAGTCAATGGCAATAGTAGGCAAATTCTTTAGGTCCAGAGTCTAAACTGGCTTCCCTCAAAACCCACCACCCAATTCACCACTGTGATGAAAACTATCCCCCCTTTTTTGCTTTACATTTACTGCAACAAATAAAATAAAATAAAACAATAATCTCAGAGGCTAAGACCACTACTGGAAAGGTCCTGGAAGCAGCGTGTGTCTAATGCTTACAAGGCTACTGATGCTTCTCTGCATGCTATTAGCTTCTGAAAGTAGGCTTGCACCCAGTGTGCAGCTTATTTTTTGAAAAGGTGAAGGGAAGGAGGGAAGATAAGTTTTCACCCCCCTACAATAATGAATTGAGCAGCAGGGATAGACAGGGACCTCTTGGGAGGGCTTGAGGGATGCCAAAAAAAGAAAAGAAAGAATGTGGTGAGCTGCTTATAGCCATAGGTGACCACTTGCACACTTCTGCTTTATGGGAACCTCCAGTAGTAAAACAGCACAAACAGCACAATAACCTATCACTGCATAGCCAATATGATTTAAGTAGCAAAAGGTCTGCTGCCTGCCATGAGTTCAAATAACCGCTGGAGATCCACCTTGACCAGAAGTATTGTTTTATGTCCAGAATGAACTCAAAGCAAAATGGGAAGAACTGGCTTTTCAGCAACTTTCCTCAAACAAGTACACTCTAGGATTTTTTTGGAACTCCCAGAAGACCCAGTGGCTTCTGTGGTTGTGCACAAAAACACGTAGAGGATAACAAGAGGCTTATCGCATTACCTTTTAAATCAACATCAGCCTACCAGGATGCAGCTGGGACGCAGCATGGAGGCGGAAATTATCGCACTGTAATTCGCCACCAATCCACCAGGCGACTGTAGCCCTGGTCCCAGCCGTGCTCAGCCAGACGCCATTAAAACTTCGGAGATTTCTGTTTTCAAAAAAGGGCCAGCTGAGTGCGGCTGGGACCTGGGCTGCAGTCACCCGGCAGATTCGGCGGCAAATTACAGTGCAATAATTCCTGCCTCCATGCTGCGTTTCCAGCTGCATCCTGGTAGGCTGATGTCGACTTAAAAGGTAATGCGATAAGCTTCCAAGTTAAAGAAGGCTGCTCAAGACCTTTTTCTCCCTCCCCTTGATTGGAGAGATTGTTATGCTGACACAAGGCCCAGTCTTTATCTCCCATCCAAATTGCTTCTCATTTATTAGGTCAGTAATAGTGGAAGGGAACGAAAAATGAGAAAAATACCTACTGTTGCCAGGTAACAGCATCCACTGTGTTCCCTGCCACCTTCATGAACCTGTCAAATACAGAAAATCAGTGAGCCTTTGGCCATGAGAGAATTCCATGCACTTCAGGTACACAAACACATCCCACACATGCACATGTCACTTCCAAGTGAGCCCAAGTATAACATCCATGTTTTCTTTTCCCCAATACTATACCATCAGTGAGACATAAGCCTAAAAGGGCTGAATCTAGTACAACCTATACTCATATTTTTTCCAGTTATCATCCAAAAGCATCTTCTTTGAAAAAACTTTTTTCTCCAAACTGGGCCCATCTTTGAGGATCTTCCCGACTGGGTTAGTGAAAGACCTCCAGGTAGCACTACAAAACCCTCAGTGTGTATCACTGTTCTTTGCCCTAACCTTTCAGTCATGCAGTTAATCTCAAAAGCTGAGTCCCCAGAACAGTAATTCTCAACTGTTGGTCTTCCAGATTTTTCATGCTTCACCTCCCAGAGTCCCAAACCAAGAAAATGTCAAATGTTCAGCAAGTTGAACTGCAAAACAACTTGATGAGCAACTGTTCAGAACCACTGCCCTAGAAATACCTGATCTGAACAGCCAAGAAGACTACCCAGAATTATTGTTTTCACAAAGCTATGCAAATATAGTATCTCCAAGAAGCCATCATGAAAAGCAAGGAAGCTTATGAGTCCCATTTGTACTTGATCTACAAATACCAGCACACATGTCTTTCTTTGTAGCTTGGTGATGCATGCATAGCGCACGTGTGAAAAAACAAAGAAACCATTAGCTTAGATGGGCAACTTTACCATGATGCATACAGTGTGGTTTCTAACCAACAACACACCAAAGGGAGCCTTTACTAAACGGGTAGTCAGAGTTTTATATACTTTCCTCAATTCAGCCAGTTCAAGTTCTGCATGGGTCTGAATATGTGATCCAAATTTTCATGATAATGTTATGCTTTGATTTGGCAGTGGCTGGGGCAGTAGAAGCCAAGGAATGCAGAGAGGTCATGTACGGGACAGGGGCAATAAGCAGAGATCACAGAAGTTACTTTTTAAAACTGCAGCTCTCAAATCCCCCAGGCAGCATGGCTAGTGGCCAAGCTGGCTGGGGATTTGGGGAATTACGCTCCCAAAGAATAGGTTCTCCAACCTTTGAAAGATCAGAAAGGAAAGGAAGTTCCCAAGAGCTACCTTGGGGTTTTAATCGGGAGCAGACCTAGCCTGCTTGTCTTCAGATATTATCCAATAATATGGAAGCCATGGGGTAGCAAGAGTAAAGTGCTAGTTGTAGTTCTGAAAGAACTGGACTTCTACATAAAATTAAGAAATAAACAAAATAAATAGGGGAAAGGCCCCATAAAAGAGCAATGTTATGTAAATATGTATATATTTGTGTGTGAGTCTGTGTATGTGTACATGCATGCTGGTTATAGCTTTTTGACTCAAATTCACCTTGAAGGCAAAGAGGACTTCAACTGAGGTGTTTGAGAAATTTTGCTTGGGTAAATGGCACAGAAGGAAAAGGTTCCCTTCCCATTGTACTTCCCACTCTAATTAAATTAGTAGTCCCTCACGGGGTTTTTCTTCTCATTAAAAGGCCAGGCAAGGTAGAAATTTTTGGAATGAAAAGTGCTCATGGCACAGAGATTCAGCTGCCATCACTGTATTCAACATGAGCTAGAGCAATTGGGATTCAGTGTTCTCCATACTCTGCCTTTATAACTACAGTACTGACCTAGCACTGATCTCTGTCTCATTTCAGTGATTACCCTCAAGGAGGCAGACAGAATATTTATTCATTTCAGCCATTTCAACTTTGCAGAAAAGACTGCACAATTTGTTCAGTCTTCTAATGCAGTCTTTATCTCCTTGCTGTCTGGATAAATGACAAAGGCAGAGGTAATTAACATGCTATGGTAGTCTGCCAAAATATCCCAGCAGTGATTTGTACATGGTCAGTTCTGCACATGTTCATTCAGTCTGGGTGTAATGCAAAATAGAAGACTAATTTGTAATTTTGAGAAACTGACTTTAAATTAAAGGCACAAAGAATTTCAGCATCAGCAATGTTTTTTTTTTTAAAAAAAATATGGAGGAGATAATGTTTTGTTTTACTTCAGTGTAAAACCAAGTATGTTCCATATACACATTCTATACATATTCTATAGACCACTGCATTATATGTAAAATAAACTATCAAAAATGTTGGCAAGTAGAATTACTGTACTGTATCATCTATTTCTTATACTTGACAACATTCACTTCCATCGTTTTTAGTGTAACAGGAGTACCCATTTTCTTTTAGGCTACATACAGTCTTTTGTTTTGTTTTTACATGTTTTTCTTACTTACTGCATGCAAACCATCATCATCTTTACAGCTTGGTTTTGCTCTTTTATTATTTTTCTCTGTAATAGAAAGAAGGTGGGGCAGCGTTCTAAGAGATGCCAAAGTAGTGCAAAGTAGTATGGTTCTGTTACTCCTAGCATTTTAAGATACAGTTTTTTCTAATTTTGCAATAGCATTGCTTACTGCTCTATTTCAGTACAAGGATTTTAAAGAGTACAATCTTTGTCCCATTTGTAATTTCACCTACTGAGATTAAATTTCCTGTTTTCTAAAAGGTAGTACTTTATGTTTGCTTTTGTGGAATTATCTGTTTCCTACCTAGCTGTCCAGTTTGAGATGAATGCTTTAAAGATAACTTTTAGTCTTCAAAGTGTCTGAATCCCCTCTGAGTTCTATGTACTTTGCAGATTTGTTACACATAGTCTCAACTCTGTGATATTTAACAAGGAAGGTGATATAACTCATAGCAGACCAACGTCAGGCAGTATGTGCAGAGAAGCATTTGCATTATATAGAACAATTTATTAGGAAGAGGAGAACATAGGTAAGAATCACTTCTCAATTTATATTTCTCCTATATTACCATAATCATGTCACGTGCAACCTCTCAAACCCTACCTGGTGATATTTCGTACTCTGTGGGGATCTAAGCCTCTTAATACTAATTCATTTAAAAACATTAGAAGATTTTTTTAACAAAAAAACAACACAGAAGTGGCAGCATGGTGTTTAGAAGGGGAAGTTAGTGTTACAACAAAGACCCATCTTGAACCAATTGGGTAAGCACTTGACCAGATAATTCATCCCCATAATGCAAGTGAGCGGGCAAGATGTTGCATGTTGATCCAAAAAAAGTATATCAACCATTTCCATTTTGTACCTCTTGCTCTCTGGTGTTCATAGAGCAATAATATATAATCCAATCCCACAAGCTAAGGTTATTAATCTACTCCAAATATTAGACTAGATAAAAACAGTTTTCTACTGATGACATTTCCTCCTACCTGCATTTCTATTCTGCAACTGTGGAATGACATCAAATGCCTTGCTAAATTTAAGACATATAATAGTACTTTACTAGCCTAATCTACTAGAAGAGCTCCCTGCCAAAAGTGTGCTTGGTTAGTTTTCCCTGTTGTCATCTTCATATATCTATGCCAGCTACTGGCAATTATACTGTGTTCCCTTAGGTGCTTAAAACAGATTGATTTATAACATGATCTAATAACTTCCAGGGTATAAAAGTCAAACTAATGGGTCTATAATTCCTTAGCTTCTTCTTTGTGCTTCTTAAATATAGACATTATATATTTGCCCTTCTCCATTCTTCTGAGACTTCTCTCTTCAACAAGGGCTCAGACATAATTGTTAGGACCTCATGAAATTTCTTCAGTACTTGATAGCTATTCTTTGATGTGTGCCTTTCTCCCATGGCCCACATCTGTTTCCCCTCCCTGTTTGTCATATATCTACTAAAAAGAGCACATCAGTCTACAGAGTGTAGCTTAAGCATCAGTCAAGTAGGATACAGACTAGTAAATGGGGAAGGAATGGTCCCAGTGTAAATCAGTCCTTGGATGGCGAACTAAAGTCTGCTTCATACATTACAAAAAAAGAAGAGAGTACACACATCTGTATACCATGTGCATCAGTGGTATTCCTTGTAATGTGGAAGATCCACACAAAATTTTATGCTAGCAGCAGACATGGGGCTTCCTGCAGCATGTGCTCATGGAAAAAAAGATGAGCATGGCTGTCATATATTACAGAGATGATACAGGTATGCACACACAATATACCTGCTATTTTTATAACATGATAAATGGTTATACAAACAAGTATTTCCTAGAGATTTTTTTACAGCTTTTCTAAGATTTTATTCTTACATTGTGCTATGTACCACACATACTTAAAGGTTATGATACTATTTCCTGTTACTTATGCAACAAAAATTAATTTCTAGTAGGGTGCCACTGCAGTGCCTACATGAATCTAGTTGCAGCACAGGAACTTGGAACAGTTAATTATAGTATATATATTTTAAAAGTTCTTTATCCTCAAAATTCACACCTGGTTGTAGTAGGAAAGCTGGAATATCACCTTCCCCCTGAAGTAAACAGAACCAAGTTTACAAATGCAATCTGACAGTATATGTGATATGGAAATCTAAAATGTACTCAGATTTTGCAACACTTCAAAATGCAACAGTTTAGATCATTTACAACACTTGTGTGGTATACACAGCTGTCATGCAGTACAAGCTGGAAAGATGGCACTCATTAAGGGTTATCACTAATGCGTTCTCCATATGAAATCTAATTTTTCTGAGTGTTCATCTGTGTTACATGGACATACATCTATTACATAACAAAGCCTGGTAATACACTTTGTCCTAGTTTCACCCTTTGAGAGTGTTTTTATTACTCTGGCTTCCGTTTCTAGTGAGGCCCAGTGTTTGGTGTAAGTACTTCAAAGGATTTTTTTTTGTTGTTGTTATATGGTCAGGCTGACCAAAAGCTGGATACTTTGACTCAGAATTGTACATATTTCCCTAAAACTACATTCAGTCAGGAGCTTGACTGAAGGCTTTCTCTTAAATAAAACAAAACGATCATTTATATGCTTGTTCCATATAACAATTCTTAACCACCCAAAGAAAAATAAAATTTGAGTTCATCTTACAAGAAATATCACACTAACTAAGCTGAAAAATCTGGAACACATCTTATTTCAAAGGGGGTGGATTTATAGGGGCAATGTCTCCCTATGTCTCCCTCCATGCATGTTTAGAATTTCTCAGCTACAAAACCTGGTTTACATTTTTATTCAAGTGTTAAGTATTCCAACCAATATGGAGATACAGATACAGAAACACCAGACACAGTGGAAATTTGAACTTACTGAGAGACTTGTTTAAGGACTTTTTGAATGTATGTACCTCTGAGTACTCCTTATCTATGAAATTCATGGTGACTTGAAGGCACATAGAAAAAGGAATCACTGACTATACCAACACATTCCTTCACATGCACCTAACTTCTCCAAGATTGTAGTTCAGGAGTAGCCACTCTGCTAGTTTGTAGAAGTAGCCAGTTGTTCATAGTGCAAAAACACATGCTGCCTACCTAACAACATTCATTGCTGAAGAAGGCAGTATGGGTGGGTGGGTGGCGGGGGGTGGGGAAAATGTCAACCCTTTGTACTTTGCCTGACTGCAACCAGGAAGAGTCTTCCAATGATCTAAAGGTAAAGGAGCCAAGTGCAATGAAGGGGCTCCAAGAAAATAATTTTGGCAGGTGCTACTTGCAATGCAGGAAGGAGGTAAGTGGTGCCTCCTGCAACTCTCTCTTCCATACAAGTATTGAAGAAGCCCCATCTTCCTTTTTTTCCCCTTGTCCATTGTATCTTGCAACAGAAATAAAGAGCTGATATTACTACTGGAACAGCAAGAACTGCTAAATTTTCCTTCAGAGCAGAGCTAGTGTTATCAAGATGATTGTTGCCGGATTTGCATATTCTCTTAATAGTCCCACCTATATCTTTGAGTATCAGATTCTAAGAAAAGCCTATGAAATTCATGTGGTCACCAAAAGTCAACAGATGACTTGAAGGCATACATGGGTACACACCTCAGAATTTAATATCCTATAAGCAATGCACAGGGCCATCCAGCTTTATATATGCTTCCCTCCATGCCCTCACAATGCACTAAGTGAAGAGGTAAGAACAACCTCTATCTGGGACCAGTTACCTGCTCCTAACAAGCACCTGCTGTTCCTGCAGAAGTATGGCTTTATCAGCAGCAGAGGCCCAAGGTAGCAGCCTTGAGCCGTGGTTGAAGGGTGGTGTTAAAGGGCATCACCTGTTTGGTGCCCATTTGGTCTCTGGGTGGGTTCTTGTTGTAACTGCACATTGTACATTAAATGAAGTGGGGGCTGGAAGCATGACACATGGCATTACATAAAAGAGACCAAGGTGAACGTCTAATAGCTGAGAGTCACTAATTTGAAGTGAATGGAGAGTTGTGTTGTGCCTTGTGTTGGGTTGTATTGCTTTATGTTAGAACCTCATTAGTATATTATGAGGTCTTACTTGACTGGGTACTTGTGAAGGGACATCATTCATTATAATAGTGGTAAATCCAGCAGGCAGTGGGAGTGGAAGCTATAAGACTAGGTAGCAGTGGGAGTACAACCTGGTAGAATCTAGATGGCTATCAGGTTTCACCTTAGTGTGAGGAAGGTTATACTGGACTAGCCAGCTAGTCAGTTCTACCAACCCAGTATGCACAAGTTGGGAAGCATTGTCTGGTGACTGCTCAATTGTGTTAACTGTGAGTTGTTCAATTTGTATTCATGGTTGCTATAGGGATTGCTTTCCCTGAGTGTAATGTTTAAAGGAAATAGGGTGGCAATATGAGCTGTGGAGGGTAGAGGGAGAGATGGTGATGGCAGGATGAAGTGTCATTACAGAGGAAGGAGAGAGAGAAATGCTTAATACAGTATCTCTCTCACCTTCCAGCTGCCCTAACATTCCAGGAAATGTGGAGAGAGAACCAAGTCACCCACAAAACCTCATCTTGCTCCTGTGTAATACCAGGACATTAAAAAGCAAAGTTAATATAATCTATGATCATCTTATGGGTGAGGAGGCCAACCTGACATGTTTTATAGAAACTTACCTGGGAGATGATAGTGGCCTGACATGAGCTCAGGCTCCCCAGCAGGATACTGTGTCAGACAGCAGGTAAAAGAAAGTGGGCAGGGGGATGGGGTATGTGTGGTCCATAAAGGTAATCTTAACTTGACCAGATTACCTATTAGGGAACTGAATCACATTGAAGACCAGGAACAGATTGGAAATTCTGGGCCTCTACAGACGGGCAGCCGTGGGTCACCCCGAGAAGCTGCGGATTGGGACCGAGGCTGCCCCACACCTCGGCCCTGATCCACCCTTATGGCGCCTCTGAAAAGGAGTGCTAAAATAGCGCTCCTTTCAGAGGAGCCAAAAGGGGCACCAGAAGAGGTGCCGGGCACCTCTTCCATGCTCCTTCCGGCTCAGCGTGTCTGGACGCTGAGCTGGAAGAATGACATTGGAGTGCCTGCCATGTGCAACAGCGGGTGCTCCGAAGGGGTTGGGGTGCCTGGCGTCCAGCTGCCCCTCCCCTTCCTGGGCTTGGAGACGACGCTTTTCACTGTCTGCATCCCCCCTCTGTTAGTGTACCAACCACCCTGCTGCCTATTAGACTCCCTAGCTGAGCTAAAAGAACTGGTCTTGGAATTGGTGTTGGAGACTTACCAGACTTTTGGTCTTCAGCAACTTCAACATCATATTCAAGGCCAGTCTGTCAGGTGCAGTTTGGGATTTCATAACATCCATGACAAACATGGGCTTATGCCAAGTAGTTTCAGGACAGACACATTCAGTAGGTCATGCCCTTTAAGGTGTTTTCAGTTTTGTGCAGATGAATTTGTGGGCAAAGGTGATTAATACCTTCGTTGCATTTGTGATGGAAAGATCATTTTCTTGTCAGAGTCAGTCTCATGGCTACTCCAGAAGGCCTTAGAGCAGGGGTAGGCAACCTTTCCCCTTTAAGGGCCGAGGGACTTCAGCTCCCAGAAGCCTCAGCCATGTTGGCCAATAGTCTCATGTTGGCCAATAGCTCCTGGGATTCTGGGAGTTGAAGTCCCTCGGCCCTTAAAGGGGAAAGGTTGCCTACCCCTGCCTTAGAGCTTGTCTACATGGGCCAAACAAAATGGTCTCACCTTGTTTTCACAGTGAGCTGTCCATACAATGTTTGGGCTGAATCCAGGCCTTTTCATTGCCTCAGGACTTTAATTTGGATGGAAAAAAAGTAGGGATTTACTCTGGATTTCAACAGAAAATCCAGAAATTCATGTGTGTGTGTGGTGTGTGCACCATAGTGACATTGATGTGGAATGGGAGGAGTTTTTGCTGGGCCCGACTGGTTGTGTCCAGCAAGCCATCATCAGTGTATGTTCAGCCAAGAGATCAGTGGTGAGAGGTTAGATTGGGCTACCTCCTTCCTCTTCCTCCTCCCCACCTGAGCATTGTGTTTGTTTTTTGCTCTTTTTATTCTCCCCTGTCCCCCTCTGATCAGCACTGTGTCATCTTTATTTTCACTTCAGTTAATGAAGCAAATGCATTCCCTCTTCCCTCCTCTGATCTTCCCTATTGATTATTTGTTTGCTTGCTCTCTTGTGTGGAGATCTACAAGGTATGTATGGGGGTGGATTGTGGGAAAGGGAGTGTGTGAGATCTCTGCACAAGCAAGCAAACAATCAAGACAAGATCAGAAGAGGAGGAGAGGAAATGCGTGTGTTCTATTCACTGAAGTAAAAACAAAGATGACACAATGCTGATTAGGAGGAGGAAGAGAGAAGGGGTAGCCCAATCTAACCCCTCCCCACTTATCTCATGGTTGAACATTTTCATAAATAAAATACAATTTTATTTTTTTTCCTTCTCCATCACATGTATGCATTCATATGTGTGTACATTTAAAATTCCTTCCCTCACTTACTGGGAGATGGGAAAGAGGAATGGATGAGGAAGCATACAATCACAGTGAATCCAATAGATTAACAGGTAAGCAATAAGGTCTCTTGGCTGATAGGGTGGTGCATGCTGAGAAGGAGAAACAGTGAATTCACTGGGGGAAATGTGTGGCAAGTTATGTCATTGTCAACTCCCTGTGTCTGTGAGTGTGTGACATTAATGGGATCGATGCTGGGTGACTGCAGACTGGAAAAATGCAAAGTGGGGCCAATCTTTTCATCAGTATAGATGTGCCCTTAGAGGGTTTTGTGGCTGATATCACCAATGAGCCTACTGAAGCCCTGGTCAATAAATGGAAGCAAGATCTGACCAACGATATTGACATGATGCTCCCAAAAGTTCTCTCCAATTAGGCTCCTTGGTAAACAGAAGATTTCAGGGAGCTGAAATGGGAAGAAGGAAGACTGGAACGTAGATGGCAGAAAACCCCAGTTGTATCTGACAAGATATGCTTTAGGAGATTATCACACTAAGGTCAATTCCAGAACTATCCCACAATTATCCCATTATTGCAATGAATGGGGCAGTAGTGTTATGACAATATATTTTTCTGTGCAGTTTTGCAATTGTGTTATAAAGACAATACAATAACGATACGATAGTGCTTTCACATTCTGTAACCGAAAGGTGCTTTCTGTTTCTAGATTGTGAATGTGAAGTTTCACACATGCGCAGTTGTGAAAAAATGATCTTGCTCTACTGTTCCCACAAGAGTAAGAGAGATTAATGTATATTAATTAAGTATTATTTATTGATATCAGCTGAGACCTGAAGAAGATGAAAAATAACCAATAATAAGTAAGTGGAATTAAATTTTAAAATAAAAATACAAGAAAGCCATACATCCCAAAAAATCCACACATCACACAGCCACCATCTGCTGATCTTGGAAAGGGCAAACAAACCATGGGAAGTTCATTTGCTGAACAGCAATCTGGGATTTGATTTTTTTTTAAAAAGCCAATGACAGGAGCTTACACAATAGTGTGATTGTATCGTTATTAACTTCCACACATTCTCAATAGCATGCATGAAATGCTATTGGCAAGCCATTCAGAGAACATTGTTGTTCTTATAAGGTAGAAATACATGCAGCAAAGAAAGCCTTCTACTCTGCATGCCAATGCATCTGCAAATTCACATCCATCCTATTCAGGATGGTAAGGAATTCAATTCTAGAACCTTCAGCAGTTCTCTTTCATGCTTTTAACTATCATTTCATAGATAAAATCTCTCAGACAAGCGCTATTTAGATGCCATCCTTATAGCAAAATCTGACGATAGGGTATCCAGCAATTTTGTAAATATCCCGAAAATGAAAAGATCAGGTTTTCGTTCGAATTAACCCCCTTCTAAATTCGAATTTAGTTATCAGACGAGGCGGAATGGGACAAATCCCGTAAATGAAAGTCTTCCACTCGTCGGTTTATTTCGACTTTCTCCCCGCGACTCCCCATGTGATAACGTCCTCAGGCATGTTTGGTGGGAACAAGAGAGAGAGAGCCTTCTCTGTGGCTGCTCCTAACTCTGGAACTCCCTCCCTAGAGAAGCCAGGATGGCTCCATCTTTGCTTTCTTTTTGACAGCAGATAAAAACGTTTTTATGCTGTCAGGCCTTCGCATATTGATATGGGTGCTGTTTTGTTTTTGTTTTAAAGAGTTTTAAATTTTAATAATGTAATATTTTTAATTGTCTGAATTGTTTAATTGTTTTTAAAACTTTGTATTTTTAATGTTTCATACTGTTTTAATTTAGGGCCTTTACAGACTGCCAGAAATAATGCACCTTGAGAACACTTTAACTGCCCTGGCTCAGTGCTAGGGAATCATGGGAACTGTAGTTTACTGTGGCACCAGAGATCTCTGACAGAGAAGGCTCAGTGTCCCAGAAAAAAAATACAATTCCCATGATTCCCTAGCATTGAGCCAGGACAGTTAAAGTGGTCTCAAGCTTCACTATTTCTGGCAGTCTGTAAAGGCCCTTAGACTGTTAGCCACCTTGAGTCCCTGTACTGGGAGGAAGGTGGGATATAAATAAACAGCAGCAGCAGCAGAAGCAGAAGCTCATCCTATATGGGACAATAACTTTGGGAAGCAGAAGATGTAATCAATAGCACTACCCACATTGCTGTTCAAAATGTAAAATATCCATTAGAATTAGTCCAAGGACTAATGTGAAGGCATGTGAATTGAAGTCAGCATATTAGTTCAAGTAACTTCCTAACTTCTTTGTTTACCACTTTGTCCAAAGAAAAACGATCAGGTAGAAATATATCATTGCAGATGTGGACAAGCTGTTAGTTTTGACTGGTCATCCAGGGATCTCTCATGGAAGGAAGTTTAATTAATTAATACATCTCTCATGGAGGGAAGTTTCCCATCTTGTTTAAAAGAAGCAGTGATATAACTGCTTCTACAAGAAGCCCTTTCTGGATTCCCTGGACTTTAACAACTATACACTCGTATCAAATCTTCCTTTTTGGGCAAGAAAGGGCAGTCCATCTTGGATGAAACAGCTTTTCTAGCCCCATTTCAAACCAGCTTTGGAACAGGATACAGCTGTGGTCATTTTAATGGATGATCTTTGCCCTGGCATTGAGTGGGGAGTGTTCCCTGTACTGGATTTCTCAGTAGCTATTGATACCATTGACCCAGACTATGCTTCAGAACTCACCAGTCCTATTGGGTGAATGCTGTGTTCAATTCTGGTTGGTTGGTGTAGGGAACCAGGTAGCTTTTAAAATGTATATTTTTCAAAGCAATACAAGTGTATATGGCAGGGGTAGGCAACCTTTCCCCTTTAAGGGCCGAGGACTTCAGCTCCCAGAAGCCTCAGCCATGTTGGCCAATAGTCCCATGTTGGCCAATAGCTCCTGGGATTCTGGGAGCTGAAGTCCCTCGGCCCTTAAAGGGGAAAGGTTGCCTACCCCTGGTATATGGTCTGATGGTGATCCATTCTAAGGTTACTCTGACAGCCATCAGAGACAAACCTTTCCAACCAGCAAAATAAAAACAAAATGCCCTAAGACTTCTTGTGGCACCTTAAAATCTAACCATTTTACATACATCTTTCTGGAATATCTGAGGGGTTTGGGAATTTGGGGCACTGTGCTTTAGTAGTTCCAGTCTTATCCTCAAAATTGTGGAATGACCTGTCAGAAGAGATTTGACCAGTGGATATGCTATCTAAGGTTAAAACAGCTCTAAAGATTAATCTCTTCCAGCAGACCTATCCAGATGATTTTAAATTATGAGTTTTTAAATTATGAATATATTGTTTTAATATGTATGCTATTTTAACTGATGTTATGCTCTTTTAACTTGCTATGAATTTTTAATTAAATTAAAAATTAAATTAATTTTTAATTTTAATGGGAATAATTAATTTTTAATTATTTGCTGGTATCTGTTATTGTATTATTGTTGTTGTTGTTATTATATGTTCCTAAATGTACATCTTTGAGACCAGATTGTACTGTCTCCCAGTTTGATCCTGCCTGATGCCTAAATCCAAGTTCCCCTCAGAGTCTGGATCTTGCTAGGATTATCTCCTCAGCCTCAGGGCTAACAACTCCACTATGTCTTCACAATCTTTAAAAAACACCATGACTCTTGACCTTCTTCATGAAAAAGGAAGGAACAGATATAGGCCATTCCCAACAGCTCTGGTTGCCTGAACAGCCTAATTAACACTTCATCAAATGGGGCTGGATGTCCCATCTGTAGAAATTCCTTTGCACCTGTGTACATGCAAGGCTCTGGTTCTCCTCTCTGCCCTAAAGGCAGCCACCTCAGCAGTGCAAAAGAAACAAAAGGCACCAAGTTCCCTAGGTGACCATTCTGTCCCAGACTATGCTTCAGAACTCACCAGCCCTATTGGGTGAATGCTGTGTTCAATTCTGGTTGGTTGGTGTAGGGAACCTGGTAGGTTTTAAAATGCATATTTTTCAAAGCAATACAAGAGTATATGGTCTGTCGGTGATCCATTCTAAGGTTACTCTGACAGCCATCAGAGAAAAATCTTTCCAACCAGCAAAATAAAAACAAAATGCCCTAAGACTTCTTGTGGCACCTGAAATCTAACCATTTTACATGCTTTACTCATCTGATGAACTGGGCTGTAGAGCACAAAACTCGTTAAGTATTTAAAGTTTTTATTAAATTTAATAAAGTTTTATCCTTATTGTTCAGATGGTGACAGATAGCAGAAAACCCTGTGCAGGCAGCAGAATTTGTCCAACACACATAGAAATCAAAGTTATAAACTCAAATATGAGGCAGGTCAGGATAGGAATACAGTACTGTGATACATACGGTAGTGCATGAAAGTCCTTAGCTGCTCATCCTAAAAGACTACACATGGTCCACAACGTTTTTACAGGGATGTCACATGTAAGTCAGAACTTGAGAGGATGGCGATGATGCATCTAGCCCTGCCATTTCTTTCTGCCAGCAGCTCTTGTAGACACCATCACAAGAAACCAGCTTTGATTTGGAAACCAGGATGGTATTGTGTTTTAAATTGAATTTGATTTTAATCCTATGATAGTTTAATTCTGTTTTAAGGGGTGGGTGGGTTAGAGGTGGGAGAATGGAACTATTTTAACTTGCTGTATTTTTAATCTGCTGTATGCCACCCCGATTGCCGAGCAGAGGGGCGGGTTATAAATATATTATTATTATTATTATTATTATTATTATTATTATTACCAGAACTTCAAATCCTTTTGTAAGCCTGGTTCCCAAAAGTCTGCAGCACATATCACAGTGCTGGAAGAAACGTAATGGATCAAGTGGTCTCACCTACTGCCCCAAGAAAGGGCATCCCATCCAAATTTGGAAATACATCTAAAACTATATCTATCCTAGCCTAATCTTCTTTTGGAAATTTCTGAATAAAGATATTTTCGATTTGACATTCTTAGTACAGATGAAAACATAGGATTAAGATTTCTGACCTGTCCCGTAAGCCTTATCACTCACCCCTCAAGGAGGGACACAACATTCTTCCTAGGCCTCCCAATGTTGGGGCCATACAGGTTGGCTCGGGAATAGGTACGGATCTGCTGTAGCAGGCTCTTCAGCTGCATGTAGTCCTTGCCCAACTGAGTGCCATTTACTGCTCGCCCTGTTAGGGCTCGGTAGTTATTTGGTTCTGGAAATAAACAAACAATTATTCATCAATTTTAAACCAGTTATGCTGAAAAGGGTGTCTAGCGTAGCGGGCTTTCATCAGCTTGGGGGCACTATGCAGAAGGAATTGAAGGCAGCAGCACTTTACAGTGTCATACTATAAATACATCAATTCACTTCAATAGTAGTCACACTTGGGTATGGTTCTTTCTTTTATCTGGGAATCAGAGATCTTTTATCTTATGTATAGGCCCCTCCCTCTCTACACTATCCAGACAGGAATCTCTTTTAGGTTCATTCTTTTTATTTGCCTCTGCATCTCTGTGCTACACTGAACTGAACATAGACACAATGCACACACTTCCCTGCCACTAGCATAGCAACATTCACTTCTATCATTGAGGACAAATGGATTCCTATGCCTCTTTACATTTCCTCTCCTCCCTCTTTCTCATACCCTTATCAAAATAACTCACCATTGCCTAGTTCCCAAGAGATGTTGTACTTCTTGCTGGCACTGTATTTGAGCAGGCTGAGGGCATTGGAGCTGTTCCAGGAATTGTTGGGATTCCGGCGCAAAGCATTCAATGCAAAGATGAGGTGAAGGCCAGAGCAATCAGCAAAGTTATAGAGTTTGTCTAGAGACCTGGCTGGGGAAAAACAAAACTATCTTGAAACTGAAGTGCAAAGAATTTCAGAGCATAACCTACATGGCTGCCTTAGGCAGTTCTAGGCCTGCATCATGCCCCATCCTCAACATGGCAACACAATATGCATTAACATGGCATATTCAGAAACTTTCCATATGATTATTTCATTATGCCATATATACAACATGCAAGTTGATACTACTCACTTGTACACAGCCCTTCTTCCTTAGATTAGTTATCTTCTTGAGGAGATATGCTTTCCAAGCAAGAATACTGCAATATTTTGCTTTTTCTCAATCTTCCTTACCAGCTTAGGAATAGGTGTTTAGAATTTTGTGCAGAGTGTGAATACTGGCTAGTAGCTAGATCATCACTGGTACTCAGTGACACACTTCCATACCTGTTCCATTTTGTAATTTTTTTTTAAAGTTAAGTTGCATTTTTCCTTTTTCTTTAGAGATTGTAGGCCCCAGGCTATTTCAATGTAGTTTCATTCTTGCAGGTCTTTAAAACAAGGTAAATTCTGTTAAAACTCCCCACCCCAGCTAAAACCATGCCCTTTCTTTCTATTAACTTTTCCCTCTTAAAATGTTCAGCTTTAGCCTCTGCAGCATATTCCCCTTCTCTCTACCACTGAAGCTCACATAATTTTGCATAATTTATTTGATTTTTACAGAATATCCTCTTTAGCAAGGCTACAGGTACAGGCCAGTTATCAAGGAATGCTTTATTAAAATAACAGTTTCAGAAAGCAGTATTTTATAGTTTTGGAATTGGACGGTCTTGTCTTCCTCTCTGCCAGAATGGGCTCCAAGCTGCTGTAGGCCTACAGGAAGTAAGGCTCTATAATGACTATTTTCTTGGGGGATCAACATTGTGGTTTAGTACATTAAAATATTTTTCTTCTTTCTCTTCATAACAGTTCTGTGGTCCAAGTCATTATCATCCCCATTTTGCCAATTAAGAACTGAGACTAAAAGATGATGACATGGTCAAGGGTACATAACTATGGTAATGGTACTTGACACCAGGTTTTCTAGAGCTCTGTTTAGGCATTCTGCTTTCTCATACCATCTAACTATCCCAATTTGGCAGGGACAGTCCCGATTAATGTTCCGTCTTCCCACTTTTTCAGTTGCATTTAAAATGCTCAGTTTCTCTTCCTCCTCCCACTTTCACCCTTCATGCTGGCTTACTTCAGGTGCTACAAACTGAATTCAAAGTGCAAAAGTAGTTTGCACTCAGGTTGGTGGGGGAAGAGGACAGATGGAGCAGAATCTCCCTATTCCAAGTAGGCTCAGGCAAAAGCAAATAGCTGCATCCTCTCCAAGCTTCTCATTAATAACTTTTGTCATTTTGACCACACTCTGAAGTTGCTTGGCTATGTGTGTTCTGGTTTTCATCTGTTACACGTTGGAGGGAATGCTTTCATGCACCCTATTTTAGTATTCTATTTTGTATGCATTCTACACATGAGAGGAAAGTAAGGATGAACAAGCTAGCTTTGTTCCCCTTCCAGTGCCCATAGCTGAATATGGCCCAATAAGGCTTAGGTGCAAATTAAATCATGCTATATCCAGTGAAGTTTTTATGAATATTGAAGAGACTCTCACTCAGCCTGCACAAGTAATCACATCACCACTAACAACAACAAATGTGTTGCTGCAATGAAATAGATGTCCATATAACCATTTTTCAGTGACATATGCAAATATCTTTTGTACGGAATTATACTAGAAAGTAATGTTAGAAGCAGCCATGGGATGTCCATGTAGGCTGTAAAGCGAGCCTGCACACAGCAGGAAGGAGGTGGGAATCTCCAAGGTGAAAGGTCATGGATGCTAAATAGGCCCAGACACTGGCAGTTTGTTCTTTATGGGGCCAAAGACTGGGTCACTCCCACTGGGGAAATCTGCTGTCTCTCAGGTCTCAGTCACTCCTTGTTACATTGGGCTCCTTTCTGTCAGGGTCACGCATTTTCTGGGGAAACCCGTACTTTCATGAGTGCCCTGGGGCCTCCAGTTTGCATGTGTTTGTGTGTTAGCGCAGTCTGAGCCAGCTCCAGGTCTTGATGGAAAATCCTGAGGAGATTTTTCCCAGCCAATTACATTATTGTTCTGTGAGAGCTCCATGTTTTCTGGGGTGAGGTGTGGGAGTAGGGAGGAGAGATGTTGCAAGCTTTAAGTGGAATCAGGTGCAGTTTCCCTGCAGGGACATCTGGAAAATGTCAGCGTCCTTGGAGTAACAGGTACTGGCAGATGAGTCCAGCACTTCCCACACAGAGCAATCTCCTTCTTTCTGGAATGCTGCATCCTATCCTTTGTCCGTGGTACAGAGGTCCTCAGCTGGGTTAGACATATGTACCGGCCACACGCTGAGATGTCAGCACTGACTGGCAGTGACAGAAAAATAAGATGGCTTTATTGACACAAAGACAAGACCAAGCTGTGTCACCACAGCATCCTTATATCCTAAAAGCAACTGCATCACTGATGGCCAGGTCCCACCTGCCTGGGGCTGGGAACCACATTCAAAACTCAGAGGATCCCACCTGTGTATGTGCAGGTGCCAAGGGAACATGTGTTGCCATAGTGATCACTATTGTATTTCTTAAGTAAGGAACAGTGAAGGAAAGCAGGCAGGGAGATGCTGTAGTTTCCAGCACAAAGCCTGCTTGCCTCCTCTCACTCCTCCATTCTTGTGCTGATGATGTAATACAACAAATGCATCTAACTCTGTTCAGGCTATATTCTGCTCTTGAATGTAATGAATTTACTTCCTGAAGGCAGCACAACTCACCTTCCTTCTCAATCTAGACTATGTGGTGACTTGAGAACAGGGGAAAAAACTGATCCTGCCTTGAATTTCTCTCCTTCTAGCTGCTGATCTTGACACAAATCTAAAGATGGCTAGTCCTGCAATGGAGAGGCTGTAAAGCCTCATCTCTAGCTTGACCTTCTTCATGAACAAAGGTGTGGGAAGGCTAGATTTTGGGGAGCTATGTAATGGTTTGGGACTAATAAACATACATGCTATTGGCCTCATTGGTGAACTATGGACACAGAGGGCTTTGATGTCCTACTTCCTGGTTAGGGGATGGGGGAGGCATCACACCTTTGTTTCCATCTTTCCTGAAATTTGGGTCTTGATCCCTACTTATCTTCAGTTGCTGCTTTCAAGACTGGTACTTCATTAGACATATTTCCATCAAGTTTATCAGGTCTGCTGGGCAGAGCCTACAATCCTTGGATTATCACTTGACCAAAGTAAACATGAGGGGGGATGCCTTTATACTTTTTATAGCAGCTTGATATGCAAAAATTAGCAAGGGATCACAGCTGTCTCTATGCAATGACAAGCTTCACCAACTCAGTCCTGTAGCTTGAGCTCTGAAAAAAGACATAGCTACAGGATCTGGTTCAACAGCTACCAACTGTATTTATCTCATACACAGGTCTTTCTTCAGCTAAGATTCAGACACAGGAAGCAATCCTGAAAACATCTTGTAGCTTTAAAAATAATGTTACATAGAAGAAATAAGTTACTTTAAGCACAATTTCTCTTGTCCATGAAGCATTAGACAAACGTATGCCAGGATCTGGAATGAGCAACCTAGACATGGCCAAGGCAGGATACTTAAAGCATGCATGCTCCTCCAAAACATGAGGGCCCCTTATAATTTTTATTTTTGATAGACCATAATGAATAAAGTGGGCAAGGTACTAGCAGAAAAGAGGAAACACTGTGTTCCCAATTACTCAGGCTTATATTAAACAGCTAATTTCCCCCCAAATACACCCAGGGTGGAACTATTTTGCAAAAGTTCAAACCCACTGTAATGCATGGTTCATTGTTTTTCCAGCCACTGGGAAAGTAGGAGCCAAGTTTTTGTCCATGGCAATTTGAAAGAGAATCTGCACATTCCTATTTTTTAAAGAAAATATATCATGAAATTTCACATACTTGTAAACTGAAAACCAAAAGTGTTCAAAGGAAAACCTAAGTGAAGGTTCCTGTCCTTGCATTTCCTACATATCTTTAAAGCTTGGACTAACAGTTTTTTTTACTGGTCCTACTCCTTTAAGTTGTAAACAGCAGTCAGGCATACAGAAATTTTACAATCAAAGCAGTTCATGGAATGGAAAAATAGTGATGAGAAAATCTTAATTTCTGCATGTTGGGTTGTTGTTAAGATTACAGGAGAACAGTCAATATTTTAAAAGTTGCCAATGCCTAAACCCATTCACAATTTTGGCACTATTACCATTGTTCTTCTAGGTAGGACAAAACAGTTCATTAGAGTTGAGTCCACGAGATAATTCATATTGTGATAAAATAATATGGCCTAATACACAGCAATTTATTTTGCCAACTTGCTACTCTTCTTCCAAACACACAGACTGTGTACACATGCCAGCATGCCCTCAAATCCATGACAGTGAATGAAGGCAGAAATAAAAACCAAGAGTAATTTAATAAAAGCCATAAAAGAAATGCCAAACACTGAAAACAGACACAACTATATTTCTCCCCAGTACAAAGAGAGAATGATACTCAATTTTTATTTTGAAAGATTTCTGTGCTGTCAGTACTGAATGACAGCAAACAGCTTTCCATCACTACATTTTCATGGGGGCAAAAGCTGCCTTGCCATATTTCTGATTTCCATGAAGCTCTTGGAGTCATTAATCTCTATGGTCACTTGCTCCCAGTAAAAGTAGAGTTCCAAAAGTGTTTTATTAAGCCAAGAGATGAATGGAGCTTCATGCACAAGCCTCCAGAAGATATTACAGAACCAGACATCAATATGATCACGCCAAATTTCACAAGGTACTAAACTGGCCAAAAATAATTTACATTCTTGTTGGCATTTATATAGTATAACCATTTGAGCCATCATTGTTGAGCCTCTGGATACAGAAGTACAAACAAATGCTTGGAGCCCTATAGGAGATGGTAGCAATTTTTTTTGGGGGGGGGCAACTAGGAAAGAAGGAGTGGTAGGCAGAAAAAGTAATTTCTCCACACACATCTCCCCTGTGTGTGCATCTTCTTAACTCCAATTTTTATCCTCATGCTACTTTCCCCTGTAAAAACCAGCTAATGGGTTTTTCTTGGCACAACTGTCCACACAACGTGCTGTTAGATTCTTAGCCACTAAACATAAAGCTAACCAGTCATAATTCTTTCTTTACCCACTTCCCCTCATTTCCATGTGATGTGAACACAACACTCAGAACCACACCTGCTTGTTCTACAAATGCTGCCCTTGTTAAATTGCTATTTGGAACCAAGCTGTTTTGAGGCTCTTGGGAACACACACACACACACACACTCTACAATACACAGAACTTTCTGCTTTATATGTAATATTTCTTATTTATCTTATGAATCCATTATTTAGCTTTTCCAGGGCTTAGGTTTTGCCAATTTTAACCTAAATCGGTGTACAGCCTGTATCGGAGAAAGAGCTTTTAAGAAATAACTGAAGAAATTGAAAGAAAGAGCAAGAGCTACCTCTGCCCTCAGATACTGTTCATCCATCCAACAACAGCTTTATAGCTAAGGGAGTGATAAAGACAGAGGCCTACAGATGTATCCCAGCCCAAAACTGTGTGGCCAGGGACAAGCAACTTATAAACTATATTCATCAGTTGTTCCTTTTGCTTCCTCCCCTCTTTTCCTATCCTAGTACCTGTTTTTCCATTTTTATTAATTCTTAAATTTTGTTTCCTTTACATTCTTTCAGGGACTGATGAAGCACTATGTACTCTTCTCAGAGCTTAGAACTGCTTCCCACCATCCATTCCATGACTTTTTGAACCCAGATTCCACAGTTCCTTCCATGCTGAGGGGCTACTGGTAGGGGAAGCAGAGTTATAAAATGAGGAGATTATTGCACAAGCATAAAAATGTGACTTACCTCTCCTGAATTCAAATAAAATTTGGGCTGCATACGGCTCCTATCGCATGGCTTTTGTCATCAAATCCACCATCTGAATGCAGCCGGAGTGCAGCCCAGCTCACTTAACTTGCTTTGCGGCCATTTTTCAAAAGTTGAAAGCATCTAATAGTGATTAGTTATTACTAGAATAATTGAATCTGACAAATATACAACCATATTTCGTATTTGAAACCATGTGGGCCTGGAACATGGTTTTAAAATTGCAGCAAATACCTTGGTTTGAAAGACCATAACTCAATGCAGCCTTCTATTTAAGTACTATCCTAGTAGCCATAAGCAACCATGAATTCCATATAAGTGAGAGAGCAGGATAGCAAAGGAGCAATGTATGTTCCTCCCCTGCATCCAGCATAGAAATCAAATTTGCTGATAGACAGGAGAATTTCCCTTTTCTGTGCTCAGCACAGAAAGCCAGCTTCTATCCCTCCTTCTCTCATCTCTCAGCAAACCAATAAAAACCTTTTGCAGCTGAGCAAGTTTGGGAGCTTATTTATAAGATTGGTACCATGATTGGCCATGTATAAGTTTTAGGGAAAACTTTACAAAAAAGAGTTCACATAGCAAAGCTGGAAAGTCCTCTGTTTGAGAACTTGCTGCCCAGTGGAATAGAATACATTGCATGAGATGAACCTGTAGCCAGTATAAGAGAGTTTTAAATGTGGGTCATCTAGAGCAAAAAAGATTTCTTTGCTTAGACTAGCACAACCAATGAGCTGGCTGGGTTCTTCCTTGTCTCTCAATTTCATACTTCAAAGTAGCATACTATGGTAAGTCACATGATGCCCATGTGCATGGGACCAGATTAGGAGTGGGCAAAGTGTGACCCATTGACTGCATGCAGCTTCCCAGAGGATTCCAGTTTGCCCTAACCCCATTCATGTACGCACCTCTCATGCCCACTCTCATTCTCCCATTTTAAAAAAATCTGGAAAAGCTCCTTAGCATGCTCTAGGGGCCAAGTGGAACAATTTGCCATTTTCTGGGCCCCTTGGCTTGCTTTAGGCTGGGGGGGTGGGGGGGCAGTTTTCTAGTTATTTCCTGTTGGGGGGGGGTTCTCCTAGCCTGTGCAGTGCCTGTGTGCATGAGGTTAGAACATCTTGTTGCTTTTAGAAAGTAATTTCTTTGCTTTTCTTCAAAGGCCCTGGAATAATGAGCTTAGAGAATTAGCTTTCACTATATTTTAATATTGTTGTTAACTGCCCTTGAGTCGATCTCGACTCATGGCAACCCTATGGATGAGACATCTTCAAGACCTTCTGTCCTCCACTGCTCTGCTTAATTCCTGCAACCCCTTAATACCTGTGACCTCCTTAATAGAGTCCATCCATCTGGCATGTGGCCTTCCTCTCTTCCTACTTCCCTCTACCTTCCCCAGCATGATTGTTTTTTCCAAAGAGTCCTGTCTTCTCATGATGTGTCTGAAGTATGAGAGTCTCAGTTTGGTCATCTTGGCTTCCAGGGAGGTTTCTGGTTTGATCTGCTCTAGGACCCATTTATTTGTCTTTTTGTATATCTTTGCATTTTAGACTCTTTTCTAGTTCTTTCATAGCCACCCTCCTCATTCTTAATCTTCTTCTGATTTCCTGACTGCAGTTTCCATTTCTATCAATGTTTGATCCCAGGTATGGAAATTCTTTTACTATTTCTATTTCTTCATTGTCTAGGTTGAACTTGTGAAGGTCCTCGTATGGTTGGAGTTTAATGCTACAGTCCAAGCAGAGCTAACGTTATGTTATTTATACCTGTTTTTCCTGCCTTTAAATCTGTAGTTCACATAGAATCATAAAGCTGGGAGAGACCATAAGAGCCATCCAGTCCAACCCCCTGCCATTCAGAAATACACCATCAAAGCATTCCCAACAGATGGCCATCCAACCTCTGTTTAAAAACCTCCACATTCTGAGGCAGTCTATTCCACTGATGGACAGCTCTTACTGTCAGGAAGCTCCTACTAATATTTAGGTGGAATCTCTTTTCCTGTAGTTCGACTTCATTGCTCTGTGTCCCAGTCTCTGGATCAGCAGAAAACAAGCTTGCTCCATCCTCAATATGACCTCCCTTCAAATATGATTCGGGTAACCTTCAGTAGCCTTTCAGTTACGATCCGTTACCACATCATCAATACTTTTTTATTAGTGCTTTAAATGGTGAGTTATTTTTTGTACAATGGTAGTTGCTTCTTTTGGGACATGTACATTGGCATATCACTCCTTTTGTTCCCCTCCCATATAAGTGACATTCTGCTTCATCAACAAAGTCACACTGTTAGGCAGAAAAGTTCACATCTTCCGGTTGAAGAGAGTCTGCAGCCTTTAGCCCCATGGATGCCATCATGTGGAAGTAGCAGCTTCCCACCATAACTTGCTTATTCTCCCAGATCCAGCAGGATGGATGCCTTCAGAGTACAAGAAGGAAGTTAATGGGGCTTTCTTCTGAGTAGATACACATTGGATTACATTGTATAAAACTTCAAACTTCAAAGGGCTAAGAGCTATTGAACAATAAGCATTTCTTCTCCTCCTCCCTGCACCATTCTTCCACTTTCTGCTGAGGAAATCACTGCCTCTTTCTCCTGTTAGGATGCTCTGCCTATCACAACCCCTAACTTCTCTCATTTTAAGAGAACAGATACAAATAGTCTGGAAACCAGAGGCCAGAAAGGAACACTTTCTGGAGAGGTAATGTCAATGTTAAATTGATTTAATATGAAACAGGATAACTTCCCCCCATACCCAAAAATTGCAGAAGAATTTGCAGCTATGGTAAATATACAGCCTGTTTGGATTTGACTCCTGTCTAACTCTCAATGAGAGGTACTACTCAGTCCTATCTAGACTAATGCAGCTGAGGCAGTAGTTGCTATGCTTGAGTCTAAAGGTATGTGTCATCCAGATGCAGTCAGGATGCTCTACACAGATGGCTATGAGAGACATTCCCATTTGCCTTGCAATTGTGCCAGTGCAAAATTGCATCTGGAACTGCTAAGAAAAGAAATATATTCCAAGGGTGTTATTAAATTAAATGTTAAATAGCAGTTTTTGAAGCACATTATTGATGCCATTGACAAAGACAGAAAATTCAATAATGTCCCCACCCGTCTTTTCCATTTATTTTCCTGAGGTTTGCCATTGCTACAGAATTTAACATTAATACTGGCAGTTCACTGAATTGATGGAGAGAACCAAGAGAGGGACATTAATTGTGGGGAGGATTACAGAAGGAGACCAATAAAGACATGTATGCAGGACAGAAAAACAAAGAATAGTCTTAAATGTTCTCATCCACAATGACAATAGGTGTCTCAATGGGTAAAACACTGTGTCATGAAAATGGTCAACTACCGCAAGGGTGTTTGCATTTTATTTTTATTATTTATTTATTTAAAATATTTCTGTATCACCTCCGATCCTACAAGGCTCCTGAGATGATGAACAAATAAAAAAGTTTGAAGTAATAAAAAATAAAGACATTTTTAAACACATTAAAACACTCTTTAAACACAATCTAAAAGCAGTAATAAAACTCAATTTTAGAACTTCTTTTTGGAAACAAGTATTTGCTAAAAGAAAAACATATGCAAAAATGTATTTACACAGCTGTGTTTTACACAAAAAACTTTTCTGTGTTCAAATGCTGATTTTTGCAATGTCAAATTGCAAAAAACAAAAAATAATAGAAAACCTCCAAAGGAACAAAATCTCTCAGTCTCCCTCACAAGGGAGAAAACTTTTTAGATTATTCATTCTTGCATGCAAGAATTAAAGAAGCAAAAGATTTATATTCCTAGCACACAACCATGTGGTTCAGTTGACAATCTATAAATACAGGAACATTGAATACATTGGTGCTGCATTCACAATATTTTTCTTTCATGGTCTCATATGAAGCACAGGTCATTGTAAATTTCCAAGTATACAAAGGAGATAGGATGGAAACAAAAATTTGATTTTAAGAAAGTGATATGAGAGATTACTTATTTCCAGTCATGTATCCAACCACTTTTTTTCTGATGTTTCTTTGTTTAAAAATGTTTTACATGTTTTACAAAGAAACTTCCCTTGACTGTTGCCCTCTGATGCACTGGATTCCAGCTCTTACTGTTCCAAGCACTGTGGCCTTGACTGCATTGGGAATGATGGGAGTTACACTCAAATGAATTTGGAGGATACAAGCCTACAGAAGGGTCCAGTCTGTAAACGAATACAAAAGAGGAAGAAAGGTATATAGCAGAAACAGTGATCTCTATCTCAGACTGCCTTCTATTTATACATGTTCATATATCACTCAGTACCACATGAGAAGATGTCTCTTCACTTGATTCCTTGCAGCTGAAATGTGTGGACTGCCTCTATTGAACAGAGTTGTTTCAGGTGATAAGGGGTGATACAGAAGTTCAGTCCCTTGTGTTTTATCTGATGGCTGTTTCACACAGGCAAGCCATCACTTTGATGTTTCCTTTTGATCCCTGAATGAAGACCATGTAAATGTGAATCAGCTTACCCTCTAGATTCCTTAGGGCAGGAAGAAGCAAGCAGCCCTTTTTTCATTGCTAAAATGAAAAAGGTATTGTATTGTAGTCTTTAATGATGGATAATCTATTAAATATTATCATAGGAATATTAAATACTAATAACATAGTCTTTAATGATCTTTAATGACTATGAATCATATAATTGTACATTTGGAAGAGATCCCATGCATCACCAAGTCTGATCCTTGTCAATGCAGGACAATATGTTGCAGAAATATGTTGGGGGAAGTCCTTTTTACATTACAATTCATATAAAAGGTGAATTAAAATTTCTCAAGCTTTATCATTATTTACTGGGTATAAACTGAGAATCTACTGGATTAAAACATAGGTTTAATGTTCATGATGAATAAATATATTTAAGATTTTAAATCCTAATTTTATTACTAGATATGAGGCAGGGATTAAAGAAATTTTGGATTAGCAAGGATTACAGTTGGTTTACATATTTCTTCCATGTTCTGACCAGTTAGTTACTAAGACAAATAAATACCATTAAAAATATATAGTTTTCATAGAATCATAGAGTTGGAAGAGGCTACAAGGGCCTTCCACTCATTCCCTTGCCATGAAGGAATACACAATCAAAGCATTTCCAACAGATGGCCATCCAGCCTCTGTTTAAAAACCTCCAAAGGAGGAGACTCCATCACACTCCAAGGCAGCCTATTCCATTGTGAAACAGCTCTTACTGTCAGGAAGCTCTTCCTAATGTTTAGGTAGAACTTTTTGTCCTTTAGTGTGAATCCATTGCTCTGTGTCCTGTTCTCTGGAGAAGCAGACAACAAGCTTGCTCCATCCTCAATATAATCTCCCGTCAAATATTTAAACAATTAAAAATGTTTACCCCTTTTATTTTTATTTTGGCAACCTTATTTAATATTCATAAAATGCGAACATGCATATATTTCTTAGTTCATTACCTTTTTAAATATACTCAATATAGTTAAAATACTAACCAATCAGGATTTTGAAAACATTTGGTATATACAAGTGTAATTTGTGATTAAAATTAATACAAATTAACAGTTTAAAAACTACATACATGGATAAATATTATTACATAAATGTATATCTTAATGTTTATTATGATTTTTGTGCCAAAATGTGCATGTAACAATAACATCTGTATATTTGTTCATGTCTAGTGGCTCTCAAATGTTTGAGGTTTATCATATGCGGCTCTTACATTAAGCAAGTTTGGCCACCCCTGCATTATAGAAACATCTTAATGCCCCCTCCCAATATAATTTGCATGGAGATAGTGCTACATTGTAATCCACTAAATGCCAGGACTGGCTCCCAACAAGACTAATCATCTAGAGCAGTATTTGACAAACAGGAGATGCTGTTTTTGTTCTGTCCTGCAGGGAAGCTTCCAGGAACATTGCTGGCAAGGTAGGCTCTGAGACACAAGCGTCCAGTGAATTATCCCCCTTTGCTACAGTGCTGTGTTGAATATCCATCCTTCAGCTATAACAAGTGAGGTAGCTGGAGTCCTCTTTTTGCTATAAAAATATTCCAAGTTGGCATCTTTGCTATAATAGTCTATAAAGCAGGGATAGGCAACCTTTCCCCTTTAAGGGCCGAGGGACTTCAGCTCCCAGAATCCTCAGCCATGTTGGCCAATAGTCCCATGTTGGCCAATAGCTCCTGGGATTCTGGGAGCTGAAGTCCCTCGGCCCTTAAAGGGGAAAGGTTGCCTACCCCTGCTATAAAGGGATCTGTTATCTGTCCATGTGGAATACACAGTCTATGTTGTTTATTGTTAGCTGCCTTCAATGCAACCTCAACTCATGGTGACCCAGTGAATGAGATGTCTCCAAGCCCCCCCCCCCCAATACTACACCTCTCTGCTCGGGTCCTGCAAGCTCAGTCTCCCTAATTGAGCCTATCCATCTGGCATGCAGTCTTCCTCTCTTTCTAATGTCTTCTACCTTCCTCAGAGATTTATCACACAGAGAAAAGGACATCCTTTTCCTTTCCTTTTCCTGTCCTTATCATGTGATCGTGCAAAAGATATCAGATGACATTGCGCTTATCTGGTCATTATCCCGTCAGCGAAGTGGAATTGTCTGCGATTGCATGAAAGACTATCAGACAACGTTGCACTTATTATCCTGTCAGTGAAGTGGAATTGTCCTGTCATTTTTCATTAATAGAAGTTTCTGTTATTCAAAAGTGACAGGACAATTCCACTTCATTGACAGGATAATGACAGGAAAAGTGTGATGTGTGTGATAGTCTTTTGCACGATTGCACAATAAGGACAGGATAAGGACGGGAGCAATCCACTTCACTTCCCTCGTTTGTCCCCCCGTCTGATAATCTCCCTTGTCTTTTCTAATGAGTTGTGCCTTCTCATAATGTGGCCAAAGTACAAGAATCACTATTTAGTAATCTTGGCTTCCAGGGGGAATTCAAGCTTAATTTGTTCTAAGGCCCAATTATCTGTCTTTTGGCCATTCACAATATCCTCAGCACTCTTCTCCAGCACCACATCTCAAATGAATTAATTTTCTTCCAGTCTGCTTTCCTCACTGTCCAGCTCTGACATCTGTACAGGGTAATAGGAAATACAACAGCTTGGACAATTCTAATTTTAGTGTTCAGCTGTATATCACAGGTTATACAGAACAGGAATCTATTGGTGCTAGGTGGCACAATAACCTAGGTGAAGCAAGAAAAGGAGGAGGAACCACAGCTCACTTTCTTGCAAGTGAGAGCAAGCAATAAAAGTGAGAATGAGAGATGGAAGGTGAAGAGACATGACACAGCAGGAAACCTGGGTTGGAAGCTCATTTGCAAGCATCCAGACACAATGCTTCACTACTTATTTCATTCAAAAACTGTGTACCATCATGAAGACTGAGTTCAAATTGCTTACATTATAACGTCTGATGATTCCAGTGCTTGATTCCACCTTTTAATGTTATTGACCACTCCTAATTAGGAAATGATTACACCAAGAAAAGCATAATGAAATTAGTGGGTGTATGTGCCATAACAGCACAGGCCCATTTTGTGATAGCTTCAAGAAGCCCTAATCCTTCCAAGAATCAGAGTCTCATTTTGGTTCTGACCATGTAATTTTTGATTTGGTCTGGCCATCCAAAACTCTGCAACGGCCACCATGAATCAGGGTAAGCCATGAGACACCTGACAGAGGTATTTCAAGCCTCACCTCTTGCAATCACCCCTTTCTTTTTTTCTCCTCATCTCTGAGGGAGATCAGGATATAACACATTGCAGAGCTGCTTCCCTCTTGCTTTTGCACTGCCTGACCTAAGAATGCTGTTAGAGAGAGAACACTTTTCTGCTGCCAGGGCTTTTGATGACAGAATGACTGGTTTATGTGGCTTTAAGATCTTCTGTCTGAAAAGCAGCAGAATCTATTATGTGTTTCTAAGCAGTGACAGCTGGCACTGCTGTGCTGGAGTTTTTGCTGCCTCTCATACAGCTTAGATCAGCCGCTCTTCTCTGAGCGCCCTGATCTATCAACAAACGTGGTTTCTGGAATGGTTTAAAAGCATTCCCAAATAGGCAAGAAGTGGTTGATTTTTGAGAAGCTTCAAGACTTGTAATCAAGTGAGGCATGCAGAGATAGACAATAAATGCAAAACCCAGGGTCCTCAGTGACTGAAGCTCATACCACATAGTTCACTAGAATACTTGACACTATTTAGTCTGCTAATCAGGAACCATCTTCCTAATCTGCATGCCATTCCTTGCTCAATGTTAATTATGCTGGAAATGAGCTAAATCTCCAATCTGGATAGTTTTAGGAACATTAACATCAAAATCAGCATGGGATACCCACACAAATGGGCTCTTGTGGCCATGAAAAGTTTTGGATGGGAGAAGTAACCCTACTTCCAGGCAAGCCTTATGCAAAATTACAGATTTCATGACTAGTAAACACATCCTAATTCCTGGATACTGTTTGTGCATCAGATGACCTTGCCCTTCCCAGTTTTCCAGTTACCATGAGTTCAGAAATATACCCTGACCCTAACAAGTTTCTGCATCCCACCCGAAATCCCAATTTCTTCTTTATGAATTCCAAGATTGAAAATTCATAAATCACATTTTGCATTCATGGGGGAGCATCCTGCCCACAATTCTTGTGGATACATAGGATAGCCATGTTTTATCTGAACATTTTACCCCTGCAGTCAGCTTCTAGATGGCCCTGTGATCCACATATGACCAAACTACCATTTTAATGTTCACCAGCAGAAAAAAAGCAACAGCTACTGCTTTATTAAATCTGACCAAGGGGTAAGAACACAAAGAAATATTGCTGGAGGTGAACCATTCTGTCAAAGCCATGTACCTAACAAGGGAGTAAATGCTAGATCACTCCAATATTAAGACTCCTCCAAGGATTCCTCTGAAGTGTTCTGGGGGTAGTGGGGTATCTGTATTGAAACAGCTCTGGGACCTATATGTGTTTAATGTGAGAGTTATTGGTAGCCATTTAGCATCACAGAACTCAGCAAGCTACACTATGGAAAACATCCTTATTCATCACAGGAATGGTAGCAATAATTATTAACACTGCTTCTAATACTGCAATGAACTGTAACCTGACATTAAAGGCAAGAAAGGAGAAATGAAGCAACATGAGGGCTAATCTAAAGAATATCCTGGGACTTTAAATGTTCCTTTTTTGCCCTCCAGTTACATTTTTACAGCTATGTTCAGAAGATCTAAGTACTGTGGTCATATTGTACAGGATTCTGGAATATAAGGAAGATGCTTCACAGATAACATTCTCAGGTGTGAGCATGGCAGCCAATTGCAGACCAAAAGGGAGAGACAAAAGAAAACAATATGTCAGAACTAATAATAATAATAATAATAATATCATCATCATCATCATCATCACCATCATCACCCACCTACCTGTTCTTTGAGTACCCCAGGGTTCAAGGCAGGATACAATATAGATTAAAACAAATAAAGCCATTTAAATATAAGTTAAAACACATAAACATAGGACACATTACAATAATCTAATTATTAAAATATACTATTTTAAAATTCATAATTTAAAATTGACTGGGTAGGCCTGCTGGAAGAGATAGGTCTTTAATACGGTTTTAAATTCAGACAGCATGTTTAGCTGTTGAATCTCTCCTGGCAGGTCATTCCACAATCTAAAGGCAGCTGATTAAAATGCCCTTAAAGTGACAGTTGCCAGTCTAGTTCTGACCCACTGAAGTAATGCTTATTAGCATTCAACTTCAGCAGAACATCATTGCCATTAATTCTCTTGAATGATTCCAAGGCACACTATTCACTGCTCCCAATGTATTATTTAAATTCAGTGATTGAAGTATTGCTTCTTTCTCACCCCTATGTTTCAGGCCATACTGTTCATGCCTCTGGAACATTTTGCACCTTTGGGTAACAGAGCGGCACCACATACTGAGAGACTGAGTTTAGCACTAAATGGGCACATTGTTGTACAGTACACACTGCACTGATCAAATAAGACTATTCTCCCACCATCAAGAGTGGTTTTCCCATGATAGTATTAGCCTAACAATTAAATTTAACTATGGACTCTATCACACAGGGGAAATCCTGTGCAGAAACTGGGTTTTAAATCGAACCCTCCCCCCAGCAAAAACAGGTTGATTTTCACACAACTTCATTGTGAAACTATTGTTAACCTGAACGGAAAGTAGTCAAAAGCTGCTTCTTTTTACTTTCAGAAAATCACGAAGGTAAAAAGGAGAGGCTTTTGACTACTTTCCATTTGGGTCAACAATAAATTTAACGTGTGTGAAAAATCAACCCACTTTTGTGGGTTTCCCCCAGCTTTTAAATCCCATTTCTGCATAGGTTTCCCCCCATGTGATAAAGTCACAAGTTTCATGCAGTTACTTTTTGCTCATGGGGTTTGTTGTATTGCTATTTCTTGGGGAGACGTGAGGAGAGATGTCCCTCAACTTTTTCCCTGTGTCCTTGTCTCCTTGGTCAGAATTATTTTCAGTCTTCCCATACACATCTAGATTTACAGTGATAGAAGAGGTGGTACTTGAGAACATTCCCTTGCATAGTTTTTCATGCATTCAAATGTTATATAGTTGCTCATTTAGATTTTTTTTAAAAAAAAACTTTTGTCATAGAAATATCTCCTTTACAAGAGATGAACAAAGCAAGGAGAGAACAGAGAACTTGGGCAAGCATGAATATTGGTTGGGTTCCCCCTACCTTTTCCAGCACCTGGAATAAGAGAGAAAGACAAGAAAAGGGATGTCTTGCACACAGCTTTAAAAACTATGAGTATTTCCCATGAAACCCAGCTTCTCCTCACCCAACAGACAAGCAAATAAATCTATGTGGCTTCCCTAAGTTCTCACATGGGTAGAAAGAAACAAAAAGAAAAATATAAAGAGGGAGGAGGTGAGTGTATGCATATATTTAAGTGATAAACAGGGGATAGCTGCTAAGTGGCTATCCCTGGCCAAACAAGCACATTCACACAGTGTGCTCAGTTTCACTACATCACCTCCCTAGAAGCCAACTAGAAACTCTCCTTCCCTCCAAAGACAGGGCAGAAAAAACAAAAGCACTCATTTTCATGCCTCAGCAAGCTATGTGTGCCGGTCAGAGGTTTGGAGAGGGAAACTCAGTTGCAAAGAACAGTATATCTGCTGCTCTTCTGGTCTTATCAGTGAGAGAGGGGTGAGAAGAAACCATAGCAGTGCACTGCAGGAAGGGTTAAACATCACGGAACAAGTATGGATACTAACAGTTAATATGGTACAAAGGGGGAAATCTTTAGCCAAAGGTTAAAAAAAAAGCAATGAAAATAACACTGTGTGAATCCTCTCACTGAATGCAGCTAAAATGCCAATCCATGCTGTAGCCTACAGATTCCCCAAGCTCTCTCACACAGAAAGATAGCTGCATTAGCAACACTGCTAAAAAAGGACCTGTAGCTCACAGCCTGTGACTTAAATATGAAATGCCTGCAGGATGATACTGATCTAGCAACTGTTGAGCTCATTTTATACGTGTTTGCTTAACCATAATAAAATGCTTACCAGCCACAATAATTTAACGTATCCAATCAGACATTTCCGCTCAAATCCTCCTGCCAAATGGGAAACAATTATGAAATGAGTAGATCACTACTGAAAGGTTCAAAGGGTGGGAGCTCTCTCAGGAGGAGGCCACACAAGCACAAAAGGCAGAGCCCACAGAACTGTTCCCAGGTAAATACTGCTCTTTGGCCCTTGCATAGTACTGGGACAGCAGGCCATAGTATGCAAGAGGACAGCAAAGTTAGTAATTCTACTGATGTTTTCTCATACTCAGCAGGAATCCACTAGATATATTATTTTCATAAGACTGCCACATCTACTTTGTCCACACACATATAGGAACAAGAAGACTATGAAGGTGTGTTTTTTTCTTTCCCCAGATCAGCCACAACAGTATATCTAGTGCTGGATTACCCACTTACACCTGTCAGAAATAATTCTCCAAAGGCAGTGTTTATCAATCTTTGGTCCTACAGATAATTTTAGGGTTAAACCTCTAAAGTCCCAGCCAGGATGGCAAACACCAGCAATTCTGACAGCTGAATTCCAAAACATCTGGAGGACCAAAGGTTGAGAACAATATCCAAATGACAACATTGCCAACTGATCAAGTAAAACAACTGGCTGATTGGGTATTTCTCTTTCTTTTTTTGTGGTCAATTACCAGAAAAAAAACAAGGGGCAACACATGCCTTACCCCTACTCAGTCGTTTTATTTTTGTCATTGTTGTGTGCCTCGAAGTTGCCTGTCTCTGCCTCAGGGTCACCATGAGTTGGAACTTGAAAGCACATAAGTTCCAATTTATGGTGACCCTGAAGCAAACCTATCACAGAGTTTTCTTTGCAAGATTTGCTCAGACAAAGTTTTCCATTGCCTTTCTTTGAGGTGACAAGCATGTGACTTGCCCAGGGTCACCTGGTGGGTTTCCATGGTTGAGTGAGGCTTCAAACTCTGGTCTCCTGGACTCTGTTCCAGCACTCAGACCACTACATCACACTAGCTGTCTGGTTTATTTTTAACTGTATATATTTGGTAAATAGAGCATTTGTGTTGAAATCTACCCCTAGAACATCCAATGTGGCTGAGCTCCATCTCCTGGTTTCACTTGTAGACCCCATCTATGCTCTGTCTCCAGGCTTCACCCAGATGCCAGCAGCAGCAGCAACAACAACAATTTGCAAACCAAGGGCCTTTGCAGACTGCCAGAAATAGTGCAAATTGAGTCCACTTTAACTGCCCTGGCTCAGTGCTAGGGAATCATGGGAACTGTATTTTTTTCTGAGACATTGAGCCTTCTCTGTCAGAGAGCTCTGGTGTCACAATAAAATACAGTTCCCATGATTCCCTAGCACTGAGTCAGGGCAGTTAAAGTGGACTCAATTTGCATTATTTCTGGCAGTCTGCAAAGGCCCTTAGTTGCAAAGCTGTACCAGTTAAAATGACAGCCAGACCAGTCCTACAAGGCTTGGGGAAGTTCCATCACAGGATGAGGTACAGCCTCTATTATTGTCTGCAGATGACAGGGCATTTTTTTAAAAAAAATAAAACATAATCCTTTCTCTGCTCTATTTAGCCTGCTCTCTATTAAGCCTTCTCGCTGCTAGAGAAGCCTTGGGAGTCTGCAAATGGCATCACAAGGCAAACAAAGATCACCTCAAGTACATGTTAAGTGTGTAGGTACACTTCAGCCATGTGTGATAAATGATTTGCTATCTTTAAAACAAGCACACCTTTCTGTTTCCATGAATGACATCTTAAAATTCCATTAAATTTGAATCCCTTTTAATTTAAGTATCCCATATCATCTTTGGAAAGGATCTTGGTCTTTCTGGTTCTGAAACCTTGCAGAACTGTACAAACATGCTTTGTTGGAGATCTCAAAGACTATAACCTACCACTTTAAACTCTTGGTGTTGGGAAAAGAGAGAGGGAGAGAAACACCTCTTAGCTTGGGCCTGGGTACGATTTTTTTTAAAGCCTTACTCAATGGCTGGATACAAAGAAATGTTACAAACAAATCTAATTGTGGCTTGTCTGATCCCAACTATGGTCTCACTTTGTATCACTCCCACTTCCTGACAACATTGACAAACACTGTACACGTGAATTTGCCCAAGAACCAGGAGGGACTGGTGGATTTTTAACATTTCTCTTGCACACTTTGAGAGCTGGGCATCTGGTATTTTTCAAAACTCTAAAACATTTTAACTGAAAACTGTCCTAAGGAAAACACACACACACATGCACAACCGGAAATGTTTCGATCTGAAATCCTTAATTAAAACCATGCACCAAATGCTGAGTTAGCCTTTAAAGAGGAAAGCTGAAGAAGAAATGTCCCTTTGTACATCCCAAGCAGAACTGTACCAGTCAAATATTCTCCTAAAGCTAAGGCCAAGGCCCTTAGCTAGGAGAAATGAGCCCCTGAACACATGCATAAAGAACCTGATCATCAGCACCAGCAGTTTGATAAACCGGTAAATGCCAGTTATCTAACTAACTATCCCATTATCATTATGTCCAGTTATCTTAGGGGCTGTCTACATAGGCAAAAATAAATAAATCATACTCACTTTGTTCCAGTTCTGAAGGAATACATGACGTACACCTAGTTTTAGACATTAATATGAATGTTAAAAACTCACTTTTTACTCCACCGGTTTAGGAAAAACTGGATTTTTTACATGTGTGTCAGGATTGGGGTGGGTTTTGGGGTGGGTGGGTGGGTGGCCTCAGTGGTGGGCAGGACTAGCCTGGCAAGCTAAGTGTGTATTATTATTATTATTATTATTATTATTATTATTATTATTACATTCAGGGCATGATAATCAAAGGCTAGCAGGGCTTCTGAAATGGAGGCATATTTAGTATTTTGGAAACTTTTTTTACATACAGTCATCCCTCCATATTTGCAGGGGTTAGGGTGCCACCTGTGTACACACTCTCTCTCTCATTTGCTCACATGGGTGTTGAGGAGGAAGAGAGATGGAGTAGCCCAATCTACCATTAGCTCTGATACACCGTGTGGAATACAGCTACTTGTCTCCTTCACTGGGATTGCCAGCAATGGAACACTTTTTTTACCCTGGTTGCTGCTGCCACTCTTCAGGAAAACCCAGCCATGCACTGTGGTGAGGTGGGTGGACTGGGCTACCTGCTCATTGTTGCTCAACTTCAGAGCAACTCTGCCAGCAAGGCTCTACTGGGAATGGGGTAGCAGAAACTGGGGAGAAGGGTTCCACTACTGGCAATTACAGTGAAGAAAGTAGGCAGCATACAACCTCTGTGTGTGTGCACATCAGAAGACATTAAAAAACACATTTTTTTTAAATAAATCATCTGATAGATGAGGGGGAGGATGCAGTGGCTGAAGTGGTTAAGACACTGACTCTGTTGATTGCAAGATTGGCAGGTTGGCAGTTTGAGGCCCGGGTGCTGCATGATGGGGTGAGCTCTTGTCACTAGTCCAGCTTCTGCCAACCTAGCAGTTCAAAAGCATGCAAATGCAAGTAGATAAATAGGTACCATATTGGTGGGAAGGTAAACAGCATTCTATGCAATCATGCTGGCCCCATGATCACAGAGTGGTCTCTGACAACGCTAGTTCTTTGGCTTAGAAATGGAGATGATCACCGCCTCCTATGGTCAGACACAACTTCACAACCTTGTCAACAGGGAATACCTTTACCTTTACCTAGTCGTGGGGGGGGGGGAGAGACATTAGTCTTCTCTCCCTTACTCATGATCACTCACTGAGACATGGAGGGGGAAGAGGATTGGATGGGGGAGGCAACTAATGAGAGTGCAAGTTGGCAAGACTGACAGGTAAATAATAAGGCGATAGCTTTGGTTGATAGCCTTTTGTAACAGTTTGAGTATGGCATCAGAAATGTGTGCCAGCCAATACAACTCGATCCCCTTTTACTTCAAGTAGGTGTGGCACTAACAGAGTCACTGCAAGATCACCTTAGGCAGGAAAATGTGAGGTGAAACAGAATTTTTTTCATCAGTGTAGACAACCCTTTACAGTCTTGATCAAATACAAGAGGGATTAAACTGTGATAAACCCTAATCCTGGAAGATTAATCAAATTTTACCCCAAAATCCTCTGGGACTATAAATTAGTCAACTACCAGCTGAACATTTTGAAGTTTTATTCCATAACCCTGCTGCTTCAAGAAACTCTCTACGAAGAAACAATCCCATGAATTTAGCATTGCTGCTGCACAGCAGGATGTGAACTATTTTGGGAGTCCAAAATAAAACACAGGTCATTTTTAAATCACCTTTTAAGTTTTATATAGAGATATACTTGCTGATTAAGAAAGTTCATCTATTTGTATTTGCTCTCCTCGCAACACCGGAATTCCTTGCATGTTGGGAAACTCTTTTATACTGCCTGAAACATGTAGTGGTACACAGATTTTCACATTGCATTCACACATTTCTTTTTGGTAGCTGGAATATTCCAAGAGACATTGGGAAGCCAGGTAATTGCTATCCATGTGATGAACAAAAATGTTGAAGAACCTGGTAGATCTATCCTGTAAAGCAGGAGTGGAGAATATACTGATTCACAGATGTTGCTTGACTACAGCTCCCATCAGCCATAGTCAGTGCAGCCAGTGGTAAGGGATTATAGGAACTATCCAGTAACATCCTAAGGCCTATAAATTGCTCATCCTGATATAAAGGGATAAAAAAGCTCATGTTATCTAAAATAAATGCAAAAATTACAAAAGTAGAAATAAATGACAGGATCTCCTCCTAGGTTGGTTCCCCATCTTGAATAAATAGGCATCTCTCTTGTAATGTTGGTGGGTCTCCTATTTTCATACCTGCTTCACAACCTTTTTCATCAATGGACTAGTTCAACATCCTGAACTAATATCCATATTGCATCAGGTCTACATGGTGTTCGCTGTCTAAGAGGCCCTCATCTTCAAGTACTTTCTTGATAGTGGTTCACTTCTGCTAATTCTTCTAGAGTGAAATAACTGATCACTGTATTTTCCCCACATCCCTTTCAGAAATGGATAATCCCAGCTTTGCAGCCTCTTGCCCCAGATGGACATGAAAAGCCAATCATGATGTATTTTGCAGCCACAACAACAGACAACAGCAGTGAGGGCTAAATTAATTCCAGCAACATATTTTATCCCCAAGTCCTTTTCAATGGATCCTAAAAAGAATGTGTGCGTTGTGTTGTGTTCTGTTTGTTTAATGTATGTATTTTACTTTCTGCAAATGTACACCACTTTTAAATTTTGGAATACAAATTGTTTATCAATATTTTCAAATAAATAAATTGATTTTAGCTTTCTGTTTCTTCTTCTGACAGCCTGCTTTTAACAAGACAATTCAGGAGGACTATTCTAAAGTCCAGGTCAATGTTAGGTGGTGGGTAATAAGCAATAGGCTATGAGGACCCTCCCCCAAAGATGGAAAACAATTTTCAAAGACGGGTGGCTTCCTTAATTCTCAATGAAATGCAGTACAGATTCTGTCAACACACCATTCTTATTACTGTTCTCACACAAATCTTAAATCTATCCCCTGCTCTGAGCCTCTAAGCACCATTAAAACAAAGAAGGGGAGGAGAGGATTAGGATAATGGTGTCATTGGCCTACCCCTTGATACAGGGATTGGGCAAAGATCTTGTCAGAGTTTAAAACTGATTAGATGAAAGATGGAGCTGCTGCTGCTAAAGCCCCAAAGGAATGTAATTCCTGCCAGAGCAACACACATGCAGACACAGCTGGGGGTGGGGAGAGGCAGCAAAAGGTCATCATCTTGGAGTTAAATATTTTCACGTTTAACTGAACACATCATGAGGGATGCACTGAAGCTACACCTCCTACAGCACTTTAAACTGCATTTTAAAATCAAGTAACACAAATAGGAACATCTTCTTAGTCAAATAAATACTGCAAAACTAAACAGAAGTTTTTAACAAAATAACTTCCCAACCCATCAATCTAATCCACACATGGTATATAGTAGAGTAATGGGGCCAAGAGCTTCTGTGCTCCTTAAATGCAAATCACATGGGCATCATTTGAATGGGCAGGTATGAAAATAGGAGAATCCCAGGTGACCATTGTGGTATGTACAGTAGAATTAAGATATCTGGGATTTTTATTATGTTTAAGAACAAAAAACAATGTCTGCATATTGATAGAAGGTAATAACCTCTAAGCCAAAGAGCACTGATCCCTCTATCAAAATCATTTCAACCTGTTACAAGGGAGGATCTATGTAAGGAAACATCAATACAATGGGCCCTTAGTATCCACTGGGGTTTGGTTCCAGGACCACCACCCGTAAATACCAAAATCTGTGGATACTCAAGTTCCATTAAATACAAAGCCATAGTCAATTGGTGTCCCTTATATAAAATGGCAAAATAAGGTTTGCTTATTGAAAATTTTAAAAATATTTTCAAGCTGCGGATGCTTGAATCCATGGATAAAAAATCCAGTTGGAGGGCCAACTGTATTGCATTTAATTAACAAAAGTATCTCCCTTGTTTTGTATAGAATACTCTTTGAAGTTTTGCCAGGGCCAGCTGTAAATAGTAGTAAAACTATAAACTTGTGGGGTGGTTCAAGATTGCCCAATTCCTCCACCAATTCTGGCCAATGAAGTTGACCAGAGGAGGCCCCAGATTGTGGCACATATTCCATCTCCATGCAGCTAGACTCAAAACTCAGGACATTATCACACTGGAAAAATACAGAAGCATAGCGGGATGCTCCCATCAATATTGCGCGATTTGGCAAAGATTATCACACAACGTTGCAAATATCCTGTGATTATCCTGTGAATAAAGAGGAATTATAGCATCGCTTTTTATTCATGGGAAAGCTTTGCACATCATTGATACTCTTCTCCCTTGTCATCCTCTGTCCTTTCTGTATTTGCTATTTCAAACCCTGTGGGCAAAGAACATTTCAACAAGTTCCCTTTTCAAAACGTATACTCCGTGGAACTGCTGCAAGACCAGAAGTTATTGGAAACAAATTCATTCTGAAATTCAAAAAATTTTGAAAATAAAAATTCAGCTAGATCCCAAACTGTACTTACTTAATATGATTGTAGATAAAGAAATAAGGAAGAATTTTGAAACAATACTATTGTATATGATCTCAGCTGCGAGAATATTATTTGCTTCCAACTGGAGAAAAGACTCTTGTATGAAGATAAATGATTGGTATCTTAAACTGTATGAATATATGGAAATGGACAAATTAACCAATCTATTAAGAGGAAAAAATACAGAAAAATATCTTCAAGTTTGGAACCCCTTTATTACTTATATGCAAGAAAATTAAAATGTTTGTTCCACCATGGGATTGATATAATATAGATGATCTTTGATGTGATATAAAATGAATAACCAAGAGGAAACAAATTATTTTCAAAATTATGAAATATTAGTAAATAAGAAGTGATATGAAATTTAGTCAGTTTATATAAAGGAAAGGACCCACAAAACAAGGAAGTCATTTTAATTTAATTTATGTATTGAAGTCAGAGTTTGTATGAATGGGAAACTGTGTAACTAGCGTAGTTTTGTGTTGTTGTTTTTTCCCTCTGTGTGTTGTTTTTTTATGTAATGTGTATCTATATATTGTATGAATGTATGTAAATGTGATTTTTTTAATAATAGATGAAAACAATAAAGAGTAATTAAAAAAAAACTTATACGCCAACACACTATGGCCAATCAAAGCTTGATGCAAGATCTAAATACAAGCAGCCCTCTCCGGAAGAATGGTCTTTTCTCTGTCTGCTGTGACTAGCAGACTAGTGACTGTCTGCCTAGGCACGATCATATCTATGTTTGGGTCTTAATCTTTCTACTCTTCAACTTTTATTTTCTGCTGCTATCTTTCCTGGTCATCATCCTCCACCTGAAAACTCGAATCACCATACTTCAAATTACCTCTTTTGTATACAAGATTTCTTGCATCTCCTATACATCACAAGACTCATGCTAACTCACCACAATATTCATGTTTCTTTTATATTATACCTTGTCTTAGTGTAGGGGTTAAAAGTAACTTTCTTTCTGTACAATAATTTTTCTATATGGTATTGTATAACAAATATCCATTCCTCAAATAAATTTTTGAGGAACTACAGAATAGATAATACTAATTAAAACAAACCTTCTTGTTTGTTAGTTTTTTTTGTGGGTTTTTCAGGCTGTGTGGCCATGTTCTAGAAGAGTTTCTTTCTGACGTTTCGCCAGCATCTGTGGCTGGCATCTTCAGAGAAAATACCTATTCTGTGTTGAATAGGTATTGTTCTGTATCAAGGGGTAGGCCAATGACAGAACAATACCTATTCAACACAGAACAACACACAGTTCACCTGGGAACCACTCCTCCCTACCCAGGGTCTCACAGTATATATAGACCCATTCTCTTCCATTCCAGTTTTCTCTGAAGATGCCAGCCACAGATGCTGGCGAAACGTCAGAAAGAAACTCTTCTAGAACATGGCCACACAGCCCAGAAAAACCCACAAAAAACTACGGATGCCGGCCATGAAAGCCTACGACTTCTTGTTTGTTGTTGTTGTTGTGTGCCTTAGTCATTTCCAGCTTAAAGTGACCCTAAGGCAAACCTATCACAGTTTTCTCAGGCTGAGAGTATGTGACTTGCCCAAGGTCATCCAATGGGTTTCAATGGCTAAGCAGGGGTTCAAACCCTGGTCTCCAAACCACTATGCCACACTGGTGCCTACAAATACCATTTCATTCTGTATAACATTTATTTATTTATTTATTTATTTTATTTTATTTTATATCGCACCTTTCTCTTGGAAAGTGACCCGAAGCAGCTCACAGATAAAATAGTTTTAAAACTTTACAATAAAAATGTAAAAACAATTAAAATCATCTTGCCAAAAGATCACCTATCAGAAGAAATACATTCAGTGCTGAAGAATCCTATCAGTGTATGTACATCTTTTTTAGGAGAACTTTGATATTGTCCTGACATATACATAAAGGCATTTCAGCTTCAGGTTTCAGGTCTGGGCCTTGGCAAAAGTGAAATAAAAATCCTGGGCGCAGAATTCCTTGCAAGTAAGCAGAAGGACTGCTGTGATTTCTTGGCTGTGGATTGCAAATTCAGACAAGGAACAGCTCTGAGTTTTGGGAAGAAGACTAATGTGCAACACCCACTACAAGCCATTTTACTATACTTTAGCCTATCTTTTTTGAATTTTTAAGTTTCCTTCATACAACTCAAGATCAAATAACTAATCTTCAGCTTTCTGTTACAAGTTTTTTTAAAAGAACTTAAGCCTGTGTGACAACCATGGAAAAAACATTCACTGATTGCTTTGAGACAAATTTATGCCCACGGCCTGAAAAATCTATTTCTGAAAATATGCATTAGCATAGGAATGTTCAGCTTCATCCCCATATAAGTTGAATCAGGCAAGCATACCTTTAGTAAGCTGAAACTCATAAACAATTCCCTGAGATCTACCACAGGAAAAGAAAAAGCTTTATCACCAACAGAAAGCAAACTTTCTAGGTAAATGTCTTTTGCTAATTTACAGTGCAATCCTTTATAGTCCGCTCTAAAGTTTCATTGAATCCAATCAGGCTTATTACACCCAGAAAAAAATGTCCTAGTTCTGCATTCTGGTAGACTATTTCTTTTACGTATGACATGATTCATCAAATGTTCTAATAAAAGATTTTTGTTTAAATTCTGTGAATGTTTAATAATTACTATTATAGTAACTGTAAATGTTTATAGATATTCTGATGATTCATAATTTCCTGAGACAGTAAGATACTTCTATGTTCCATTACAGCACATTTACATATCTACTAAATTGGCACTTCCTGTTAGTTATTATCATTAAATCTGTTGTTATTATGTGATCTCAAGTTGTTTATTGACTTACAATGACTTGCAATGGGTTTTTCTTGGCAAGACTCGTTCAGAAGAAGTTTCCCATTGCCTTCTTCTGAGGCTGAAAGTGTGAGACTTGCAAAAGGTCACCCAATGAGTTTCCATAGCCAAATGGGGATTTGCACACAGTTCTCTTGGAGTGCTAGAGTGCATTTATGCTGTAGAAATAATGCAATTTGACACCACTTTAGGTGTTATAGCTTCATCCTATAGAATTCTGGGATTTGTAGTTTTAAAAGATCTTTAGCCTTCTCTGCCAAGGAGTGCTGGTGCCTTACAAAACTACAACTCCTAGGATTCTGCCATGGCAGTTAAAGTGGTGTCAAACTGAATTATTTCTACAATGTAAGTGTACTCCAGTCCAACACTCAATGCACTAGACTATATCATACAGACTTCATATCATTAAATAGTACATACTACACTGTAGAATGTGTTTCTCATTTTAATAGTTAATATATTTTATTGAAATACACCATGCTATCAATGAGTGGTGGGAGGAAAGGCAGCTCCAGGATGTTGTGGTTTTTTGTACTTCTGAATCACTTCTTTGTCATCCTCAATTTGATTTCACTCTGGAAACTGGGATCGACACCCCTGAAAGCAACACTTTCTAGCTAGTCTGTCCAAACATTCACCTTAATGGTAAGATCACCAACTTTTAGGAAAGGTTTTACCTATATTACAAATTACTTGCTTTTCCCAAAACATTCCATATTTCTCAAAGAAAAAGAAATTATGCACTGTCAAACAGGGTAAGGTACCACAAACTGGTATCAGCTTGTAAGGTATTGATACAACAAACTGGCATATGCAATGTTCTGGAGACAAACAGTTCCATTGGATGTCTAAAGCATAAACCATTTATATAGAGTTATCACTACATGCTTTCCAAGACTATGTGATGACTACTAAAAATTTACACCAAAGGACAAACAACCACTTAAAGAAATTGTACACCAAAGGACAATCAAAATCAAGTTGGTTGGTTCTCTGCTATACATTTTCAGTCAAAACGTAATGTCAACTAATGGCCTTGGAAGGGGACATTATTGTACTAATGCTACTTCTTGCCCTGCCACCAAAATGAGCAAGTGCACATAATTCATGCCATTAGTTTGAGGGGAAGAGGAGCTACAGAGAGTTGAAATTAAGTCCAATATTAAGCCAGAGTCATTCATCCCTTTGATTTCATTCTGTTTTTGATAATGTTTGATGGCTAATTTACCGTACATTTCATTCAAGCCTGCAATTCACATACATCATTATACCAAAGGTGGGCAAAAGGGTGGTCTGGAAACCTCTACAAATTGTCCACTCTGACTTAGGTGAAAGGTCCACAGGCTGTATCAGGAGTGGGCAAAATGCAGCCCTCCAAATGTTGGTGAACTGCAACTCACAGCATTTCTCCCAGTATATTTTAAAGTTGTAAGCCGCCCCCGGTTGTGTTATGCAGAGGGGCGGGATGATGATGATGATGATGATGATGATGATGATGATGATGATGATGATGATGATTACCACCACTATTGGCTATGCTGGCTAGGGTTGATGGGACTTGTAGTCTGACAACATCTGCAGGGTCACAAGATTTCTACCCATGGGCTAAATCAAGTCTAGTTTCATTTGAAACAAAACTATCCAACATTGCTTTTCTCCCTGTTTCAAGCACTAAACGCACTCTTTAAGACTCAGTGCTGCTACAAACATTACAATATTAATTAGGGTGGGCATTACTCATACCATTGGATAGGGATAGGCACTTGGATTAAAGTCTGTGAAGAGTATCTGGTTTAAAATTTTAAGTGGGCAGCATCCTGATCTTATCAGAAGGATTTAGCTGCTGAAATCACTGCCTGGGTCCATCTCGGGTCCATCCCCACTCCCAGGGGCACTCAGTGCACCTCTTTTTGAAGCCAGGAGTTTTCTGGATTAACAAAATGGCCACCGGAGTGGCCATGGGAGTGGGGATGGATCCGGGCAGCGATTGGTGGCTAAATCCTTCTGATATGATGAGGATGCTGCTCGTTTTAAATTTTAAACTGGATCAGGTTAGCCAGTTTTAAAATCAATGCGATAATGTCCCAAGAAGTTGACTTATAGTACAATGCAAACATTTCAGATTCTCCAGAAATAAATGCCTTTCCTTCCAAATAACCTGCATGATTAAAACCAAAAATGGGAGGGTACCAATATGCTCCAAAGAGTACTTGACAAGCTTATGATTTATGCTGCATCAGATTATTCCTAACTTTCTGAGCAGTGACTGATTTTCTGCCAAATCCTGTAACTTGAAAAGTTTGACTGTATGGCCAGAGCTATAAACTAGTATGACTCTCATTCCAAAGCCCATAAAACAGGAGATCCTATTTGTCCTCTGTTGCTGCCACATAAAATTTTCAGCCAGCTGCCCATACAGCTGGCTGAACTAATGATGTTTCCTACAATTATACAAAGATGACATATACTGATGGTGGTTGTACCTGACTAATGGATGTGGGGAAAGGTAATACTAAAGTTGTACAAGTAATTGCATGCCTACAGGAATCATTAGAGTTAGAGACAGGTAAATAAAGTTTCCTGATGTTATGTCTGATCTACTGCTTTCTTGGCTATAAACTGACTTCCACAAGAGTATTTAAATATAGAAGATAATACGCAGAGTATCTTTGAACTACACTGTTGGAGTATATTACATTGTTCTTCATTATGTTAAGAAGTGTATAGTTTTTGAACAAACAACAAATGGCTGAATTTACAACTTATTTTCTTTTTTTATGTATATATATATTTAAAAAAATAATAAAATAAAACAAACTGACTTCCAGTCACACCTCCTTTCTCAAGAGTTTTTACATTCACCATATTGCTGTAGTAGGTGGGCCCAATCCTTCTCTATCAGACATTCTATTTCCTTAATAAATACTCATAGATTTTGTTCACTTAAAATGGCCTTTCATACTGATTCTAGCAGCCAGATTCAACAGAAGGTGAACTGGTTATGAAACTCCACTGCTTCTCCAGTAAATATCCCCTCCTTCAGCAGTATTATCAAATACAGTAGTGCCAACTACCCTGGTGTCTGTCATTCAGATTTCATTCAGCTCCAGGGAAGTGTTCAAAAATGTGACACCAGCAGGTGGGAACTGAGGGACTACAGGGGTGCCTGAGGGGAAAAAATGGATACCAATGATTGGGGAAGAAGAAAGGTTCTTTTGTGGGAACCAGGACTTTTCCACAGAAGAAAGGCTTTCTGCCCAGGGAGATGGGTGAAAGTGAACTGCATTCAATAAGATGAGCAGCAAAAGCGAGGGGAAATACTCTTTTTTTTCACACAGGATTCACAACATTCCTTCGAAAATTCAATTTAACCGTCCTGTTCTTGTTTGCTAACCAGAACCAATTTAATTGTAAATCTACACGCAGAGCCTACGGGATGATGGGAGGGGGGCGCGTGATTAGAATATTTTGCAGCAGCTTTCAGCTTCCAATTGGAAGATGGAGTGCAACTTAGCTGTTTTAAATCCCACTGTAGTAAATTTCCTGGACATCAGTTCTCCTTCCAAGCTAGGGCAGATGTTCAAGTCAAGAGATGATAAAAGGCCCAATCATAACTCTGTGCAAAATAAAAGTAAAGGAAGGGTCTGTTTTTCATACAATTTTCTATCTTTCAAACAGAAAATCCTACTGGACTTGTCTGCAAAGGATACAGTATAAAGATACAGAAGAGTCGCTTGTTATAGACAGCGCTGACATCCATACTTATACCTGCCTCAAAATGCCAGGCTGTTCTTAGGTGGTTTGAAAGAAACCTGTCTCATTATTTCATTTAATTAAGCGTAGTAAGCCAACTAAGGCATGTTTCCATCACTGCCCTCTCTCATGAACAGATTGCCAGTATCAGCACACACAAGGTTTCCTTGGTTTTATGCCTTGTTGTGACAGTTTAGTAAACAACCTGATAAAATCAAGCACTTTCCAAAGGAAAAGCTATTGCGCTCATGCTTGCTGACTCGTCTGGTTCTGCTTACCATCTGTACAGGCTTATTTGGAACAACAAAACAAATTTCATTTCCTGGTCTCCTTCAATGTAAATAGGCCCATTAAGCTATAAGGGTGTTTACATTCTGGAAGATAGTTGCAGCTTTTCTTCTGATTAGCCACAGCCCATAGTTAGTATTCCAGCTGCTCCTCTGCAGGCAGTGCTCTCTGTTACCTCCTGCTGGAAGAGGTAAAGCTCATGGGTTTGCAAGCACATATACAATGGAGCCAAAAAAAGAGTGAGATACTTATTTTAATTTTAAAGTGCACATATACATACAGATACACATTTTAGACACCACCACTAAATTATCCAAGCTATAACTGACACAATGTGCTAACAACAGACAGTTTGTGCCAGCGAAGTCAGGACTTGGTCCTAAATAAATATGATACAAACCAGCCGGAACTATCCAAGACAGTTTTATCCTCAGAAATAAAAATATTCTGGAAAGTGCCAAACCCACAAGCAGTAATATTTGGCAAGCAAAGAAACTAGCAACAAAATCTTAACCTGGAATGTTTTTGGTCAGTATTTGGACTTGACACATCCAACTCAACTGTGCAATTAACAGTGGTCTTAGTTGGAAGCTAGAGGCAACCAAAAATGTAGAAGCAAAGAAACAGAGGGTTATTAGCATGCAATAAACCCACAGAGGGTAAGGTCCAATTTGAGTGCCACAAGGACCTACTCATCCCTCCATCACATCACATCACATCACATCACATCACATCACACATACTTGTGCTGCCCCAGGAAGACAATAAGAGACTAAGCCAAGACCTAAAGAAGCACTATTGGTGATGTCTCAAGTTGTTCTAGGTGTTTCATGTACAACTGGCTGAAGAGTTCAAGAACATAGCACAGAGATTTTTCAGTGCTTGTCAAGACTGTATAAGGCAAATTTATTCCACCTCTTGAACTATGATCATTGAATAGCTACAGATTTGCCTTAATTACATGATGCCATTATTCATTCTTGGGCTGCTATTCCCCCCCCCCCCCCCCACACACACCAAGAGTCAGATCTCTTAAATGCCCCCCCCCCCCCCCCGATTTGGAAACAATAAGGAAATACTAGTGCTGGGTAACTGGTTGTAAAAGACAGGTCACAAATTCCCATTTATCAGGTTTTGGATGATATTTTTAAAGGAATGCTTGTACTGGTCAGAGAGCACATTTTTTAAAATGATACAGTTCTACTAAACGGGACAGAACTCCTTAGCATAGAGCTAACAAGTCCATCTTATTCATTGCAAGTTTGTGCATTAATTTCCTATAATTATAACCTTGTATTGCTCTTCATTCAGCTTATCAGTGCAACAGGGTGGATTCCATATTTTAAGTGTTCTTGCTTCATGGACACCACCACTTCACTACTAATCATAACAGAAAGACGTCTCTGCTATTCTGTGTGTGCCTCTTTTCCCTTCTGCTTTTGTTTATCTTATGAAAGCATTTTAAAGGCTTTTACACAAAGAACACTGTACAAAACAATGCTGTTGCATATTGGATTTCAGTCCCATGAACACTGAAGATGGAAGCTTCAGTGAATGTTAAAAAGAGAATTTTTACATATGTGTACGATCAGTTTAGCCAGACCACAAAGACAAAGCACATCCCAATGGACTCCACTTTGGTGGCTAACCTCCTGTCAACTCTATCACATACAGTTCAAGAAGAAAATGCTATACTAATGTCTGCAGCTTACAAACATTTGGGTAAGATTTACCTTAAATATTACTACAACAGATGACACAAATGTGTGAGTCTGTTTGTAACAATTAGCCTGGTGTCTGATCATGTCTAATTAGGGGAAGTTCAGCAAACATGGCTTCAGCTATTTGTGCCTCATAAAATACGAGATAAATCCAACATTTGTCCTTCATTTTTTTAAAAAAAAAACTGAACAGAAATGCTTATACAAGAATTCCAAAGGAATAAAGCATCCAGATGCATATGGGCCAAGAGAGAGATTTCCAAGTGGCAAAGCAAAGGATATAAGAAAATTTAGGAAGAATATAATGAGGGACAAACTAATGAACAGGAGAGGTAGTGTGGTGGATTAGAGAACTAGAACTACTTCTGGCTAATGGACTCCAAAAGGATGCTGCACTGTGAAAAGGAGCAGAGAAAAGGCTAACAAGCACTTAGGACAAGATGCACCACAAACAATCATGACAGAAGTCATTGAAAGAGGTAAACAGGAAGGATAATGCAAGGTTTGTTTCTAGAAGACCAAAGGTGAAGGACCTAGCTACAGATAACTACTTACTTGGATATCCTGAAAACATAATCAAGTTATATTACAGCAATAACATATTCAGGGGTAGCTGCGTTGGCCATATAGCAAAGTACAATAACATCCAAAACCCACAAAACAGTGATACATTTATTGGGCCAACCAGAATGCATAAAATACATGTTGCAAGATTTTCAAAGATCCACTGCCTTCTTCATTAGTCAAAGGTTTCAAAAATCACACAGGAGGAAAAATATGACGATGTTAATCACAGGCCTGCATTTGTTAAGATGATGATGATGATGATGATGATGATGATGATGATAATAATAATAATAATAATAATAATAATAATTTTTATTTCTATCCCGCCCCTCTGCAGCGCAATCAGGGTGGCGTACAACACATTAAAAACTTCTCAACAAGTTGAAACAAAATCCACAATCCCTTCCCTAACCCTCCCACCCTTTAAAAATACCATATATTAAACTAAAACAGAATTAAATTACCAATAAATAAAACATACAAATCCTGCTGTTCTGATACATACAAACATACAAATGCTGCTGTTCTGAGTTGAGATGGTATGGAGGGATATCTATGGAAGCAGGCCCCTCTGCCTTAGAAAGGGGGTTGTGACTTTACAAGGGATGGGGACATCCTGAATATCAGAGGAAGCAACTTTTGCTGTTGCTAATGGAATTTAAATTTGATCTCCTGGACTTTGGAATGCTTTGTTTCCAGTGCCACATGGGCAGAAGAAGAAGGGGCCTGCCATCATAGATATCCCTCCACACCATCTCAACTCAGAACAACAACATCTTGACAAAATGTAGGCCTGTGACTAACATTGTCAAAAAAAATTCCACCTGTATGATTTTTAACACCTTTGCTTGATGAAGCCAGTGGAGCTTTGAAAGCCTGCAACACGTATTTTATGCATTTTGACCGGCCCAATAAAAGTTTTGTGGATTTGTTTTTTGTATTAAAGTTTATTAAATTAAAATTCATAAACAAACATACAATTCAAACATAAAAACATTTGTTCCTTCTTACATTCCATACTAATGAGGCATAATTCAATTTCTTACATTATCTCATCATTCATAACAGACCTACATCTAAAATTAGTTATTGTCTTTTGGATCTTCTTTCTTCCTGGTTTGAGTAACCTTTTCTTCCAATTGTTACTTTCTTTCTTCTCTCTTCCTTGTTAAATAAAATGAGGTTAGCTATATCTTTTTATCTAAATTATCTAAATTTGAATTGCTTCCTCTGTCGCTATTCTTTTCAAATAGTTTAGTTCTTGATCGCATTTATATTCACGTATTGATACATTTTCTTGTTATATATTCAGGAGAGAAATGTAACATACAACAAGGAAAGATAAGAAAAGAGAAGAAATTAAGTAAGAAAATGGATGAGGTTTTGTGGATTTGGGATGTTATTCTATTAGTTGCAACATGGATTGTTTCCACGACAGCTACTGCCCAGCCACAGCGTTGTGCAGTAGAATCCCGCCATAGCAGTTAATATCCAGCTTCTATTCCACTATTTAAGAACAGGGCAATAATCTCCTTAGTGAGGTATAACTTCACTCATTTTGCAGTGGAACCATAACTTCTTGTGTTACTTTTATGGTTACAGGGTGTATCCTGGATACATACTGGGGACAAAGCTTGCATTGTTCAGTAACTGACTTGTGCTCAGCCTTGAGGCAATGATTATGAAGATGAGGGAGATGGGAAAAGAATGCGTTTTATACAACAACAGCTTGCAGCATTCAGTTATGTTTCTGTAAATAACTAAACATGTATTTTGGATACTTTTGTGAAACAGAAGAGTTTCACACAAACACCCACATACACGGTTTACACAGTAACTGACTACTATGTCAGGTTTCAAACTATAACTGTAATTGTTTTTGAAAAGTAACATTCCCAGCTCTATTCCAGATCCACATACTTGGGAGTGAGCCCTATGACCTCAACTGGATTTGCTTTTGAATGGATGTGTAAAGGTTTCTACTATAATACACTCCTCCCTCCATTTTCGTGGTCCACAGTTTTAGTCCTTCACGGACCGGCAAGTGGGGAGAGTTAAAATGGTGTGCGCACCTGCAAGAGCGCACAGCCATTCAAGCCTATAAGCCTTGAATATTTGTAGATTTTCATTTTTGTGGGAGGGGAGGGTCCGGAACAGATCCCCCGTGAAAATGGAGGGATGACTGCATACTAATGTGGTGAATTAGGAAGGGCAAATTGGCAGAATAGGATGATTATAACCTTCCCACCATCATCAATTTTTGTGTACACACAAAAATATTTTTCCATAGCAAGAATTGAAAATTGGATGTAAACTCACCGGAGTAAAAGTGAGGGGCTTTTGCAATGGAGAATGAATGGGAACAAGGTAAAGTAAGCATGACACAGATCCACTGATGGGCCAGTGGCATCACTATGGGAGTGAGGACCACACTGAGTGACACCCCAGAAGGAGGTGTCATCCAGTGGGGCAGTACATAAGGAGGGACTGGCATGGCTACTGGGTGAGCAACAAAAGGCACCAGACCCTAAACTTGCCCTCAGGAAGCCGCAGTGCCACCCTTTCAGTAGGGGCAGCTGCTACAGGGGTTGGTGTCTTCAGGTCTGGCACGGCTGCAGACTTTGAAGGCCTTTCCAGGTGGGGAGAGGCTGCCTTAATATCCTGGAAAGCCTTTTCATTTCCATGCACATTGGCCAGATCACAATGTCTTTGTTCACTGACAACCATAGTTAAAACTGCACCTGCTACTTCATTTCCATATACAAAGGATTTTGAATTTGAATTTACATTCTCACATACAAATGGCATATATATGTCTGTTCCTGGTTTCCACTCCACTATATGCATTTGAGGAAGTAGGGTGAAGTCTACAAAAGCTCAAAGGTGCTACAAGAAATCTCTACATCCTGGAAAGCCTATGAGTTCCTATATTTTGGAAAGCAAGCCAAATAACAGATTCATTGTGGTATAGTGGCTTGAGTCTTTAACTAGGACTCCAGGAGACCAGGAGTCAAATAACCGCTTAGCCATAGAAACCTACTGGGTAACTTTATGTAAGTCACACCCTCTCAGTCTCAGAGGAAGGCAATGGCAAACCACCTCTGGGCCAATTGTGTCCCTCAAAAATAATAATAATAACAAAGGTTTGCCTTAGAGTCACCATAAGTCAGAAAGGACATGAAAAGACATGGACACAATAACATCAACACCAAATAATTCAGTTGGCCCAAGTTATTTCAGGACTGGAACTGATGAACTTGTCTTGATAATAGAGACAATTTTCCACTAAAATGGCATAGGCATCAGAATTTTTAATTTATGATAGAAAAACTGGTACTTAAACAGAACAAGAATAAGGAAAATGCAAGTAAACACAGAAAACTCATTGGCCTGTAGCCATTTTCCCCAGCTGCCTGACCACTGCTCATTCCTTATTTATTGGGTCTTTGAAGGGGACAAGCCAGGCTCTCTGTAGTGCCATTCCCTGTAAGAGGGTGTTTTCTTTTTCCTGGAATATGCTACTTTTCCATGGATTGGGTTTTTTCTTATTCTCAGAAAGAAAAGCAGCTGCTACAGTCGGGCCACTGGCTTTAATTCCTGCTGTAGCTTTGGAAAATCTGAATATAATATAATCTCACACATATCCATAGACACAAATACACACCAGCACTTCATTATGAACAAAGAAAACAATATGTTTTGGCCCTTCTAGCATAACTTTTCCCTTTGCTCCATCTACACACCATAGCTATCCAGGTCACATTATAATTGTCAGAAACTACAGACCCTAGTTCTTTAGGGCACATTTATTATTATAATTTGCTCTTGCCATAGCTTAGCACACTCATGGTCTCTTTCAATAGGTAAAGTTTTCCCATACTCATGGAATTCCTTCAAGTCATGTGGCTCTCTCATTCAGCTTGTAAATAATTGTATTCTATATTTGTATTCTTGAAAAACATCTTTTAAAGGATGTTCTTCCCTGATTCTCCACTATATGGGACCACAATGTTCTTATGTCATCATAAGAAGTAGCAGCATTGTGTTCCAATAAAGTGAAGAATTTTTTTAAATTATCTTTATTAATTTTAAAATCAAAATCAAGTTAAAATCATACATTCTTTTCATATACATCTTGAATCTTATTTTTGTTGTTTACATCCTATTTTTTGTATTTCCACAAAAATTATATAGTATACATTATTTTATTACCTTATTCACCCTTACTTTGGTTTATGTTCACACTTATTTTTTCTCAAATAATGTAAGAATTTTTCTCCTATGTTCACTATCAGCCTTTGATATTGTCATCTTTTTAGCAGTAATCATTTCTACTCTTAATTTTCCTTTACATCTTCTGACCTTATTTTTTTTAATATTATTTTATTGAAAAAAGTTAAAAAGGAAAAAAAGACACACATATTATGACATAACACATATAACATACAAGCGTTGATCATAAAACATACAACATACAACATTGAAAACATACAAATACATGACGACCACTTATGTACTTACAATATAGACAAAACATACTTCCTAAGCTGTGCGGAGGTGTTATCTATCTAATTAATCACAATAACTAAATTTTTCTATGATTCTCTTACATCAAGATTATATTCTTACCAGTAAGGCTTAACACAATAACACTAACTTTCAGGGATATGCTGAGAGCCTACCAAGAGATTGCTAAATTGAGAGATAAACATAATCCGTATCATTTATTACTATACTATTCATATTATATTAATTCCCAACCTATTACTGTATCTACAGATTATACTCAGATCTAAACAGTCTGTATCCAAATTTAGTCTGTTAATGCAATATGTCCAATCTGATTACCAATTCCGTTGTTTTTCACATACCTAATCCAAGGTTTCCAGATTTCGTAAAAATCTATTAACTTAGTATTTTTTAGTAAATGTGACAATTTTTCCATTTAATATATATCATAAACCTTTAATCTCTATTCTTCCACAGAAGGTATTTCTTTTCTTTTCCAATATTTAGCATAAGTTATTCTTGCTGTGATTATCTTAGGAAGAATAACATTCCGTCTTCTTTTTCGATATCTCCTTTTACAATATTTAAGATATATCGTTGGGTCAAGGCTAAATTGGCAATTAAAATTTTTCTTTATCTCTCCATGAATATTTTTCCAATATTTTTTAGCCATTCAACAATTCCACCACATGTGCAGGTATGAACCTAGATCGGCTTCACATTTCCAACATACCGAATTACATCCTGTATACATTTTCAACAACCTAAGTGGTGTCAAATACCACCGGAACATGGCTTTGTACAGATATTTTCTTAGTTCAACACTTGCGGTATATTTTATTCTTTTTTTCCAGACTTTTCCCCACTCATCGAATTGAATAACTTGATTTAACTCACATGCCCATTTAATCATATAATCTTCGACCAAATTTTCTTCCAATTCCCAGTTCCTTATTAGATTATAATATTTAGATATTGGGGGTTTTTTTAGTTCCCTCCCAGAATTTTTTTCAAACTCTTTATTTGCAGGACCAATTTGGTCTAATCAACTATCCATTTTAAACCTCTCGAAAAGTTGTCTATACATGAACCAATTCGTTCTATACCCTAACTGCAATAATTCCTCTTACATCTTCTGACCTTATGATTATCTTATTTTCTTTCTTATTTCTCACCATAATCTGTAACAATGTTTATTCATGTATTTCATGTATTCCAAACCCTGTTCATGTACTCTTCTATGGGACCCCATTCCCTTTCTAATTTCTTTATCAATTTCTTATTAATCATGGCTGTTAATTTATCCATTTCTCTTAATTCCCAGACCTTCTGTAACCATTCATCCATAGTAGGTATCTCTTCTATTTTCCAATTTTTGGTAATTAGTAGCCTTGCAGCTGTTGTTAAATATAAAACAATTCTCCAGTATTTCTTTTTTTAATTTGCATATATCCAAACCACTGTATTTTTTTGCCCAGTCGTTCTAATTCCTCTTTTGATCTTAATTTCTACATCCCCATTACTATTCCTTATATCTTATCCAATCATTATCTTCCACCCATCTACCAAATAAGGCCTCTTGTGTGGAAATCCATGTTGGTATACCAAAATAAAAATTTCCTTTGACTAAATTCCATATTCTTCATAGAGCTTTATGTATGGAGTAGTTTTTGAAATCTTTGTGTACGACTTCCTTATTATACCAGATGTATGCGTGCCACCCATATCTTGTATTTGCACCTTCTACATTTAATAGATTTCTATTTTCCAATTTAATCCAATCTTGTATCTACATCATTCCACAAGCCCAGAAATACAATTTCAGGTCTGGTAATGCACACCCTCCTTTGTTTCCTTCCTTTTTTAATATAGTCAATTTAATTCTTGCCTTTTCCCCTATCCACACAAATTGGCTAAGCTCTCTGTTCCAGTCCAAGAATACTCCTTCATTTATAATAATGGGTAGATTTTGAAACATAAATATAAATCTTGGCAGAACATTCATTTTTACAACTACTATTCTCCTCAATATTGTTAAACCAAGTCTATTCCATAATCACACATCCTTACATATTTCCTGCCACAATACCTTATAATTATTTTCATATAAATTAATATTTTTGATTGATAGACTTATTCCTAAATATTTTGCTTTTTTTTCTATCTTGATACCTGATCTAGATGTTAATTCCCTTTCTTCTTCAATTTTTATATTTTTTATCATTAGTGTTTTACTTTTATTTATCTTAAAGCCTGATAGTTCTCCAAATTCATTTAGTTCACTTAGTGCTTAGTCTATATTCCTTAGGGGATCTTCCAATATAGGCACCATGTTGTCCGCATATGATCTTAATTTATGCTCATGACCTTTTATCCTAGTTTCTCTTATTTTTTCACTTGTCCTAATAGAATTACTTAACACCTCTAAGATAATAATGAACAACAAAGGTGATGGGGGCAATCTTGTTTTGTTCCTTTACCTACATTAATATTTTCTGTTCTTTTGTCATTTACTATCTCTTGTATTTTCTGTTGTGTGTATATTTGCTCTATACTTGTTAAGAATCTTTCTCCCATCCCATCCTTTTCAACACCTCAAACATAAATTTTAAGTGGAGAATTATTGATGAAACATCACAAGAAAAGATGTTCTGTAGTCAGAACAGAACAGAAGCTTTAGAATTTGAGTTAACTACTTTGGTTTTCAAAATGTGTCTATCCCTCCACAGTCCCTTAGGCCTTCTTTCTTTAGAGGTGACATCACATTTCTAGAAGAACATGATGATTTATGCAAAATCAGGAGCAATAATTTAGCAGTGCCAGGAGTTTATATCCGGGAGTTGTGGAATGGTAGTATTCTTTCCACAATAGCTGTGATTTTGGGCTTTATCAATAAGTTGATTGCATTGCCTTGGTTCCATCTTTGATCTTTTCCTTATACATGACACCAGGACTCTCCTGTTGTTGCATTACATTTTCATCATTGTTGGATCTTTTTTTCCTTTTTTAAAATTTTTTTTATTATGACACAAATAAACATCACATCCAATAAAACCATTCATACATTAATTCCAACTATATTTGTATGTGTTAATTGTAGGTGGGTATGGTTTTATGATATATATTGTAAGAATATTGTAGATATAGAGCTTTTACAGAGTGCCAGAAATAATGCAGCTTGAGTCTACTTTAACTGCCCTGACTCACTGTTAGGGAATCATGGGAACTGTAGTTTTTTTCTGAGATATTGAGCCTTCTCTGTCAGAGAACTCTGGTGCCACAATAAACTACAGTTCCCATGATTCCCTAGCACTGAGCCAGGGCAGTTAAAGTGGACTCGAGTTGCATTATTTCTGGCAGTCTGTAAAGGCCCATAGTTGAGATCACATCTTTTAAATTACAGGAAAAGCTTGTTAATGGCTCCAGTATCACTACTGTTCAGATATTGCTTCTGTTGCTGTTGTCTCATTCTGCTTCAGTTCTGATATTTCAGCAGTCTTGTGATGTGAATTGGTGTGGTTCTCCTCTTCTCCCCCTTCCTATCCCCAAGCAAAGTGAAGTCACTCCACTTCCAGTGTCCAGACAAAGAGGTCATCATGGTGCCCAGTAACAACATTGGCTTATTCCTTTACCCAGTATTCTAATTTAATTTAATTTAATTTGTTTTGCCATAATTGCACAATTATGCTGCCAAGCCAGGTTGCTAGCATGTCACAATTATGCAATTGTGGCAAAACATTTTTAAAAAAATATCAGGAATGGAGTAAAAGCAACCAGTGTGAACCAACAAATGGATAGGCACACTACACAAACATGTGAATGAGTGGGCAGATTATAAGTTGCATTGAATATGTGTGTGATTTCAATCAAAAGAGCTAAATGGCAGCAGTGAGTAGGATCAAAGCTGAGCAACTGCAGCAAAAAGAAAAAGAAAAAAGAAACAGCATGCATGTGCTATGCAGAGCGGACATGGGGAGGAAGGTAGGGTTAGCAAAGCAGTGCAGAGGACTGTGGGAATGTGCATCAGTAAAGCAGCACCATAGCACTACTGCAGAAAAGATATGATAGTGATTGTTTCCATACTTGTAAGTTTCTTTCTGCTTAAACAATAGTGATTGCTATGAGACAACAGGCTGACATGATGAAAGCCTTTATCTGATAGTCTAAGTACTCTCTTACAAGGGTTATGGGGAAAAGAGTTGTTTTTCTGATTTAAGAGCAGTTATTATTCTTCCAGACCTACTCAAGTGTTTCTGAGAGATTCCTGGTCACTTCTACCAGTAATGAGAATATAATAAGTCTTTACTATCACTTCAAGGATCTCCTTCAACAGTTTTTCCATAATTTACTCAAGAGATGCCATAGGGCACTCTACTGTTACTAATACTTGTGCATATTTACTCTGATGCTTTTCTTGAAATCCCCCTCCATGTCCACTGACCAGTAGGCCTGAGACTTATTTTGAAACAGAAATCCCTGCTTTAATCCTCTTCATGCTATCTAGTCATTGCTGGAATAAATTTAGGATATGCACTGAGAACTTCCAGTTCTTTTTTCCAGGTCCAATTTATATTTTCTTTCCAGTCCAATCCACATTTTCTCTCTTTGTTGATTTGGATTTTTAAAAAGCCAATTTCAGTCAAATACAGTTGGTTTTGCAATTGTTATGATAGCCTGTAAATCCCTTTTCGCCGGTTGTATTTTATGGGAACACATTCTCTCTTTGTCAAGGGCGCATTTTCCTCAGTGAAAATCCAGTTTCTCTCCTGCCTACATTGGAAGATTTTACAATCCTCTTAAGTCCCTTCATTGATCTCTGACACTGAAGCCTATGTACACAAGTGTAAATTAATTAATTAATTCTACAGTTACCTTGCAATGCTCCACTTTTCTTCTATAATATGTACATACTGTACAACATATACCTTTCTCCTCATCAAAGTAGCAAGTTTCTATTCTGCTTTCTTTTTCCTTCCAAGTTAGGAACATGTGCTCTTGTTGTGCTTTCTGATAGTCTTATGTATTCTAGCTACAGCTAAATACATGTTTTATTAGCAAACTGAAGCTGAATGAAGCATCTTTCCATGTACTGAAACTTTCTTTTATTTGCTTATTAATAAATGTATATCTACTCCTTCCAAAAGTGTAGAGTCAGCCCTCCTTATCCACAGATTTTTTATCCATGGATTCAAGCATCCACGCCTTGAAAATATTCAAAGTATAAATTCCAAATAGCAAACATTAATTTTCCATTTTATATAAGGAACACCCTTATGCCCTTATAATTAATGAGACCTGAGCACCTATAGATTTTGTTATCCATGGATGATCCTGGAACCAAACCCCAGTGGATAACAAGGACCCACTATATCTAAGAAGCACACACAGCTTGGAATTAAAACAATATTCAACAAACATAAACTAGGAACTGTAGTTTATTGTGGCACCAGAGCTCTCTGACAGAGAAGTCTCAATGTCTCAGAAAAAAAATACAATTCCCACGATTCCCTAGCACTGAGCCAGGGCAGTTAAAGTGGACTCAATTTGCACTATTTCTGGCAGTCTGCAAAAGCCCTTACTGGGGTTTTTTTTTAGAACACTGTATAGATGTAAATCCTTTAATTTCCTTAGTGTTGCTTTAGTGGTTGTTAACTCTATAATTCTGATCAGTTTTCATTCTGCCAGTAACTGCTTTTGAATTTTCCCACTGTTCACAAACAAACCACTCTCTCAACATATTCTTCAGAGGATTGCCAAATGAACAGAGTTGTTGAGCTCAGCTTAAAGTTCAGATACAGACTCTGCATTTCTCTGCATTTCTCCTCTCACAGAATTTAAAATATTCCACTTTAATGCTTGGTTTTGAAATATAATGTTCTGTTAAGATCTGCAGCAGTTCTGCCAAAATTAAGTCTTCTGGCTTCTGAGGTTGCAACACACTTCACAAGAGGGACCATGTTTTATAGTTACAGGCTCAGAAAAATACTTGCTTCTGTTTGTCCTGACTTGTGATTTCATTTCCAATTCAACTAGTGGCCTAATATTTCAACATTTTGCTGCCAATCCTCATTTTTTGAATCAAATTCTCAATGTTCCCATAGGATGCCATTGCTATGTCCTCTCATCGCCGCATCTGTATAGAACATCTTTTTATAATTATATAAATCTCTCATTCACCATTATTTGCAGGCTCACACAGCATGTTGTTTATTACCAGACAAGAGAAAGTGAAAAGAATCACAAAGAAAAGTCTTAAGGATGAAGTCTTTTTCCAGCTCTTTATAACATATTTACCACCACGATAGTCAGATTGTCACATTACAATTAATTTTGTGACATTTCAAATTATTATGAATGTTGTCATTCCAAAACTTTGAAAGATAATTCTTAAGAAGATATTGTCCATGTCTACCTTCTATAACCCAAACAGTGTTAACAAATTTAATCACAGATGAAACATCCCCAAATCTACAGCAGATGGTGGAATCTCCTCCCCCCCATCCTCCATTCTTGAACAACTGCCATTCTGGCTGCTGCCAAAGTATGCACAATTATCTCTAAATCATTCAAACAAACAATATATTTTACATATCCACATAATGCTAGAAATGGTTCTAATGATATATCCTACCACATTTTTCCTCTAATAAATCTAAACAACATAAGGCCTGAGTACTGTAAGACCACATTAGCCTGCACAACCTTGCTCATATATTAAGAGTTGCTTTGAAGGTTCTCTGATTGATGGTGACTGAGAATATCAGTCTTTGTCTGTGGAGCTGTCTCAACTGTGTAACTATCTCTCCCCTCTTTGCTCTTGTCCCCAGGCCATTAGGAAGAAGAAACTCCCTGTTTTTGCTGAGAAATAATCAGAGACAAGTAATCCCTCTGTATTATTACTTTCTCTTTTCTTTATGGAGAGCAGAAGCAAGCAAAACACACTCAGCTTGTGCTTCCACAATCAGAGAAGTATCAAGTTCAGGATTCAGATGGCTCTAGTTAGTGCACAGTCAGTTCCTTCTTCCTCCAACTTCCCCAAACAGGGAAGGTAGAAGAGAAGAAACAGCTATATGCACTTTGTTGAATACATCCCATTGTAATGAAACTTACTTAAGAGTAGATGTGTATCAGATTGCACTGTTATAAAACCCCTTGTTTAGAATTAATACAAGTTTACATCACTCTACACTTTCACACTACTAAATAGGTACAGATAACCTAGGCGGGATATAAATGAAATAAATAAATAACTATAGCACTATCATTTCACTTTAACTGCCATGGCAGCATCCTATGGAATCCTGGGGGTTTGTGGGTTGGGGAAGCACCAGAGTTGTCCAGCTGAGAATTTTAAATAGCTTTCAAAAATGCAGATTCCAGGATTACATAGGATGTTGTCATGACAGATAAAGTGGAATCATAGCACAACAACTAAAGGAGCCATGGTTTTTTGAAGAATCATGGATTTACTTATTGCCATTGTTTCACCCTCTTTCTGAATGTCAGAAAATGTTGCATAATTTCATTCAAGAATTTAGATAGAGGAGTTCATAACATTTCTTATAATAATATTTTCAATGATTCCATTGATACTTGATCACATAAATAACAAATGACATCTTGACTAAATTGCATTATAGTAAAACTCAGCAATCTTCTGAAGGTTTTTTTGAAATCATTTTTGGATCAAAAATGGTCATACAGACTTGATTAGTACATGTAGGAAACACATCTCCAGCTCTGAAGCAAGGGCTCTGTAGCCCTAGAGCACAGGTGGGGAATTCTGGCTTATTGCCCCCATCTTGCAGCCCTGGAATTCCCCAAAGCCTCAAGGCTCTTCCTCCAAAATTTAAAAAAAAGATATTTTTTTCTGCAAAAGCCAGCTGAAAATTCCTACCAAATTTTACCCTCAAAACTTCCACCAAAGTCACCCATAATGCTCAAAACCCTAGAAAAATTGACCAAAAAGAAACCAGAAGAGATGCATTGGTGCTGTCCCCAAGGTGTGTGCTGGGGTGAAAAATTGTGTGTGTTACCCGACTCCATGCTTAGAAGCTTCCTTATCTACCCTCCTTCAAAGGCAAAATCATGAAAGCCAATTTCTGTCAGATCACCTTGTCACAACAGAGCTTGCAACATTAGGTTTGAAAATTAATTTGATTTTGTTGAAATATTAGAAATTCAGAATTAATTCATTACTATGGACACTAATTATGGAAATTCTTTAATTGGTTTAGCTATCATTGATTGAGTTAACTCATTGATTGAGCCATTTGGGTGAGTATACCATGGAATGTATAGAGAATGGCAAAGAAATGCTCACTGATGATCCTAAAGACACGTTTACTGGCGCCTCTAAAATCTCTCTTTGTCCTTTTAAAGGCACTTTCTTCAAACCTAGACTTTTTTTCCAGATGGACTACAAAGTCCATAAAATTATTATTACCTGGGAATGACTGAAGTCCAACATGTCTGGTAAATATTAGGTGACGAAAGACTGTCCTAAAGCATGCAAGCCATTTTATAAGCTCTTCAATTGAGTCATCACTCATCTGAATTTCTCTTTTCTGTTCACCACATCAACATGTACACACCATTCACTTGTCAAATGCCTTGTCTGTTAAAACCTAATAAGGAATTGTGTACAGTGGTACCTCTACTTACAAAATTAATTCGTTCCACAACCCATTTTGTAGGTAGAAAATTTCGTAAGTAGAGGTACATTTTGCATAGAAATGCCCTAATCCGTTCCAAGCGCATAGAATAGCCGAGGCTGCGGCTGGAAGGCCGCCTCCTTCCAGCCCCTTCCAGCCGCAGCCTCAGCTATTCCTTGGGCTGACTCTGGAAGCAGAGGATTCCTCCACTTCCAAGATCAGCCCAAGAAACGGCTGTGGCTCCGACTTGAAGGAAGCCTCCTTCAAGTCGGAGCCTCGGCTATTCCTTGGGCTGACTCTGGAAGCGGAGGATTCCTCCACTTCCAGGATCAGCCCAAGGAACGGCTGAGGCTCCGACTTGAAGGCCGCCTCCTTCCAGCCGCAGCCTCAGCTATTCCTTGGGCTGATCCTGGAAGCAGAGGATTCCTCCACTTCCAGGATCAGCCCAAGGAACGGCTGTGGCTCCGACTTGAAGGAGGCCTCCTTCAAGTCGGAGCCACAGCCACTTCTTGGGCTGATCCTGGAAGTGGAGGAATCCTGGCTTCAATCTGGCTTCAATCTTCGAACGTTATCATGCATAGGTCACCACCGATTTTGCCACGATGCCACCGGCAACATTCAGCCCAGGTCAGACATAGGCTGAAGCCATGTTCAGCTGGCAAATTTTAGAAGTTGGAAGCCCATGTCTGACCCAGGCTGAATGTTGTTGGCAGCATTGTGGCAAAATTGACAAAACTGCCTCATTGCTGACAATGATGGACTGGGGTACCCAAAGGGAAAGTGTGTCCCAGGCTGTTCTGGTCTACCCATCATGTTTGCAACTCCCAAAGGGGGGGTGGGGCAGCATTTGATGAAGGAAGCAGCCTCTAAGAATTTGCAAACTCAAGGCCCCCAGAGAAGAGGATGCCTGGGAGATACATGCCAGTGCACTGAAATGCTGGTAGGTAACTAAATGGTGTGGGCTTGCTTAGCAGCACGGAGGCAATATGGAATTTTTGGGTGAACTCCTGAAGCCCTTGCTGGGGAAAGCTTGGACACTTGGGCCTTTCTGAAGCTTGGAGCTATCAAGCCAACAGACCATCAGGAATATGGTTTGTTGATCAGGGTGTTGAGGAAGAGAGACTGGCTTCCTTTTCACTGACAGGGGGATGGACCAGGACACCCAAAGGGAGCATCCATGTCTCAGGCTGTTCCAGTCTATCTGCCTTGTTTGAAACTCCTGAAGAGGTCCAGGCACCATTTGGCAATGAAAGTGGCCTTCAGGAGTTCACCACGTCATGCCAACAGCATTTTGGCTGGCTTCCTTGTTGCCTCCAGGTGGATGTTCTCTGTACTTCCTGGGATCTTCAGTCCCTAGAAATCTAGGTCTACCTGCGGAGAGGCACAGCAGTACACACTGGAAGGCAGTCCCTTCCCATAAGTGCAGCAGGTGACACTGGCCCTCCTACATTCCTAGAAATGCCCACTATTTTAGTCTATATATGGAAATAGACATTTATACCTATGGATAAAGATAATCTCCTTTTCCAAAATTTCCTTCAAATATTTTTAAACAGTCAATATATATGTCAAGCAGTCCAAGAGATGGATAAGGTCAACCTTCAAGACTAGATACAAGAAATAAACCAACTTCAGTTTTCATTTTATTTATTCAAGAACAAAGCAGAAAGACATTCAGAAATCAGCACCTACTTTTAAAATGAAATTAAACACAAATTAGTTAACTAAACCTTACTGTTAGAAACTTTAAATCTTTATCAAAATCATAAGATTGTCTCACCAATGCAGCTTGCAGGGGAAAGCTCCTCAAACACTCTGAAGTCTGTCTTGACTCTTTGTCAACCACTCAATGACAAACTGTTTTTCACTAAACAAAGTATTTCTTTTAACAGTGGAAACTGTTAGACAGGCATATTCAATGCTTAGGATGACTTGGTCATGTGTTTTCCAGGCACTTTCTCCAGGTACCTAGTTAACATAAAGGTGAATCATGGCAGGAGGTGAGAAAAGTCAGCCCATAATGTGTCAAAAAGCAGATTTTGCTCCCTCTAGATGCCCATGCATGCACTTTGTTCAGAGACATTTGTAGAAAGAAAGTGTAGGCAGGGGAAAGCTGGATTGGTTACAAGTGTCTTCTGAAAATGGTCTCGAAGTTTAATTTAAAAGAGGTTGTCATGAAAAATGGAGTTCAACTCTAAAGTTTCTGTATGTAAAGAAAAAACAGCTCTTTTCATAAGTTCAGAAATGTTGTACACTTAAATGGATAAATATGAGTCTTTTCCAGAGGTATTAGATATGGCCCCAAATGGAATTATGATAACAGATTGGATGAATATGAGGGGATGAGGGTCAAACATATTTCCTCAAAAGGCTCAGTTTTGTTAAATGGGTTTATTTTCAGGGCTCTGGTTCATATTATTATGTTTGGAGAAGCTGTTCCCATCAGTTAGAGGGCCTGAAGATTTTTTTCACTTTCCTCTGTGTGAGTCAGCACAGGTCACTTGTCTCAGTCATCAAAATATTTTACTAGTTACTCCTTTCTCATACAGGTGCTTCTTGTGTTACATCATATGGCTTTTGAATGGATTCCAAATCTGTTAAATTCAATGGGATCCTTGCTATCAACTTCAGTTGTGGGGTGTGGATAGCACATTGTATGTAACTAACATAGAGCCAAACTATACATTATACATAGCTGAAATGGAGCCAAATTATACATTATGTAGATCTGTGATAAGAATTTCTAGTACTTTCTTCATGTAGATTTTTTTTCTTTAAAACTGATTTGCATTCATAAGGAGCTTCCAATTTATTTGGAGGAACAATGGGAGAAGGAGGCATTAAACACATATATGTGCATATACCTACACACACACATCAATTTACTAATCAATATTGGCCTCTTCCTTGGCTGCTTAGTAGAATAAAGCTGCAGATATCTTTATTTTGTTTTCTCCCTGCAGAGCCAACAACAGTGTGAGAATGTATTTTGATCAGGAAAATGACACTGAGAAGAATTAAATAGTTGCCCCTCTGTTCTCGTGGACTTGGGATCTGCGCACCTCGCCTATCTGCGGGTGGCAAACAGAGGGGCACAAAATGAGGTGTGCACCCGTGCGTACCCATGGGCGCATGCCTCCATTCAAGCCTATGGGGCTTGAATATACACGATTTTCTATTCTCGTGGGGGGGGGGGTCTGAAACGGATCCTCTGTGAGAATGGAGGGTCGACTGTACTTCTTTAAAGGAACTGGGAGAAGCATTTTAGTATATTTTGAATAGGAAAACTGTTGGGTGGGAAGAATAAATACCTGATTCCCTCTGCCATTGAAAGAGGCATCCACTTCATCCCCAGATTAGGTAAGATTCAGTATCAAAAACCAAACTCTTTTGCCTTGATAACTGCAGGAGCTGTTAAAACCATTTAGTTGCCAAACCTTCCTGAGGAAATGACCACAAGCAGTTCTGAAGCAACAGATGTGAGACTGTGGAGCAGAACACATTCTTATGGGGTGACTTGGTATATTTCATGGGTCATCCTATGGAATGCATTGCCCTGGGAGTCTGGCAGGACAAGAGCTGTGGTTGAGATGTATTTCATTTTCATATTTTTATAGTGCAGAATGATTTTATGACTATTAATAATATTTATAGTTGAGCAGACCGCTTATTAAATGAGCAAACAAACCACAGGCTAGAATCCACAGCTCAGCAAGGCATAACACAAACAACCCAACAAAGAAAACAACCACTCAACTCAACACTTCACTTTATCTGCACAGACAAATTGTCACCAAATGTTACCCTGGGAGTGAGGCTGAAGGCCTTTCCAGATGCTGTGGGGTGGAGATACCATACGAGTGCATTATTGTTGTGTGTGATGCACAGATCTTTTCTTGAGTTCATGCTTCTGTTATGGGGATTATATATTTAAACAGAAAATATTTGTCAGTTGCTCTGAGAACCCTTTGGATGAAGAGTGGAATAAAAATGATCCATGTAGATAGAACACAAACCACAATATATTTGTTGCTTGGAGAATGCAATTGAGCACATGCACAGTTCAGTTCCTTATCATTTGCAGTTATGAGCTCTGCTTCAACTGTGATTTTACATTAAGTCTATGTTGTTGCATATATCGTGTGATATTAGCCTATCGCTAGTGCCAAGTGCAAAATCAAATAGAATCCATAAATAATATAGAATCCAATAAAAATCTGCTTTTAAACAAATACTTTGAAAAATGGGTATTTTTGAAGTTGTGACCAGTTGCCAGTCTGCAAAAGGAACTCACACAGGCCTGATTATAAGGATACTTACAATCAGGATATTTCCTACATCCATTTTCCTTGCCTACTTCTGCTCCTTTCCCAATCAGTAACAATTATGCTTATTTCTAGATAGCTTCTGTTCCAGGACTACCTCCATTAAATGGCAAGATGGGACACTTGCTTGTCTTGACCTCAAGACTGAAAAGAGGACCCACTGCCCCAGCAAAGCAGCCATTCTGTTTTGAACAGAACTCTTAAATCCTACATCTAGAACACCTGTTCCCTCTGATATCCAAGAGCCTAGCAAACTCTTGGATATCAGTGGTTCCATAGACTTTCCCATATTATTATTTTATTGTACAATGCAATTTTTCCAGGCATCTTCAATTTGATGCTGTTGCTGCAGCATTTTTTAAAAAATATCAAAACTTACATTTTTCTTTCAGAGAAGGCACAATTTTTCAAACACATGAACTACAACTTCTTCTCAATGGAAAATGTAGTATGATCACAACACTATGAGATGCACATGGGGCATTACTAGCGATGAACAGCCTACTCCCCTCATACCTATGGTCCCTGTACCTTATAAGGGATGTATGTATGTGATTAAGGATTAGGTTCTGTCCATCATACCAGTAGGAACACTCATCTTGACTACAGCACCCTGTGGCAACAAATGGCATCTGCTGAAGACCATGAACACTAACATAATCCACTGGAGATTATCCCCAGGTGGAGCCTCCAACTCCCATCACCACTTGAGCTCCTCCCAGTCTCCCTCTTGAATTTGACCATAAGTTTATTGAGCAGCCAGTCAATGCCAGCACCAGGTAAGGCCATTTCCTATAGACATCTGGTTGGACACTATGAGAAGCAGGATGCTGTACTAAATATGTCTTTGATCTCATCCACCAGGATCCCCCTTACACTCTTATGTGATTGACATGGGCACCAATCACAATGGGAACTATGGGCAGGTAGTAAGAAGCCCTCCAAGGACACCCTGGCTCAGACTCCCAAAAATCTGAACTAGTCCTGAAATATTTTATTAAGAAAAAAACCTTCTATAAGGCCTAAGCAGACTGCCAGAAATAGTGCACATTAAATTGAGGCACTGCCCTCGCTCAGTGCTAGGGAATCATGGGAACTGTATTATTTCTGGGACATTGAGCCTTCTCTGTCAGAGAGCTCTGGTGCCACAATAAATTACAGTTCCCATGATTCCCTAGCACTGAGCCAGGGCAGTGCCTCAATTTAATGTGCACTATTTCTGGCAGTCTGCAAAGGCCCTATACTTAAGTATTATGAAAAATGCCTGCCTGCCCCCCCCCCCAGTGGTGGTGAAGTAGAGCTAGACTTTTAGCAATTCTCATGAAAGCTTAAAGCAAAACTGAATGTATTGCCTCTGCACATCTGTTTGTAGCCCACTTTGCCATTTCATTAAATTTTTGCTCTCCTAGAATCTTCCTAATGACCCAGTATTGAGTGATGTGTGTGTTTACAAGTCAACAAGTGGGGGAAAAGGAAATGAAGCAGCCACAAGAGTTGAAAACTCACAAGAAATGGGTTGCTTGCTGTTGCTGCAAGAAAGGGATGCCTCTTATTGCTAGCTCAAAAGTGTGCTCCAGCTGTTTGACAGACAAATCAAAGTAAAGACCATACAGAGTGGCAAGTGTGTTTGATCACAAAATGAGCAGCACAGGCCACTTGGGTGAGGGAAACCCAAGCCAGCCCACAGGACAGGCAGTCCTAACAGTAGTACAAAGAACACTTCCTACAGCAGCTGTCACTCCTTGTACAGGGAAGCCACAGTCCCGATATTCAAGCTTGTTCCTTAGTGTAGACAGCCAATTGAACAGGATCTGTGAAAATTGTGCTGGTCATGCTCCACTCCTTCACCAGCTGGCTAACACAATAAATCATCTAGTTACCGTTAGTACATACACATTCCACCACCTAGTCTAGAAAGAATTGCAGAAAAAATGTGCTACATCTCATTATTTCAGTAGCTTTTCCTCTTTCAGAAAATAAAAAGCTCAAGAACAGGAGAATAGTGTCAGGCTAAGCAGAATGGGAACATGAAACACAAAGGTGGGTAAGAGGGGGAAAGGAATATGCTGACAGAAATAAGGATATTTACCACAGAAATCAGTGCAAGAAGAAGACACTCATAACCCCAAACTTTCCTCAACCTAAGCTGGACGATTAAAAAAAAAATCTTTGATTTAAGGCCAGCCTGAACGTTCTCTGCCAGTAATTATTTTTCTCATGAAAGTCTATGGAGTGTAGATCTTTCATGGAAATTTCTCACATGACTGAGGGCGAAAGAAGACATGATATTAAATGTATCTCTGCACTTAATATGCATGTTTCAAAATATATAAATAGCATCAACAGAGTGGGGAGAGGCATATGATAATTATCAGGATCACAACAAGCCAGGAGGGGAGATTTCGCTCTTTCTTGCCATGCTCCAGCCCCTGAAAAAAAGCCCTAATTTGAAGCTGGCATTTTCCAAAGGAAAGGAGAGGCCTCTGCAAACACCAACAAGGCAAGAGAACAGCTACTTCCTAACATGGAGATTTGGCATAGCTGTGTATTTACAGTGCAATCTTCTACAAGAAAAGCAGAAGGTAATATAGACCTAGTTTCTAAAAGGGAGAAGAGGTACAGTGTCAAGCAGTGATTTGTCCTTGGGAACGCCTTCACTCTGCCCCTGTGAAGATATTTTAGGGGTGTGTGGAGGGGAAAGAGAATTTAAATTCAAAATGTGTGTTCAGGAGTGGTCATGGGAACAAAGAAATCTTCCAGTGGTCTCTCTCTCTCTCTCTCTGCTTTTCCAGGTCCTAGATAGTCAAGATCTTCTGCACAAGTGTGAACAATGCACATGTGCAATACTGGGGTGCAGGGGAGAATCAGTCAAGCCAAACAGAGTATAGTTTACTGAAAGGAAAGTGCACTTGGACCTTTTTTACTAATAGTGTTAAGTAATACTGCTAGCGGAGTGGGTAGCATTTGTGAGGCAATGCACCGTGACCCAACATATTGTCTTTGTTTCTACTTACTAACCACATAATGTTTTCCTGAGATGAGCTCACTTATCTGTGACATACTCATATGCTGCTCTTCAATCAAGGCTCTCAGAGTGGCTTGCATAAAAATATTAATAGGAATGATGATCAGTTGAGCAGAGAAAAAGATTAAGGTCTTCACTTAGTTTTGAAAATAAATCTGACAACAGGTGAGATTTTCTATGTTGGAAATGCCAGTGATGGGGTGATACAACTGAAAGGATCCCACCTCCAGTTGCCATCTACCTTATCTCTAATAATAGCTGGATCTAGAAGCTGGGCTCTGGGAAAATCAGAGTTTAAAAACTGCCAGAGGTGGTTTGAAGAGTGACAGGCATACACACACACAAAAGCCTAATCACTTAGCAAAGTTTCACAATAAATGGCACCTCAAACCCATGAATTAATGTTATAGGACAAACAGAAAGTTGGGAGCTCTGGGTTTGTCTCTTAATATGTAGTTCTACTTTGAGGATTAAGTATTATGCACCTGCTGATGCCAGAGATTAGTGCTGGGAGCAACAGTTTAGTGGTTACTTTGCTGTTCAAAACAGCACCATCAGTTAAAAAGCAGGGACTGTTCTTGGTGCTGTACAACATTCTTTCTATTACAGCTAACTGCTTTATTTAAGTGCAGGTTTGTATCTTTTCTATTAGATCAGCTCTGAATTCTGTTCATCATCAGGACCAAAGTAGATTTTCTCATGTTGGGCTAACTACAAACTGAGGCTACATTGTGATTTGTAATGTGGGATCCACCTACTTGGAACAGTTAGAAGAATCCTCTTGGGTTTAATTTTTAATGTAATTCTCTCAGGTTTTCCCTGTACTAACTGTATGATCTTGTCTTTCATCTAAAATAATGCCAATATTTTTGATGCACCTGCCTTAGAAGAAAACCTGGGAGAGAGTGGGGGGAGAGATACTGTCCTACTGACTCAAACAACAAGGGAAAAACAATCCTTCCTCAAAAGCAATTCCTGAACCACCGCAACAAGAATGCCTCTGGTCAGAGAAGCAAAGCTACAAAAACCAAGCTACCTTATCTCTGCCACAATGCCCTCATAACAGTGCCAATCTCCCCACCCAGAAATGGTGGAAGGGAGCCTGAAGGGAAAACTTACTGCCAGGTTTTCCATCTCTGCTCTTGTTTACATGGATCTGTCTGAAGTCTCCTTTCAACAGAATAAGAGAAAAAGAGCCTTTTAATTCCCCCAATAAACTCTGTGCCACAGTGTGAGTCATTGTTTGCTTTTTTTACATTGGTTGGGAAGGGCCTTCTGGTTTTAATAACTAATACTGCTGAGTTCAATAAAAAAGCCCTTAATTTAATTTAACCCAAACTTTGATTAATGCCAGCTTCCCTAAGAATTTTATCTATGCTTTAATTTGAGACACCATGTTTTAAAAAATGGAGACAGAAAGGGACAGGAGTCAATTAGTTTCTGTGTTCATTCTAGGGTAAAGGTTTGGAAAATGGAAGACTGACAGGTAAATGCCAAGAGTCAATTCCTTGTCCCTCTGAGACGTTCATTCACATGGAATTGAATGTTTTACTTAGTCTTGGAAAAGGAAAACACTGAACAGTTCACAGTTCAGCTTGGAAAATACATATTCTAGGGCCAATTAGGATCAGATTTCTTTGCTGGAAGTATATTGCTTTTAATGTGTTAATATTTCAGAGATATGCTACTGTATAATTGGACCCAGAGAGCCTTTAAAACTAGAATGTTTAAACATTAAAACAGACAGCATTGTGCATGGGCCCATGAACAGTTATGAAGGGGAAATGTCTGAGAATAGCCAGGAGACCTCTTCTTTTCCATCCCTCTTTCTCAAAGTGGGATAACATCTCTGTGTATGAGCATGAGAGGAGTTTATTACACAGGGAAAAATGGAAGTTTAAATGGGTCACAACCTGCAGTTATCCAGCATATTAGGCTCAATTGCACAAATGGTTTTCACGTGATGTTGTGTGCAAACTACTTGGAATCCGACAGGAAAGTGACATGAACCAGTAAATTGGCATTTTTGGGAAAATACCATAAATTCATTTCTGTTTCATTCACAAGTTTGCTTTTTTTTTTTTTTTTTTTTTTTTGCACTATTGCTCTAGTGTGAAAGCCATTTGCAGGATTCTCCCCATTTCTGTACTTGTTGCCAGATTTCCCATGGTTCTTTGGGGTGAGAAGCCAGGGCTCTTAAAGGAACAATTGCTGAGGCAAAAGCAGGGAAAAACCTTGCCTCTCTCTGCATGAATGTCTCTTCTCCCTCACCCTTCCCCATTAGCTGGGCCTCTTAAAGGAACAGCCACTCAGGGAAGGCAGGGACACCAGTTGCCCAGAAGGATGCAGTCTTTTATGCTGCTTGTCTAGCTTTCCTACTTCTTTGGGTAATGTTTTGTTCTTTTTAATTAGATTGGATACCATTTCCTAGAAACTAAGAGACAGTACAGTATATTTTTATAAAGAAAATTGTGTAAATAAAATTGTTTATTTCTCTGGGTGATTTCTGGTGACGCAGCTACTTCTGTGCATATGAGCAAAAAAGTGATCCTCAAACCATTATTGGTATTTACACATATCTGTGTGAAAACCAAATGTGCATTCTACACTTTCTCGCTTTAGTAATGAGCTTCTAATGTGTTATTGTGTTCTGCATGTGAAAATCATTCACACATTGCACGTCTCCTCGAATGCTGAAGGCCCTCCCTTTCTGCTCGATGCTGGCTGAGGGTAGGTATTGTCCCTTGATCCTCCCCCATGTCTGAAGGTTCTGCTGCCGAGAGGCTTGGCTGTGGAGCCTCCTGGGAGACCACAGGCTCTGCTGGAGCTGGCAAAGCAGAACTAGAACTGGGCTGAGGCTCCACAGTTGCAGGCTCAGGTCCCAGAGGAAGTTCTGGCTTGTCCTCCAAGTCCTCCTCCAGGCAAGCCATGACATCACTCCCCCTCTCATCATCATCCCCCTCACCCAGGAAAGCCGAGGCCACTCAGGGAAGCGGCAATGGAGGGCCTGGGCCAAACGGAGCATGGACATCCGTGGCTTCCTCCCAGGAACTATACCCAGCCTATACCCAATCCAGTCAACGAGGTACTAGAGGCAACCCCGACGAGAGTGGGAATCCAAAATCTGGGCCACTTCAAACTCCTGTTCCCCATCCATCAGGACCGGATCAGGTGGCAGATCAGGTGGCAGATCTGAGACGGCATTAGGCCAGACCCCTATGGCCAGGAGCAACAAGGAGTGGTGAAAGACAGAGTGGACCTGCCATATTTGGGAAAGTTGGAGCCAGAAGGCCACTGGATCGGCCTGGGCCACAATCTTGTAAGGCCCCACGAACCGGGCATCCAACTTCTGACATGGTCGCTGAAGAGGAAGGTGCTGCGTCGACAGCCAGACCGGATTCCCCACCTGCAAAGGAGGACCTTCCTGGCATCACCAATCCGCTCCCTTCTTATATACCTCCTTGGCCACCTGGAGCTGCTCTTGCAGCAGGGACTGCGCAGGCTGGAGTTCCTGGAACCACTGCTCCACCACAGGGACCAATGAGGCTGGGGCAACAGCAGGGAACCCTTGAGGATGAAAGGCGCAGCAAAGAAGCTAGTCTACTGGGTCGAAGCATGGACCAAGTTGTAGACGAACTTGGCCAGTGGAAGCAGGTCGGCCCAGTTCTCCTGGTGGTAACTGGAGTAGCACTGCAGGTACTGCTCCAGAGTCCCATTGATGCGCTCCATCTGCCCGTCCAACTGTGGGTGGTGAGCCAAGGACAGGTAAGGCGCGATGTCCAGGAGGTGCAGCAGAATGGTCCAGAAACAGGCGGTGAACTGTGCGCTGCGATCCAGACCACACCCTGAGGAACATCATGGAGCCAGAAGACATGCTGGATGAACATCTGGGCTGTCTCCTTCACTGTAGGTAGGCCAGCGCAAGGCACAAAGTGGGCAATTTTTGAGAAAAGGTCCACTACTACCCAAATGGTGGTATAGTCAGCAGAGAGGGGCAGGTCTGTGATGAAGTCCATGGACACTACCTTCCAGGGCTCAGAGGGTGTCAGCAGAGGCAGCAGCAAACCCACTGGCTGTCCTGGATGGTCTTTGGCTTGTGTCCATGTACTGAGCCACCTTTGCCCAAACTTGAGGCCACCAAAACTCCTGGATGAGGAGGTGAAGGGTCTTGCAGAATCCACAGTGTCCCGCCGGCTTGCTGTTATGACACTGCTATAAAACCTCCTCCCGACAAGGGCCAGCTGGCACGCAGAGATGGCCCGGTGGTAAAGGAGGCCATCGCAAAGCTTAAAGGAAGAAGCATCCTCCTCCAGAGCGTACTGGGCCACCAGCGGGTCCCAGTTCTGGAGGTCACGGATTTGGTCCAACAAGGAGACACCCCTGGGCGCAGTGGCAAAGTGCTCTAGGTGCAGAATAATAGCCCGTAGCTCTCCGCCCGGGTCCATGGCGTACTCCAGCTTCTGAGAGAAGGTGTTGGCCTCCCGGTTCTGAACTCAGGGCACATACTGGAGCTGGAAGTTGAAGCGGGCAAAGAACAAGGACTACCGCTTCTGTTTTTGGGAGAGCTTCCATGCCATCTGCAAGTGCTCCAAGTTCCAGTGGTCCATGTGCATCTGGACAGGATGAGCCACCCCCTTGAGAAGATGCTGCCAGGTCTCGAAGGCCACCTTGATCACCAACAGTGCCTTCTCCCAGATGGTGTAGTCACGCTCCGGAGGAGTGAGCTGATGGGAGTAAAACGTGCAAGGAAACAGATGCGACTTGGGCCCCGTCGTCTGGAGCAGCACAGCCCCAATGGCAACATCCGAGGCATCTGCCTTGATGACAAAGGGTGTCCAAGGGTCCAGGTGCTGCAGGATTGGAGCTGAAGTGAAGTGCACCTTCAGGACCTCAAAGATGGGGGCCACTAGGGTTGCATAGTCCTCAGTGAACTTTTGGTAGAAGTTTGAAAACCCTAGAAACCGCTGGACATCCTTCCTGCTGTGAGGAGGTTGCCAAGACAGCACCGCCTCCACCTTGGAGGTGTCCATAGTCATGCCTTGGACAGAGACATGGTACCCCAAGAAGTCCACCTCGCAGAGGTCAAAGGCACACTTCTCAAGCTTGGCATAGAACCGGTGCTCATGGAGCCTCTGGAGAATGGCGTGGATGTGGGCATCATGGGCTGCCTGGCTAGGGGAGTAAATTTAAAAAATCATCTAAATAAATGATGACAAAATGGTCCAGATAGTCCCTGAAAACGTCATTTACAAAATGTTGAAAAATGGCTGTGGCACTAGAAAGTCCAAAGGGCATTACGGTATATTTGTAATGCCTGTGCCGTGTCTGGAACACCATCTTCCAGTTGTCTCCTGCCCAGATCCTCACCAAGTTGTAGGCCCCCTGGAGGTCCAGCTTGGTGAAGACCTTGGGGTGGTGGAGCTGCTCCAGCAACTCTGGGATCAAAGGCAACAGATACCGATTCTGGATGGTGATCCGGTTGAGTCCCCGGTAGTCATTCCAGAGGTGCAGCTCCCTGCACTTCTTGCATACAAAGAAGATGGGTGTGCCAGCAGGAGACTTGGAGGGACGGATAAACCCCTTCTGGAGGTTCTTCTCCAGAAAGTCCCTCAGAGCCGCCAACTCAGGTTCTGAGAGGGAGTAGAGGCATCCTGCCAGAATAGGGGCCCCTGGCACCCAGTCAATAGCACAGTCATATGGCTGGTGCAGTGGGAGCTGATCCACCTCCTTCTTGTCAAACATGTTGGCGAAGTCCTGGTATTTCACAGGCAGAGCGATGGAGCAAGCCTTTGTGTCCTCAGCCACAGCCGCTGGGATCCATTCCAACCAGCAGTGCTCTTGGCAATAGTCTGAGGTGAACAGGACTTTCCGACGTGCCTGAGAGATATGCGGGTCATGCTTTGAGAGCCAGGGCATTCACATAATCTCTGGTACCAAGGTAGACCTTCTGCACCTGCTTAAATTACCAAGCTGCAAGAGCTCAGCTGACGATGATTGCTCTGGCGTTTTTCATAAAGTCTTCTCAAATGTTCTTTTCTGCTCAATGCTGGCCGAAGGTAGGTATTGTCCCTTGATCCTCCCCATGTCTGAAGGTTCTGCTGCCAGAAGGTTTGGCTGTGGAGCCTCCTGGGAGACCACAGGCTCTGCTGGAACTGGCAAAGCAGAACTAGGGCCAGGCTGAGGCTCCACAGCTGCAGGCTCAGGTCCCAGAGGAGGTTCTGGCTTGTCCTCTGAGTTCTCCTCCAGGCAGGGCATGACAGTACATATGGTCCCCATGTAATAAACTCGAGAGATAATGCATGTCTGTCTGTTATTATGCTGCATTTGAAAAATGAAGAACCATAACAAAAATATTCTAAAAATGGCAGAAGAATCTTAGGACCTAATCACATGGAGGCAAATTGCTTAAATCCTGTGCAGAAATGGGATTTAAAAATCTGGGAGGAAAACCCACAAAAGTGGGTTCTTTTCAGATATGTTTGTGTAAAGGAGAAATAATGTGACATAAACCCAAACATAAAGTCGCTAAAACCCACTCCTTTGGACTTTTGGAAGTTCCTGAAAGTAAAAAAGGAGCAGGTTTTGGCGACTTTCCGTTCTGATTAATGTCGCATTATTTCTCCTTGATGCCAATATCATGTGAAAAACAACCCACTTTTGAAAGTGGTTTTCACTTTAAATCCAGTTTCTGCATGGGTACCCTCCTATGTGATAAACTCCTTAGCTATACAATATTTCCCCCCTCAACCTTGGCACCATATTTGTACTTCAGAATGGCCTCACTGGTCCACCCAGCAGGCCTCTTGCAAAGGCCTATCCATTACATTCTTCTTTTGGGTAATGTAATTCCTTTGTCACTTGTTTCTTCACATTATGTTGATCTATGGGAATTATGCATTTTCAAGGAAAAGCAATTAGTAACTCCATACAAAGAGATAGCTAAAAATCAGGAACCCAAGGCACTACACAGCAGCCTAATGTGGGCAGGAGCAGACAAAAAGTTTTATTTTGCCATGTGACCAAATGGAATAGTTACACTTGCTCTATATATATTAAGCATGCAAGATTCCTTGCAAACGAAGAATTTTCTTGTCTACCTCTTCTTGGCAAAGTTTCTAGCATGCTGTCATTTGAGACACAAAGCATATTAATGTGCTAAACAGGTTCAAGACAGATGGACTACATATTAGCAGCAAGCAAAGGTAAGATGAACAAGCAGTCAAAATATGAACAACCAAGACTGGGACAAGATCGACAGCCTCACCTACAGGAAAATGGAAAAAGATATGGCAGACCACACTGACAGACAAAAACAGAAATTCAACAAATGTCAGAAGTACCAGCTGAAACCTTCATTGGATACATCACGGACGATCATCAATCTCACACAGCAGCAACTTTCAAAAGAGGAGACATCCATCCTGGCCAAATTTTGCAGTAACCACCACCAGAATCCCTGTTGAAGGCATCATTGCCCAGGTAGAATCTGCACTCCACCATCTCCCAGAGGAGGAAGCCGAAGAGATCAGAGGAGAAACAGCAAGGATTCTGCACAAGGCAAAATCACCTCCCAGCAACATAACCAGAAAAGAAAGAAAAGCCATCAAGGACCTCAATTCAAGACCCGGAAATCAATATTCTCCCAGCAGACAAAGGCAATGCCACAGTAATCATGGAAACAGAACAACACAAACAAAAAATCAGGGAACTCCTGGATCCTACAACAGGGACAGGCAACCTTTTTCAGACCTGGGCCGGTCTGCCGTCGCCCAGTTCTTGCCTGAGCTGAGGGGGGGGATGGCAGCGTGTGCGCTCATGTGTGCACGCGCGACCCCTCCCGCGCACATGGTCACTACCGCGGGCGCCACGGTAGCGCGCACGGCTGCAGCCACCACAGCGCATGTCGCAGCTGCCATTTTGGAAGTCAAAATGGCGGTCGCAACGCGTTTGCGCATGCGCAAGAGTACTGCCCCGGGCCATAGGTTGCCAGTGCCTGTCCTACAATATACAAAAAAACCTGAAACAAGACCCAACTGACAAAATCACCAGGAAAACGAACACCCTGATCAAAAACTCCTCAATTCAGCCAACCACAAGACAAAGTTTGTGCAAATCAGAGGCTCTCCCACCAAGACTATATGGACTTCCCAACATCCACAAGGATTCCATTCCACTCTGACCCATAGTGAGTGTCATTGGATCCCCCACATATGATTTGGCCAAGTTTCTGGCCACACAATTACAAACCCATATAGGGCAAACCCCCCACTACATCAAGGACTCAGCTCACTTCATAGGAAAAATCAATAACCTTGAACTTAAACCCGGAGACATACTAATCAGCCTTGATGTGGTCTCCCTGTTCACCAAAGTTCCCATAATGGACACTATGACATTCATCCAGAGGACATCACAACCCTGTTCCAACATTGCCTCACCACACGCTATTTCCAGTAGGACAATGTATTCTACAAGCAGGGAGATGGGGTAGCAATGGGAAGCCCTCTAAGTCCTGTGATAGCAAACTTTTACATGGAACACTTTGAAAAGCAAACCCTGGAAACAGCACCGAAAAAACCCACAACTTGGTTCCGATACATGGATGACACTTTCACCATTTGGAGCCATGGAGAAGATCTGGCTGTGTTTCTGAACCACCTGAACAACATCCAATTCATCATGGAAAAAGACAAGGAAGAAACACTGCCATTCCTGGATGTCCTAGTCATCCACAAACCAAACGAACATCTGGGTCATACAGTATACAGAAAACCTACACATACAGACAGATACCTGCACAAGAACTCCAACCATCATCCAGGACAAAATATAAGCACAATAAAAACACTGGTAGACCGGGCAAAACGCATCTGTGAACCCCACTTCTTGGAAGAGGAACTGAAGCACCTTGAACAGGCTCTACAGGTGAATGGTTACTCCAGCTAGACATTAGAAAGGCTGCCAGATCCAGAAAAACCCAGAGGAGTGAAGACGAGCAAACACCCAAAGGGAAGATATTTTTACCATACATCAAAGGAGTCACAGACAGAATAGGGAAAGTGGTGAGGAAACACAACCTTCAAATGGTTTATAATCTAACCAAGAAAATCCAACAAATGCTGTGCTCAGCGAAGGACAGGAGAGACCCTCTCACAGCCCCAGGAATTTACCACATACTATGCAGCTGCGGACAAGTCTACATAGGGACCACCAAACGCAGTGTCCAAACACGAATCAAGGAACATGAGAGACACTGCAGACTGGGCCAGCCAGAAAAATCAGCAGTAGCAGAACATATTATAAACCATCCTGGGCATAAAATGGTGTTTGAAAACACTGAAATTCTGGACCATGCCAACAACTATCAGGTCAGAATGCATAGGGAAGCCATCAAAATCCACAAACACTTGGACAACTTCAACAGGAAAGAAGAAACCCTAAAAGTAAACGAAGTTTGGCTACCAGTCCTGCAAAATAGGAAAATCAGCACTCAGCAAATCCAAATGGGAAACCAACCAGGGGCAGGGGCAGAGGCAGGGGCTTTCCCAGCAGACAATAAACACCAATTAGCAGACAATAATCCTCATTTGCATATCCTCCTACTCTGAGGCCCTGCCATCAGTACAGAACAATACACAATCAACAACAGAACAATACACAGTTTACATGGGAATCACTCCTCCCTACCCAGGGTCTCACAGTATGTGTATATATACACCCACTTTCTTTCATTCCAGCATTCTCTGAAGATGCCAGCCACAGATGCTGGCGAAACATCAGAAAGAAACTCTTCTAGAACATGGCCACACAGCCCGAAAAACCCACAAAAATCTAAAGGTAAGATGGTCGAATATATTTTGCAAAATTACAACATCCCAAAACATAAGGCTATGAACACATTCACAATCCTACAGAGGGTTTCTGAATCCCTATTCCATATATTAATACCTATTTTTTAAAAATGCATTAAAAGCAATCCTAGTTTCTTGTATATCAATCCTTCTCAGGATATCTGATGTGGAGGACAAGCAACTGCTGATTTTTCTCACATGCCAGAGACTGGCACCAGTTTGTGCCCCTGATTGCAGCTTTTTGTTCTCCTGGAAACTTGCCATGAACCAGCAACTAATTCCTTGCAGACTATAACCTGTCCAGAGTTCACATCTTTGAGTAGCAGTAATATAAATATTGTGCTTCAAAACAAGACAGCCTAATTTGTAGATGAGCGCCTTCCTCATGCTGTCCAGGAGGTCAAATCCCACTCATCACTCCATTGTCATATTGTATAAATCCTATAACAGCCATGGGCTGATTTCATTGCTGTGCTTGGCTCTCATCTACAACTTAAAGCCCGTTCTACATGTGCAACAGAATTATGTAAGAATAAGGTAGTGCCTCTTCAGAATGGAAGAGTCACCTTTTGAATGCAACCTTATGGCAAGGGGGGTACCTTCCAAGTAGAAAGCAAGCATATCCAAGAGCATTTATCTGTGTGCCAAAATAGATAAAGAGGGTCACTCACATTTTTGTACTTGCATTTCTACCCCATTCTGTTACAAAGTGGAGGGTGGAGGGGGTTAGAAATATCTGCTTTTTTGAAAAAAACAAAATAAATTTTTGATGGATGAGTGAAGCTGATCTCCCTCCCCTTCCTTGTCTTATCTCATCAAACTCCCTCATTTCAGGTGCTTTTCTCTCCAGCCTGGCTCACTTCTGAGATCAAAGTCAGGCTCCAATCTACTATATTACCTCAATGTGTTTGATGTGAAGGCCAGGCTTAGACTTTCAGATAAGAGCAGCAACAGCGGCAGCAGCTTCTTTTCTGCACTGATGCCACAGCTTTGGAAATTTCTTTCAGGGAGTATCTGACAAGTGTAAGGCTGCAGACAAAGATATTTTTGCTAAATTCTTGGTATAGCTCAAGTATTTACTTATTTTGGGGGGTTGTTCTCATGGTTTCACTGATTTTGTTTTAAATGTTTACAAAAACATACAAATAGATGGAATGTTAGTATACTGTTTAAATTGGTTTGTGTCTTTTTGTTTCAAGGGAGACTACATTTGGCATAAAATATTGTAAAGAAATAAATATATAAGCAAATTTTGCTGCTTGTTTGAGGACTGTTGGCATCACTCTGTTCTTCTCACATATGCTTATCATTAGGGGTCAATTCATGTTACTGTTGTAGTGTTACATTTTACTTTAACTGCCATGGCAACATCCTATCAAGTCCTGAAATTTGTAATCTTGTGAGACACTGGGGCACTCTGGATGAAAATTCTAACTGTTCCTCTATAAATTCTAAACCCCAAGGCTCCATAGGATGGAACAAAGGTGGTTAAAGTGGAATCATAACACTATAATTGTGTAGTATGAATGGGCACTAAGTCTTAAATAATCATTTGTACAAGACTTGCATTACTATGCAATATTGGTTAGCAAATTCTCACTTTCTGTATCAGTTTTGCTAATGCAATTTGTTTCATGAAAGTATCTACAAAAAAATCTACCCACATGCTGGATAGACAGACTCTGTTAAGGAGGCCACGGATATGAATTTGCAAGATTGAAACAAAGCATTGGATGATGGGGAGTCTTGGAAGTGTCTCATCCACAGGGTCACCATGAATTGCGATCAGATTGAATGTGGTTAACAACAAGAACAAAACATCTTAATGAATTCAGTAGGGCTTACTCCTAAGTAGGTGTGCATAGGATAGCAGGCTTATTCTTCCTTATGTAAGTAATATTTGCTTTTCACATTTTTAGAGGCTCATTTGTGTGGGAAGAGTCATCCACATGTATTCTCTCTTCCCCCCCCCCCCAAGGAACCTGTTGCAGGTGAAATCATATTATCAAATGTGTCCATAGCTGTCTTTTTTCTCTAGTACGGATACCATTTACTCATTTATTCCTGAAAATCCTAGAATAGCTACTTTTTAAGACACACACCTCAGTCCGCTGCCTTAGACAATCTGAACATTGTAACTTTGTAAAAAGTAATTTTGATCTAGACAATGTTCTGCCAAAATATTCTAGTTTTTTAAAGTGTTGATTTTTAAGCTATTTTTGGGTCTTCCATTGCAGTTGTAGTACAGTCCATTCAAGTGAACTGCAGTAGCACAGTTGGTCTCATACATCCATTATTCCTGTATGACAAGAGGTTGGACTGGATGGCTATTGTGGTCACTTCTATGGTTCTGTCCACCCAGGGTAAAAGAAAGGGCACAGAGTAGGGTCTCAGTGTATGGCAGCTATCCACTACCAATATATCACACTGATTTGCAACTAATGTATTTGGAAAGGCATAAAAGCATATAATCTGGAAACTCACAACCCATTTACACTTTACAAGGCAGTTGTGCTTGCTGTGTGTTTACTGGTGTTTGTTGTGCTGGATGTACAGTGAGAAATGCACTTTCAAGTTACTGGGGATAAATACTACTCATTTCTGGGCATATGTGGTCATGCTATACATGCTAGAAAGTGTAGTGGTTTAAGTGTTGGACTGTGACTCTGGAGATGAGGGTTCAAATTCCCACCACTGGGTGACTTTGGGCAAGTCACATTCTCTCATTCTCAGAGGAAGGCAAAACTAAATCCCCTCTGAACAAATCTTACCTAGAAAACATCATGATAGGGTCGCCATAAGTCAGAAATGTTTGAAGGCACACAACAACAAGGGTATGTTTACAGTGAACTAACAAATATACAAGAGTTTGGACTCTAAGCAGAGCAAAGAAGACAGCCATCAATTACCCATCAAGATTAAAGCTGCAATACTGAATATATTATTAGGCAGGAAGTACTGAGAATTCACTAAGAATTATTTCTGAGATAGGTTGTTACAGTACTGGCATCCTGTGTGTCTGTGTCTGTGGTGATGTTTCTGATGGAACAGTCTTTTCATATATCCTACAACTGAAAGTAGATCAGATAATCTCTGGGGAAATTATGTTTTCTGCAACTACATTTCATCACACAATTGTGGAATTGCTCAGAATCGATCTAAATGGTCCTTGATATAAAAAGAATGCTGTGGATGGAAGATGTTATGGGGAAAGCATAAGGACTCAGGTGAATAACAGCCACAAAACCACAAGAAAACAAAACAGAACTATCCTACCATTATATGATGGAAATTAAAGTAAAAAGGCAGTGGCATAGCCTGTGGGCAATGCTGGCCTCTAAAGACCTTTCCACACAATCAAAAGGTTGTGCAATAGATGCACATTTGTTTCTCATTTGTTATGTTCAATCCTAGCATCTTTCCACTGACATAAAAGTCATGCTTCTGACACAGAGAACAGCATTTTCTGACCACTGCATATAATATAATATGCTACAATATTTGTTCCTAGGAAAAAGAGTTTTTCCATACAGATTCTTTTGTTTTGTTTGTTTTTTTGGCCACTGCTGCTATAGACTGTAGTTGCATAAGTGTCAGAGGCCCCTACAGGGTATCGTTTATGAGGATTTGTGGGAAAGCAACACTAATTTCCAAATCCAATACCGACATTGTTTTAAGCTTTTTTGTTTGTTGTTTTCATTCTTTGCAGTCTATGCACTTGCCACTCTGCAGCAGTTGCAAATTTCCCCCCTTGTTTCACTTGGTTTCTATTTTTTAAAAAATTTAGGACCTGTGGTAGATCCTCTTCTTTGGCTAAAGAGTGTTTCCAGGAAGATTTTTGTTAAAGGGAGATATACAGTACATGGAGAACCAGTGTGGTGTAGTGGTTTTGAGTGTTGGACTATGACTCTGGAGACCAAACTCTGGAGGTCTGAATCCTTGCTTGACCATGGAAACCTACTGGGACAAGCCACATTCTCTCAGCTTTAGAGGAAAGCAAAGGCAAACAAATCTTACCATAAAACCCCCATGATATGTTCACCTCACCATAAGTCAGAAATTACTTGAAGGCATGCAACAATAGCAAACAATACATTGCTGTTTTCCTATAGCAGAACTGTTGTTCTCACTCACCATCTATTGTATGTAAATTATCTGTTCTAATGGAATAGGGTTTGTAGAAGTATTATGTAAAATCTAAATGGCATGTGAGAAAAAGCATGGCTGCTCTAAAGTCTAAAGGCCCATTGGATAGAGAACTTGGTCCTACATCAGAAGTGGGAAAAGTGTGGTCCTCCAGATGTTGTTGGACTACAACTTATAGTAGGACCAGCACAGCCAATGGTGAAGAGTGCTGGGAATAGCAATCCAATAGCCTCTGGAGAATCACACTTTGCCCTCTGCTGGCCTAAATGCTTGAAAATGGAAATCTCCCCCCCCCCCCCCCAATTGTGGCCTGATATGGTTCTTAATGCACAACATCACTTAGGACATAGAAATTCAGGGCAACCCCTAATTTGAACAAAATCCACCAAACTGCAGCAAAAGTCCCATGCACTGCCAATATGGTTTAGAGACACTTTATTGTTATCCTTTTGAAGTTTAAAACAAAACAAAAACAAAAAACTAGCTAAAAAAGGAAAGATGGCTTTACTAAGAGGTGTGCATGAAATCTTGAGAGCAATTGCTATATTTAGCAATTTATGGGAGTAACATATGCATGGATATACATAATGGTTCTGGAGAAGATGGGCTTTCTGCCAAAATGGTCAAATGGGAATAGGAATAGCTCAGACTCCTTACAAATGACACTGGTTTGGAAGGAAGACAAAGACTGAGGAAGAAGCTCAATCTTTTATTGGGTTGGCAAAGTACTAAGGATGCTTTCTAAAAGACTTTAATACTGTGATATCTCCTATCACTAATGCATGCAAAAAGGATTTGCATGACAGATTCTTTGGGGTTGAAAAGTGCCAGATGGGATTTGGAGCCATTAAGCAAATACTATCCCAGGTTGAAGTGCTTGCAAACTCTGATTTTGATAAACCTCTTGTGATGAGGACATATGATTCAGACATACGCTGGGAAGTTATTACTCTGTTCAAGTGGTACTTGGCTACAGGCACCCTTATCTAAGCAAGACCCAGCTGTCTCAGGAGCAATACAAAAAAAAAAAAAAAAGACCAGGATAATAGTATGGACTATAAAATAAGATGGAACTTTGCATATACAGTAAGAATTTCAGAATCTTTTTGTTCTATTTCCCCATTTCTTATGTTTTATAGTTTAAAATGAACATTGTAAATTAATTATGTTTCAAGATTTGTTGTAGTGATCCTGTGGATGAGACATCTCCAAGACTCCCTGTTTTCCACTGCTCTGTTCAGATCCTGTAACTTCATACCTGTGACCTCCCTAATAGACTCTATCCATCTATTATGCAGTCTACCTCTCTTTCTACTTCTAGCCACCTTTCCTAGTATTATTATTTTTTCTAATGATTCATGGCTTCTCATGATGTGGCCAAAGTATGACAGCCTGTTTGATCATCTTAGCTTCCAGTGAGATTTCAGTCTTGATCTGTTCAAGGACCCATTTGTTTGTCTTTTTAGCTCTCCATGGTGTCCTCAGAACCACATCTCAAACAAATTTATTTTCTACTTATCTATTTTCTTCACTGTCCAGCTCTCACATCCATACATGGTATTGGGGAATACAATGGCTTGTATGATTCTAACTTTAGTGCTCATTTGTATATCTTTACTCTTTAGGAACTTTTCTAGTTCTTTCATATCTGCCCTTCTCATTCCTAATCTTCTTCTGATTTCTTGATGACAGTCTCTTTACTGATCGCTGTTTGATACAAAGTATGAGAAATCATTAACTATTTCAATTTCCTCATTATCTAAGTTGAATTTATGTAGATCCTCTGTGGCCATTACTTTTTTTCCTTTATGTTCAGCAGTAATCCTGCCTTTGCACTTTCTTCCTTGACCTTCTTTAGTAGTTGTTCCATATCTGTGATGTTTTCTGCTAGTAGTATGGTGTCGTCTGCATATCTTAGCTTGTACATATTCCTTCCTCCTATCCTCACTTCTCCTTTTTCTATGTCCAAACCTGTTTTTGTCTGATATTTTCTCCATACAAGTTAAACAGATAGCATGAAAGGATGCAGCCATGTCTGACCCCTTTGCCAATTGGGAACCATTCTGTTTCTCCATATTCTGTTCTGACAGTAACCTCTTGTCCTAAGTACAGATTTTTCATCAGGAATATCAAATGTAATGGCACTTCACCATATCTAAGCACATCCTAAAATGTACTTAGGAGTAAATATGTAAAGGACTGGCCCATCTAATTTGTTTTAAATAATTCGGCAGAATCAAATATTTGCACGCTGTTCTACTAACAGAAGTTAGTTCAGTAAATGACTTATTTTAAAACATAAGTCAGCATGGTATAATGATTTGAACATTGGACTATAACTCTGGCTATCAGGGTTCATATCCCTGCTCAATTATGGAAACCCACTGTGTGACCATAGACAAATCACACTCCCTCAGCTTCAAAGGAAGGCAATGGCAAACCCCTTCTAAACAAATTTTGCCAGGAAAACCCCATAATAGGGATATTTTAGGGTCGCCATAAGTCAGAAAGGCCCTGATGACACACAACAACAACAATTTGTAGACCTAGCACTCACCTTTAACCCTAGTCTGCAACATGGGACCCACTTTCCATTATTTATCATGCATGTCAGTCTCTCATTCCCCCATCATCCCTCCTTCTTTTATAATAGCTTTGTCTCTGTTTTTCTCAGTCAATCTCTTGCTCACTCTATATGTAAAATACAACAGTGATACCCCAAAAAAACTGAAATGATAGTGTAACCATTAGTGTGACCCATCTTAAGCTGGTTGCAAATCCTAAAAACAATGTTATAAGAATATGTTCTTCCTCTCTACCATTACCACCAGTTTTTCAGCTAATATTTCATAAAAGAAAAACATGCTGGTCTGTAATCATGTTCAGTGTCCCCCTACCCTCTGCAAGCCACAGCCAATAAATTATAATGGAATACAAAGACTGAATATGATGGCACCACATTGCATATTATTTTACCAATATCACTGGAAACATATAAGAGTAGAATTGGCCAATGGCAGGCTCATGTACACCACAATTATCTAATTAGGCTCCTACATGCTTATGTCCATATTTTTCATAGATATATCATTGAATTTTATCCACTCACAACCTGTAGAATGCTAATCCAAAGCCCACCTTTATTTCCTTGAAATAGTATGGTAGAGTTTCCAAAGTCTGTTACAGAACATCATAGAACATGCATTCATCATGGCTGTTGAACAAACCCTGCCCAATAAGCATTAAGCAAATAAGTGTAATAAATAGTTTTGCTCTTAGGAGAAGCCAATTTGCTGTTAATGGTGGTATTTAGATCCTAAAAGCATATTATGTTGCAGAGCAATAAAGCTTCCAAATGCAGCCCACAGTTCTCAATGAGCTACAGGTGCCAAAATTAAGGGCCAAATAACTGGTCTGGTTTAAATGAAAATCTGGAACAGCTTGACACAAGAAAAATAGATGACAAATAATATGAGGACTTTTAGGAGATGTTGATAAAAATTTATATAAAAGCCTTTATTTCCTCAGCCTCAGCCCAGCTTCAGAAAGTAATTCTTTTAATCCAGAGCTTAATAAAATGGTGTAATTCTCTAAACAGACAGCGATGCTCTTTTTCACCAGTTTATGTATCAAAACATTTGGAACAGAAGTGGCCCGTTCTACTAAGCAGAAACTAATCTGGGGTTTTCTTCTCTCCAAAAGCATTTGCAATATGCAATGATGAATGAAGATTTCCTTCCACAGGACCACTAGCACACAGACATGTGCAAGGCAGAGGAATGCAACCTGGCGGAAAGGGATTAGTATAAGAAGACTTCCTGTTATCTACCCTCCTGATCCCAAGGCAACAGGAAATAGTTTTAAACACTCTTAATACAACCCGTCATTTTCAGGGAGCACATGCTGCTTACTTAGAAAAGTGAAGTTTGGAGGCAATGTGTTAACCGCTTGCTGAGCCATGTGCTCTGGTGTAATGACAGATGAAAGGGGAGGTCAGATTTACTAAGTGCTGAGGAGGTGTCATCAAGGAATGCTTATTACTTCAAGATGTATCTCAACCAGCAGCAGGGGCCATGAAAGTATCTCAGAGAATTAGGCTGCTTCATCTGCTGGGAGTTTTTGAATTCTAGAATGGTAGAAAGGAGAACCTTCAAATGGCACATAGGCAAAAGCTCAGAGGCTGGCTACATGTTACATTCATGAGAAAGTAGTCATCTGTTCTGCCTGCTTAGAATCCTGAAGTCCTCCCCAGAGACAGAAAAGTAAAAACTGAAGACAACTATAGCAAATTAAATTTCCCTTCTACTCATCTTCCTCCTATTAGCAAAATTCTGCACTAAGTAAGGACCTAGAAGAAGAAAAACAGTGGAAGGAGAAGAGCCATCAGTGGTTGCTGCTTCCTTGTACATTTGTCTGAACACTCCCTGCCTCTATTCTTGTCTTTGCCAGAGCCTTCAGAATTGTCAAAAGTCAAACAAGAGATTGACATACTGTAAGAAAAGATGCCTTAATATGAAATTAGTTGGGCTCTTAATTCTTCCTGATGTGCTGTATGCAGCAGGAACCCGTAAGAGAAGAGCAGGTTTGGCCCTCAGTGAGTTTGCTTATGCTGTAAAATGCTAGATCTTGTGAGGTCAATGCAAACCTCCATACCTTTTAATGCTTTGAAGTGTTCTAGTCTCCAAATAAGCTCAGTGGAAATCAGATAATTCAGTTCAATAGCCTAACATGCTAATTGATGTCTAGGACACATTTGTTGGCTTCAAAATTAAACATGCAAGATTTCCAGGTAGGGTTACAACCCTGAGAGTTGAAGGTCATCACCCTAGTGACCCAGGAGAGGCATCATCTTTCCCAGTAATAGCCTTACATAAGGCAAGAAGGGCATTACCAAAGATTATGGAAATGGGGCACCATGACAAATAGAGATTTTGTCTTTCAAAAAACACAACACTGGAATTTTTTTTAAAAAAAGTACATGTGGGAGATGAAAGGATGATGGGAGATGAAGCATTTTCAGCATTGAATCAAGCATGCAAATCGTACACAAGTTTCTCTGACTAAGCTAGTTACCACAAACAGGAAGGGCTTATCTTCCTGCAGTGTAGAGCAGGGGTAGGCAACCTTTCCCCTTTAAGGGCCGAGGGACTTCAGCTCCCAGAAACCTCAGCCATGTTGGCTAATAGTCCCATGTTGGCCAATAGCTCCTGGGATTCTGGGAGCTGAAGTCCCTCAGCCCTTAAAGGGGAAAGGTTGCCTACCCCTGGTGTAGAGATTAGGCACTTGCCTGCACTGGAGTCAGGACTGCAGTGAAAGTGGTGATATCTTGGACATGGCCAGTAGGGGAAAGGACCCATAGTAATGGAAATGGGAAATGGGAAATGGGGAGCTAAAAAACTAGAGACATCCTTGAACTTCTTTATCTGTAAATGTCCATCATATTTTATGTTGGAAACCCAAGATCAGACAGTTCAGATTGTAATTAACAGCTGGTGGAAGCAGGAGTGTCCCTAATTTCATCCAAGCAGTGTTTCTGGAGAATGATGTCTTTACACCTTGTCCTATCCTTAATAAGAGATCCACAAGTCAGCCAAGCCACTGCAGTACCATGGAAAGCTCCAAGTGAGCAACCTACTCAGGCAAAGTCTATACTGAAATCTATTAGGCTTCCAGGGCCAGATCACTCCACTCAGGCTCTGCTCTTTCCAGAGTCTACCAATCTGCTTCTCAGATAATTCCTTCTGGGCTTACTGTCTGCTCTGATGGACCACTTTGAAGATGAGGGTTCCTGATATGGATGGAGTTCTATAGGAGTGACAGCACCAAAAGTACTGATTTTGAATGATCCTTGTTCAAGTCTGATGAGCTTTGGTTCAGATCTAGTCATAAAGCTGAGGTCTGGGTTGGTTCTACCAACTGGTTCAATATATCTGGTGAGCTTGTCTTCATTGGAGTCAGATCCAGATCCCAGGTTGCTATTAAAGGCACAGGTCCTAATGCCTATATTCCCTGATATACTATTTCCTGATCTGAACACACACAGCTTCTACTTGTCCCACTGAGTGGAATTATAGGTTTTTTAATTCCCTCCCCCCACTACTGTGTCTAATTGCAGCCTCCCTGAATAGGGCATTTGAACTAGAGAAACTATGTAGAGGAAAATGTTAACCACATATACATAAACTTACCCATTCCCACTGCCATTGCTCCAATCCAATTCAGAATCTGTCAAAATTGCATGTAAACACACCCATCCCAAATCAAATCTTCAGGAGATCTAACTATGGGTGTCCTACTTAATATAGAGTATGCCCTCCACTGTCCCCCTGACCATAGATAATGCGGGCTGGAGAAGCAGCTTCCTTACAGAAAGAAGGAAAGATTACACACTTTGTGTTTAGTGTCACAATACTTTTTCTAGGAAAGCAAGCAAAATGAAAGGATGCTGAAATACAGTTGGCTAGTCCATCCAGGGATACAGTGTCCATAAATATATGGAGTTCCTGCTTGTACAAAGGCTAGAAGCTCCTAAACTATGAAACTCTCTGCCTTTTCCCACCTCATTGAGATTTATCTAGACTAACATGGCATGGCAGATCTTGTATTCTTTTTAAGCCCATGTAAATCATTAATAAGTATCAAAATGGGAATTCTTATTCTTCCCTGATCACACTCTTGTGAAAATGAGAAGGCAAGGTTTGCTTTTCTACATTTTATAACCAAGAAAAGATTAAAGGTTAGTGGTTAACAGATTTATGTCCTACTGTGTTCTTCCTTCAGTTATTAATTGTTATCATGAGGCCCCTCGCACAGATGACCTATTTATACAAGCCACAAAATAACCACAAGTTTGAGAAATAAGTGGTGCATATAGCAGGAATACAGCATAGGTCTATGTGTGCTAATGAGACCATGTCAAGAGCAATAAGCTTATCACACCAGTACCTGTAATGTTCCCATTGAGTCCCTGGAATGTAACAATATAGGAACAGGTGTTACCGCATTAGACTACTGATAAAGCGATAGTAACATTATGAGAACACATATTATTGCACTGCATTTACTGTTGTACCGGTACCGGTTTCTCAGCCGTCCCTCACTGGCGCATGCTCACTGTTGTGAAAACCCCTATGTCTGCATTGGAAAGAATGCTACCGAGAGGTTTAGGTAGCTAACATTCATTGTTTTTTCTTGTAAACACGACGCAATTCAATCTACAAAAAATTAAAAAAAAATTAAATTGCCTGTGGCACCTTCCTTGCGTCAACACCGGAAGAGTTGAGTTGAGTTTGTGGACGTTCTAAGACGGGAGGGGAGGAGGTTGTCTTAGCCAATCAGAACACAAGGACAGATTGAGACTGGGTAGGATTATTGCACACACATCATATCAAACGGTCTGAAAGCGTTCTTGCTGGTTGACGACGCATTTTTACAGTTCTCCTGCTGGAACGGGTTAGGGACTGTCAGAGCACAGAATGGGAACTCGATGAGGATCATACCGTGCGATAAAATAC